>CM075728.1:2211539-2456539 GCA_037974335.1 Prionace glauca | reverse complement strand
AATTCACTATCATCTTCTCAAGGGCAATTAAAGATGGGCAATAAACAGTGGCCTAGCTAGTGGGTATGGGTAGCATGGTGACACAGTTAGAACATCTGTCTCACAGCACCAGGGACCCAGGTTCGATTCCCACTTGGGTCACTGTCTGTATTGAAGTCTGCACTTTCTCCCCGTGTCTGTGAGAGTTCCTCTGGGTGCTCCAGTTTCCTCCACAGACGTACTGCTTAGATACACTGGCCATGCTAACTTCTCCCCAGTGTGAGGATATTTTGGCCCTGGAGGGAGTGCAGAGGAGGTTTACTAAGCTGATACTGGAGTTGAGGGGATTGAGCTATGAGGAGAGGCTGAATGAATTAGGCTTGTACTCGTTAGAGTTTAGAAGAATGAGGGGAGATCTCATTAAGACGTATAAGATGATGAATGGGATGGATAGGATAGAGGTGGAGAGACTCTTCCCGCTCAAAAAAGACAGTAGGACTAGGGGGCACAGCCTCAAGATAAAGGGGGGGCGGTTTAGAACAGAGTTGAGGAGGAACTTCTTCACTCAAAGGGTGGTGAATCTCTGGAATTCTCTGCCCGTTGAAGTGGTGGAGGCTGCCTCGCTAAATATTTTTAAGAAACGGGTTGATGGGTTTTTGATAAGAGAAGGGATTAAGGGTTATGGGGAGAGGGCGGGAAGGTGGAGCTGAGTCACGACAGATCAGCCATGATCTTATTGAATGGCGGGGCAGGCTCGAAGGGCCAGATGGCCTACTCCTGCTCCTATTTCTTATGTTCTTACGTTCTTATGTACCCAAACAGGTGCTGGAGTGTGGCGGCTCGGGGATTTTCACAGTAACTTCATTGCAGTGTTAATGTAAGCCTTACTTGTGACCCTGATAAATAAACTTAAAAACTTGCCCTTCATTGTCCCTTTACTACCTTAATGGCGAGCCTCACTCTTCAGTCCAACTGTCCCAGTATCCATTGTGGGCTGATTTCACCAGATTGACATGAAACAAAATTTAATTTGAAACATATAATACTGTTTTTATAATAGTAAAAAAGCTTTCATTCATGTAAGCCCATTTAAAACAATTAAATTCACTCAAGAACTAAATCCTATTTAAAAACAACAGACTTTGTTTTCAAAATCCCACATCAAAGACGCCCAATTTTTTTAACGAGTTCTTTGAGCTATCAATCAATCTGTGAATCTTGGACATCCCCTGCTGAGAGAATGATAGGCTCTAGAAAGCAGACAAGCATTGATAATGACATAATAGCCCTCGAGTTAATATCAACAACAGATTGTAACTGGTAAAACAGATTTTATCCAACTGTGACTGACAGAGGTAGCCGATATTTTTACTTTTTAATAAGCCTGGGGAACTAAACAACTTCATAGTTTGAGTTTTTTTTAAAAAAACCTATCATTGACAAAAGTAACCTTTTTCATTTTTAAAAGGATGTGGATGTACATAACTTCACAGATGGGACAATTCTACAGATCTTGGTTGGAGTTCTCTAATATTATGTGCCACTGCTGCCAGCGAGAACGGAGAACTTGGCACTCAGCCAAAATTCCATTCCCTGCGGCGGGACTGGAGAATCACAGCTGCGGGTGAGGGCAGGGAATTCCAGTCCTCCAATAGCGTAGGCAACTACTTTGAAAATGTGTAACTCTGACAGTGTAGGCTGTGGCTCTCGCTGCAGTAAAAAATTGGGTCTGTTTGACTTCCACACAATGGCCTCCAATGGCCTTCCTGAGTTTGGGTTTCCCTCGCGTGATTACTGCCCTGCATCAATGGAAAATGGGCCCTTAGGAAATGGGACAGGACTCCTGGATCCAGTTCTTGCCCACCCCTTTTAAAGGTCTGTGAAGTCTCCATGAAAATCTGGGCCACGATCTAGTTATTATCACATTGTTGTTTATGGGAGTTTGCTGTGTGAGAATTGGCTGATACATTCCTTGTGTTGAGCACCGTCTGCATTCCCTGGAACTTTGATGAATGATGGGTAACCTCATTGAAACTTACAGGATTCTTACAAGGTGTGACAGGGAGAATGTAGATAATGTTTCCCATGGCTAGTCAGTCTAAAACCAGGCCATGTGGAGACTGAGATGGGGAACAATTTCTCCACTCATCTTTGGAACTCTCTGCCCCAGAGGGCTGTGCAAACTCAGTCAATGCCCATGTTCAAGACAGAAGTTAATAGGTTTCTGAAAACTAAGGAAATCAAAAGGTATGGAGATTACGTGGGAAAGTGGCATTGAGGTAGAAGATCTAACAGAGTGGTGGAGCAGGCTCAATGGGCAGAATGGCCTCCTCCTATTCCTTGTGTACAATTAATTGGCTTTGAGACATTCAGTTGTCATGAATGACGTTGTAAAAATGCAAATCTTTCTTTTTATTGGCCATGTCACCAAACTGTCCTCTATTAGTGACTAATACAATTAGAGAGCCAGTTATCATAGGGCAGACTGTGAGTGTAAAACAGACATTGTTGAGTCAGCTGATCAGATTTACATCTCTCCCCATTATCCTTTCAATTGAAGTCAATCAAGAGAGACACAGAATGGGCTGGGGACTTGTCACTGGCTGCTTTGTGTGATCCGACAGTTAAGATCAAGCCCAATTAGTGAAGTGATGAGATCATTTCAATGCAAAAATCATTGATTACAAAACTGGTCATGGTGCATTGCAATAGGAGAGAAGATGGTATTGGCCTTTTAAGATGCCTATTTATAACATTCCTTTGAATATTTTTGTAAATAGCTGCTGACATACAGAAAATAATTACCATCAGGCCATTTACATCAAACCGCACCAAGTCAAAGAAAAGTCAGCCTCGTTAGGAGCAAGTTGTATTTTATTCCATCAGAGATGACAACAGGAGAGGGCATGTCCTGGGGGGGAGGATATGGAATGTGAGACATCCTTGTTTGACAATAAACATGACTTGTTTCTGTACAGTGCAAGTAAGGAGGCGGTGAGGAAGTATGTGAGGAGTTGAGAGGTTTTTTTGTGAAAATGAAAGAAACAGAATGAACAGTCACCACGGTAAAATACTGGCGGCGCAGATCGACACAAATGGACATGATCTGGTGGCCATTACAGAGACGTGGCTGCAAGGTGACAGGGACTGGGAGATGAATGTTTCTGTCTTTGTTTCTGTCTTCACGGAGGAGGACGTGAATAATTTGCCGGGTGTTAGCGATGGAAAGGTGGTAGGAATGGAGGGTCTTAATGACATTACTGTTACTAGAGAGGTGGTGCTCGACAGACTGGAGGGGCTGATTGTGGACAAGTCCCCAGGACCGGATGGAATGCATCCGAGGGTTCTGAAAGAAATGGCGGAGGTGATAGTGGATGCCTTGGTGGTTATTTTCCAGACGTCGCTGGATTCCGGGGAAGTGCCGGAAGATTGGAAAACGGCTAATGTTACGCCGTTGTTTAAGAAGGGTGGCAGGCAAAAGGCGGGGAATTATAGGCCGGTTAGTTTAACGTCTGTGGTAGGTAAAATGTTAGAAACCGTCATTAAGGAGGAAATAGCGAGGCATCTTGAGGGGAATTGCTTGATAGGGCGGACGCAACACGGTTTCATTAAAGGGAAGTCGTGTCTGACAAATTTACTGGAGTTCTATGAGGATGTGTCTAGGGCAGTGGATGGAGGAGAGCCGGTGGATGTGGTCTTTCTGGATTTTCAGAAGGCGTTTGACAAGGTACCTCACAAGAGGTTATTGCAGAAGGTCAGGGGACTTGGAGTTGGGGGTAGGGTGTTAGCGTGGATAGAGGATTGGTTGTCAAATAGGAGGCAGAGAGTGGGGGTCAATGGATGCTATTCGGATTGGCGGTTGGTGACTAGTGGGGTGCCCCAGGGGTCGGTGCTGGGGCCTCAGCTATTTACCATTTATATAGATGATCTGGAGGAGGGAACCGAGTGCAGGGTGTCGAAATTTGCTGATGACACCAAGATTGGGGGAAAGGCAAATTGTGCGGAGGGTGTGGAGAGTCTGCAGAAGGATCTAGATAGGCTGGGCGAATGGGCCAGGAAATGGCAAATGGAATTTAATGTTGGCAAGTGTGAGGTGGTCCACTTTGGTAGGAGGAATGGTAGGAAGGACTATTACTTACGGGGCGAAAAACTGCAGCAGGCGACGGTGCAGAGGGACCTCGGGGTCCTTGTGCATGAGTCGCAAAAACCCAGCTTGCAGGTGCAGCAGGTGGTCAGGAAGGCGAATGGGATGCTGGCCTTCATAGCGAAGGGGATTGAATATAAAAGTAGGGAGGTCTTGCTGCAGCTGTATAGGGCATTGGTGAGGCCGCAGCTGGAGTACTGTGTGCAGTTTTGGGCGCCGCACCTGCGCAAGGATGTTTTGGCCCTGGAGGGAGTGCAGAGGAGGTTTACTCGGCTGATACCGGAGTTGAGGGGATTGAGCTATGAGGAGAGGCTGAATAAACTAGGCTTGTACTCGTTAGAGTTTAGAAGAATGAGGGGAGATCTCATTGAGACGTATAAGATGATGAATGGGATGGATAGGATAGAGGTGGAGAGACTGTTCCCGCTCAAAAAAGACAGTAGGACTAGGGGGCACAGCCTCAAGATAAAGGGGGGGCGGTTTAGAACAGAGTTGAGGAGGAACTTCTTCACTCAAAGGGTGGTGAATCTCTGGAATTCTCTGCCCGTTGAAGTGGTGGAGGCTGCCTCGCTAAATATTTTTAAGAAACGGGTTGATGGGTTTTTGATAAGAGAAGGGATTAAGGGTTATGGGGAGAGGGCGGGAAGGTGGAGCTGAGTCACGACAGATCAGCCATGATCTTATTGAATGGCGGGGCAGGCTCGAAGGGCCAGATGGCCTACTCCTGCTCCTATTTCTTATGTTCTTATGTTCTTATGAATGTACAGGGCTATCAAGTGTTTAGGAAGGATAGGCGGGAGGAAAAAGGGGGGGGCGTAGCTCTGCTGATTAAGGATAGCATCAAGGTGGTAGCAAGGGATGATATTGGAGCCAAGGAGCAGAACGTGGAATCGTTGTGGGTGGAGATTAGGAACAGCAAAGGGAGGAAGAAGCTGGTGGGTGTCGTCTATAGGCCCCCGAATAATGATCTGGAGGTGGGGCGGGCTGTTAACGCGCAAATAAGTGCGGCGTGCAGGAATGGGACGGCAGTAGTTATGGGAGATTTCAATCTGCATATTGATTAGTCGACCCATGTTGGACGAGGTGGGCTCGAGGAGGAGTTCTTGGAATGCTGCCGGGATAATTTCCTTGAACAGTGTGTGTTGGAGCCAATGAGGGAGCGAGCTATCTTGGATCTGGTGCTATGTAATGAGGCGGGTAGAATTAGGGACCTTATGGTGAAGGATCCTCTTGGGGAGAGTGATCATTGTATGGTGGAGTTTCTGGTGCAGATGGAGGAGGAGAAAGTGGGTTCCCGGACACGCGTCCTTTGTTTGAACAGAGGGGAGTACGATAGGATGAGAGAGGAATTGGCGAATGTTGACTGGGGGAGCGCGTTGGAAGGTAGGTCTGCTGAGGAGCAGTGGAGGATCTTTAAGGAGATCTTTCTTGGTGCTCAGCAGAAGTTTATTCCGATGGTTAAAAAGGACAGTAGGAGGAGAGGTAATAAGCCGTGGATAACGAAGGAGGTGAAGGAAAGTGTTAAATTAAAAGTGGAGGAATTTAGAGTAGCTAAGAGGAGTGGGCGAGAAGAGGATTGGGAGAGGTTTAAATATCAACAAAGATTGACAAAGAAGTTGATAAAGGAGGGTAGGATAAACTATAAAGCTGGGCTAGCGCTTAATATAAAAAAGGATAGTAAGAGTTTTTAAAATATATAAAAAGGAAGGGGCTGGCTAGGGTGAACATTGGACGCTTAGAGGATGAGAGGCGGGACTTAGTGGTAGAGGATGGGGAAATGGCTGAGGCCTTGAATAACTTTTTTGTTTTGGTCTTCACGGAGGAGGACGTGAATAATTTGCCGGTTGTTAGCGATGGAAAGATAGTAGGAGTGGAGGGCCTGAATGACATTATTGTTACTAGAGAGGCAGTGCTCGACAGACTGGAGGGACTGATTGTAGACAAGTTTCCAGGACCGGATGGAATGCATCCGAGGGTTCTGAAAGAAATGGCGGAGGTGATAGTGGATGCCTTGGTGATTATTTTCCAAACATCGTTGGATTCCGGGGATCCATGATCAAGGAGAAAATAGCAAGGCATCTTGAGGAGAATTGCTTGATAGAACAGACGCAGCACGGTTTCGTTAAGGGGAAGTCGTGTCTGACGAATTTATTGGAGTTCTATGAGGATGTGTCTAGGGCGCTGGATAGAGGAGAGCCGGTGGATGTGGTGTTTCTTGATTTTCAGAAGGCGTTTGACAAGGTACCACACAAGAGGTTATTACAGAAGGTCAGGGGGCATGGAGTTGGGAGTAGGCTGTTAGCGTGGATAGAGGATTGGTTGTCAAATAGGAGGCAGAGAGTGGGGGTCAATGGGTGCTATTCGGATTGGCGGTTGGTGACTAGTGGAGTGCCCCAGGGGTTGGTGCTGGGGCCTCAGCTATTTACCATTTATATAGATGATCTGGAGGAGGGAACCGAGTGTAGGGTGTCGAAATTTGCTGATGACACCAAGATTGGTGGAACGGCAAATTGTGCGGAGGGTGTGGAGAGTCTGCAGAAGGATCTAGATAGGCTGGGCGAATGGGCCAGGAAATGGCAAATGGAATTTAATGTTGGCAAGTGTGAAGTTGTCCACTTTGGTAGGAATAATGGGAGGAAGGACTATTACTTACATGGCGAAAGACTGCAGCAGGCGACGGTGCAGAGGGACCTCGGGGTCCTTGTGCATGAGTCGCAAAAATCCAGCTTGCAGGTGCAGCAGGTGGTCAGGAAGGCGAATGGGATGCTAGCCTTCATAGCGAGGGGGATTGAATATAAAAGTAGGGAAGTCTTGCTGCAACTATACAGGGCACTGGTGAGGCCGCAGCTGGAGTACTGTGTGCAGTTTTGGTCGCCGCATTTACGCAAGGATATTTTGGCCTTGGAGGGAGTGCAGAGGAGGTTTACTAGGCTGATACCGGAGTTGAGGGGGTTGAGCTATGAGGAGAGGCTGAATAAACTAGGCTTGTACTCGTTAGAGTTTAGAAGAATGAGGGGAGATCTCATTGAAACGTATAAGATGGTGAATGGGATGGATAGGATAGAGGTGGAGAGACTCTTCCCGCTCAGAAAGGACAGTAGGACTAGAGGGCACAGCCTCAAGATAAGGGGAGGGCGTTTTAGAACGGAGTTGAGGAGGAACTTCTTCACTCAAAGGGTGGTGAATTTCTGGAATTCTCTGCCTGTTGAAGTGGTGGAGGCTGCCTCGCTAAATATATTTAAGACGCGGGTTGATAGGTTTTTGATAAGCGAGGGGATTAAGGGTTATAGGGAGAGGGCGGGAAAGTGGAACTGAGACACGACAGATCAGCCATGATCTTATTGAATGGCGGGGCAGGCTCGAAGGGCTAGATGGCCTACTCCTGCTCCTATTTAAGAACGTAAGAAATAGGAGCAGGAGTAGGCCATCTGGCCCTTCGAGCCTGCCCCACCTTTCAATAAGATCATGGCTGATCTGTCGTGGCTCAGTTCCACATTCCGGCCCTCTCCTCATAACCCTTAATCCCCTCTCTTATCAAAAACCCATTAACCTGCTTCTTGAAAATATTTAGCGAGGCAGCCTCCACCACTTCAACGGGTAGAGAATTCCAGAGATTCACCACCATTTGAGTGAAGAAGTTCCTCCTCAACTCCGTTCTAAAAAGCCCCCCCTTTATCTTGAGGCTGTGCCCCCTAGTCCTACTGTCTTTTTTGAGCGGGAAGAGTCTCTCCACCTCTATCCTATCCATCCCATTCATCATCTTATACGTCTCAATGAGATCTCCCCTCATTCTTCTAAACTCCAACGAGTACAAGCCTAGTTTATTCAGCCTCTCCTCATAGTTCAATCCCCTCAACTCCGGTATCAGCCTAGTAAACCTCCTCTGCACTCCCTCCAAGGCCAAAATATCTTTGCGCAGGTGCAGCGCCCAAAACTGCACACAGTACTCCAGCTGTGGCCTCACCAATGCCCTATACAGCTGCAGGAAGACCTCCCTACTTTTATATTCAATCCCCCTCGCTATGAAGGCCAGCATCCCATTCGCCTTCCTGACCACCTGCTGCACCTGCAAGCTGGGTTTTTGCGACTCATGCACAAGGACCCCAAGGTCCCTCTGCACCGTCGCCTGCTGCAGTTTTTTGCCACGTAAGTAATAGTCCTTCCTACCATTCCTCCTACCAAAGTGGACCATTTCTTATGTTCTTATGTACTCGCCATCAGATGTTTGCTGATTTCAGCTGGAAACGATTCTTTCTTATTTTTGGCTGGATCTTGAAATAGTCATAACCCCAACACCCAGAGATGTCCATCATGTCAGGTCCTTTTGCTGGAACAGCAGATTTCCTGGTACCTAGAGCGAGATAGCGTTGGCGGTGCAAGGAGATGGTGAAGGGTTGGGAGAGTCGGGGGGGGGGGAGCTTGCAAACATCAGGAAGCAAAGGTCAGGTGATGGGACAGGAGGGAAAAGATGGTATTGACCTTTTATGGAGCTATTAACGGATCACTGCCTGCTCTTAAAGCTGAGAGAGAATAGGCTGCAGCAGTCTATGGAGATAACTCAAAGTACTTCCTGTGATACAGCTGTTTCACAACACTGTAAGGAAGAGTGTGCAGATTTGAAACTGAGGACTATCTTTCAGCGAGAAGAGTTTAGATAAGTAGCAGTTTGAGGTAAAAGTCAATCTTTGGCTCATCAAGTCCAACTATCACAACATCTCTTTGATGTAATTCTCATTACAGAGTAATGAATTGATTGGAGATAGTCAGCATGGTTTTGTGGAGGGTAGGTCGTGCCTTACTAACCTTATTGAGTTTTTTGAAAAAGTGACCAAAGAGGTGGATGGGGGTAAGGCAGTGGACGTGGTATATATGGACTTTAGTAAGGCGTTTGATAAGGTTCACCATGGAAGGCTTCTGTAGAAAATGCAGATGTATGGGATTGAGGGTGATTTAGGAAATTGGATCAGGAATTGGCTAGCAGATAGGAGACAGAGGGTGGTGGTTGATGGGAAGTATTCGTCATGGAGTTCGGTTACAAGTGGTGTGCCTCAGGGATCTGTTTTGGGGCCACTGCTGTTTGTAATTTTTATAAATGATCTGGATGAGGGTATAGTTGGGTGGATTAGTAAATTTGCTGATGACACCAAAGTCGGAGGAGTGGTAGATAGTGAAGAGGGGTGTCATAGTTTACAGAGAGACTTGGACAAGTTGCAGAGCTGGGCCGAGAGGTGGCAGATGGAGTTTAATGCGGAAAAGTGTGAGGTAATTCACTTTAAAAAGTCTGACAACACCAGGTTGGACTAAAACCTGGTGTTGACAGACTTTTTACTGTGTTTACGCCAGTCCAACGCCGGCATTCCCACATCGTAATTCACTTTGGCAGGAATAACAGATGTGTAGAGTATAGGGCTAACAGTAGGACTTTGAATAGTGTGGAGGAGCAGAGGGATCTAGGTGTATGTGTACATAGATCCCTGAAAGTTGGGAATCAAGTAGATAAGGTTGTTAAGAAGGCATACGGTGTCTTGGCGTTTATTGGTAGGGGGATTGAATTTAGGAGCCGCAACGTCATGTTGCAATTGTACACAATTCTGGTGCGTCCGCTTTTGGACTACTGTGTGCAGTTCTGGTCCCCACATTACAGGAAGGATGTGGAGGCATTGAAGAGGGTGCAGAGGAGGTTTACTAGGATGTTGCCTGGTATGGAGGGGAGGTCCTATGAGGAGAGACTGAGGGATTTGGGTTGTTTTCGTTAGAAAGAAGGGGGCTAAGAGGGGATCTTATTGAAACATATAAGATGATTAGAGGTTTAGATAGGGCGGACAGTGATAGCCTTTTGCCTCGGATGGAGAAAGCTAGCACGAGGGGGCATGGCTTTAAATTAAGGGGGGGTAGTTATAGGACAGATGTCAGAGGTAGGTTCTTTACCCAGAGGGTGGTGAGGGACTGGAATGCCCTGCCTGCTGCAGTTGTAAATGCACCTAGTTTGGGGGCATTTAAGAGATCTGTGGATAGGTTTATGGATGAAAAGAGATTGGTTTAGGTTAGAGGGTCATTGCTTTTTTAATTGGTCGGCGCAACATCGTGGGCCGAAGGGCCTGTTCTGCTCTGTAATGTTCTGTGTTCTGTGACTCTGAACCCTGTTTATTGTCAAGAGCATGCCTCGTTCCTTCTGGAACCACAGAAGATTATCCTGCTTTACCACCCCCTCAATCCTGTAACCCTGATTTATTTCTGTTATTTTTATGATTTGGGTTCACAGAAAAGGGTAGCACCACAACAACTTCAGAGGGTTGGCAGAAAATTTATTGAGTTGAGGGATATTTACCAGCGGGATATTGGCCAGTGGGATATTGGTCAGTGGGATATTGGCCAGTGGGATATTGGCCAGTGGGATATTGGCCAGCGGGATATTGGTCAGTGGGATATTGGTCAGCGGGGTATTGGTCAGCGGGATATTGGTCAGTGGGATATTGGCCAGCGGGATATTGGCCAGTGGGATATTGGCCAGCGGGATATTGGTCAGTGGGATATTGGCCAGCGGGATATTGGTCAGTGGGATATTGGCCAGCGGGATATTGGTCAGTGGGATATTGGTCAGTGGGATATTGGTCAGTGGGATATTGGCCAGCGGGATATTGGCCAGCGGGATATTGGCCAGCGGGATATTGGCCAGCGGGATATTGGTCAGTGGGATATTGGTCAGTGGGATATTGGTCAGTGGGATATTGGCCAGCGGGATATTGGTCAGTGGGATATTGGCCAGCGGGATATTGGCCAGCGGGATATTGGCCAGCGGGATATTGGCCAGCGGGATATTGGTCAGTGGGATATTGGTCAGTGGGATATTGGTCAGCGGGATATTGGTCAGTGGGATATTGGCCAGCGGGATTCCTGGAGGTCAGAGAGGATTGCACAATATGTTTGAATAGCAATAGGTCAACTTGAAAAACTCTGCTTCCAAAGTTCAGGGAGAAACCAATGGTAGATCAAAGGTCACACATGTGGCATAGTGTTTAATTCCAAGAGCAATAATCTAATCAGAATAATTTCAAATCACACCATGGCTGTTTGAGAATTTGGAAAGAATGGTGTTAAAGTGAGCGTCATGCTGTTGGATTGTCACAAAAATTCAGCTGATTGGCTGATGTATTTTGGGGAAAGAAGGTAACTGAGCTGACTGTGACTCTATAATTCACTCCAGGCCCACACAAATCTGCGTGATTCAGGTGAGAGGTCATTGATCTGAAAGGTTGTCTCAATTTCTCTTTCCACTGCCTGACCCATTGAGTGCTCCCATCGGCTTGTTTTTATTTCGGGTTTTCAGCACCAGTGGTATTTTGTTCCTGGATTCTTTCCTGTCCTTGTGAAGAGGCTGAATGGTTAGCTGTATCCAAATCAACACAGTGGTTTAAGAGGAAAGGCCAGCAACACTCTCTCAGCACAGTTTCAGGACAGACGATCAATACCAATCCCCAGAGGGTGAAGAAAGAAATGACACCACAATACTTTCCCGAAACGACAATATTTTCTAAGAAGCAGTTGACTTTTGCCTGTTGGAGCAGATTCAGAGGATGGCTTCTAGCTGTGTCTGTTTTGCTGTGTTACCTCCTGCAGGGAGTGTGGAAAGATGATGAGCTGATAATTGGTGAGCTGCTTGGCTACAAGATTGACTGGCATTGGCCGCACCCTGAGGTCCAACACTGCGGAGATTCACTTTGTACAAAAACAAAGCCACGCACACACACTCTGCATAGACAAAGTCACTCTCTGTACTTATTTTCCCTGTTTGAAAGCAAGTGATGAGAGATTGAGAATGTGGATCTGGATCTGGGGGGGGTGGCGTTTTGTGTGTGTGTGTGTGTGTGTGTGAGAGAGAGAAAACCACCCACAAATTGGTAAGGAACAGATGCTTTTAATCCTGAACTTCCTCGCCCACCCACCCCCCTCGAGTTGCTGTTTCTCTACACCCTCGCTTTTTGCAGGCTCTCCTTTCTTTCTGACTTACGTACTCTATGAACAGTATGCTCTGTCTGTACAGCACGCAAGAAACAATACTTTTCACTGTATCCCAATACACGTGACAATGATAAATCCAAATGTGGCCCCATCACCACTGGCGGAACGCAGTGGTCCTACACCATGAGAAGAATGAGGTGTAACGTAGGCACTGAATGGGATTGTAACTTCTTGGGGCTGCAGGCCACCCAGGAAATGTTCCTCAGACAGGTAGTTAAAATGGGGATGGGGGAAAGGCAGGGGTGGGGAGGATGGGGGAGGGGGAAATTTGGAGAAGGAGTCACTCACAATTGTGGGGAAAAAACATTGATCGAGCCTCAGTGCAGGGGACGACCAAAGGCAGAATTCTGCCAAAATATTTCCAAGTGTTGTTCCCAGTGGGAAAACCAATGAGATTCCCACGGGGTGGTTTGGAGTGTTCACAATTTGCCCACATTTGGAAATGCTTTTGGAGCCTGGACAGATTCTTGTTGCATTCACCCTCAGTTCGAGTTTATTTTGGAGGTGGGACCTAACGATGCCAGTGACACCAACTCCTCGGAGGTCAAAACTCCCAAATCTCCAAACCTACACACACCCATCCCCACCCCCTGTCAGTCCACTACCCTCTGGCTAAGACCACAACCCAATAATACGTTTATAAAATGTTGAGAGGAATAGATAGGGTGGACTCTCAGAGGCTATTTCCCAGGGCTGAAATGGTCGCTACGAGAGGACACGGGTTTAAGGTGCGGGGAGGGAAGTACAGAGGAGATGTTAGGGGTAAGTTTTTCACTCAGAGGGTGGTGGATGAGTGGAATCGGCTGCCATCGGTGGTGGTAGAGGCGAACTCACTGGGGTCTTTTAAGAGACTTCTGGATGAGTACGTGGGATTTAATGGGATTGGGAGTTATAGATAGGCCTGGTAGGTAGGGATATGATCGGCGCAACTTGTGGGCCGAAGGGCTTGTTTGTGCTGTAGTGTTCTATGTTCTATGTAACCCATTCACTGGCATCAGTCCCCCCATCCCCACTCACTGAGACCAGCACTGCCTCCCCGCCCCCACACTAACACAGTGACACCGTGCCAAATGTCTCCCTTCCCCACATTTCAGGAGCCCCCCACCCCCAACTTCCAGCTCTCACTGGACAGGAAGCAGAGTGAGTCAGGGTGTGGGGGCTGAATGCACTATGACCCCTGCCCCATGATTCTCCGGTCTCGTGCAGCACTGAGTGTGTGGGGCCACAGAATGGTGCCCCCGGAGTGCTGCACGGTCAGAGGTGCTGGCCATCAGGTGAGATTTTAAACTGAGGTCCCATCTCCCAAGTTAAAATCTCCCAAGACACTATTTTGAACACAATTGTCCCCAGTGCCCTGGCCTCAATCCACCAATCAACATCACTGCAAACTGAATGGGTTATTCTGTTTGTGGGATCTTGCTGTTCACACTGGGTCGCTAAGTTTCCTATAAATTGACTGTGGTTATACTTTAATAATAAGTTCTTTATTGGCTGTGAAACATTTGGAAAAGCCCTTCAAAGGGGCAAACCCCGAAAGCTAGTGGCGTTTACTACCAAATAAACCTGTTGGAACTTAACCTGGTGTTGTGAGATTTCTTACTGTGTTTACCCCAGTCCAACGCCGGGGCATCTCCGCAGCTGAACTTGTCAGCAGGCAAGCCAATCTCTGCAGTTTCTCTTCATCCTCATGAATATTTATTCAAATATTACGACAAGTGTGAGAAAAGCTTTGATGTGTAATTAATAGTCAATTAAAATATGCAAATGAAATCATGTAAAAGTTAAATTGCTGACTCTGTTTAATGTTTAATGTATCTTTGGGGAAATTGTTGTTTAGTGATTGTTGTCTTCAATGAAGCAGTTAATCCGCAGAATAGAAGCGAACATAAAAGATCCGGCCTAAATTTAAATAAAGATTACCCCTGGAACATGGGAATCTCAACTATTAAACCAAGTATTTCTGACTTCAGCTGATGAAAGCTCCAGGAAGCTGCAATCTTTTTATACTGAGGTTAAGAACATAAGAACGTAAGAAATAGGAGCAGGAGTAGGCCATCTAGCCCTTCGAGCCTGCCCCACCATTCAATAAGATCATGGCTGATCTGTCGTGGCTCAGTTCCACCTTCCCGCCCTCTCCCCATAACCCTTAATCCCCTCTCTTATCAAAAACCCATCAACCCGCGTCTTAAAAATATTTAGCGAGGCAGCCTCCACCACTTCAACGGGCAGAGAATTCCAGAGATTCACCACCCTTTGAGTGAAGAAGTTCCTCCTCAACTCTGTTCTAAACCGCCTCCCCTTTATCTTGAGGCTGTGCCCCCCTAGTCCTACTGTCTTTTTTGAGCGGGAAGAGTCTCTCCACTTCTATCCTATCCATCCCATTCATCATCTTATACGTCTCAATACGTTAGCTGGTCACATCTGTATGTTCATTGAACTGCTGCTTCCAACATCTGCCCTCTCCCTTTCCTCCTAGCACCCTTCCAGACTCATGAAACCAAAGCTTTACCCACCGCCGTCCCCACCTCCAACAAACCTTTGCATTATCTTAGTACAGAACTTTGGCCAGAGTTCTCCGAACATTCATGGCCCCACTGCCAACGAGAATGGGAATTTGGCGCTCAGCCAAATCTTCAGTCACTGCAATGGGACCAGAGAATCCCAACTGTGGATGAGGGCGGAGAATCTGGCCCCTTTTCTCTGCTGCTTCACTCGGTTTGTCTAATAACATCAACATCTGGATGACGTGGTGACACATGACACAGTGGTTAGCAAGGCTGCCTCACAACATCAGGTACCCAGGTTCAAATCTGCTTCTGCTCACTGTCTGTGTGGAGTTTGCACTCCCCCCCCCCCCCCCCCCCCCCCCCCCCCCCCCCGTGTCTGCGTGGGTTTCCTCCGGGTGCTCCGGTTTCCTCCCCACAGTCCAGAGATGCGCAGGTTAGGTTGATTGGTCATGCTAAATTGGCTCTAATGTCAGGGCGATTGGCAAGGTGAATATGTGGGTGGGACTGAGGTCAGTATAGTCAGATGGGCCAAATGGCCTGCTTCTGCACTGTCGGAATCCTGTGATTTTATTCTATAATCAAGATTTATCAGCTATCTGAGCCAAGGAGAAAGAAACTTACACTGATATTGTGTCTTTCACAGGATGATGGGAGGCGATCCTACTGAAACATAAAAGATTCTGAGGAAGTTTCACAGGCTGGACGCTGAAAGGATGTTCCCCCTTGTGGGGGAGGCCTAGAACGAGGGGCAACAATTTAAAAATGAAGAGTCTCCACATTTAAGACAAAGATGAGGAGGAATTTGTTCTCAGAGGGTGGCTAGACTGAAATTTCCTCCCTCAGAGAGCAGTGGAGGTTGAGTTAGATTCTGATCCACACGGATTATGGGGCAACACTTGAAGGGTGAACTAACTAAGCACTGATACAAGTTCAACACAAGTTTATTGTACGACAGGAAAGGCTTGGGAAATGTCAAAGTTCTAACCTCACCAAGGTCAGACTGTTCTTCAGACTGGAACATTGAAATGTCAAGTTGCCATCGTCCCCTATAACCACTTACTGCTTCTCCCCTTTGAGGGGGAGTGCTGACTGGCGGTGATTAACCCGAAAATCACCACACCTCAGGCAAGGGGCAAGGTTGAGAAGGTGGGGGGTTGGAGCAAAAAATACTGGCGTAGAATCAGTGTGCTGAATGGCCTCTTTCTGTGATGTACACTCTATATGACCTTTTCCTGATGTATGAAACTCTTTCAGTCAAAAAGTTTTAAAGTTTATTTATTCATGTCACATTTGTCTTACATTAACACTGCAATGAAGTTACAGCGAAAATCCCCAGGTCGCCACTTCTCTGGTGCCTGTTCGGGTACACTGAGGGAGAATTTAGCACGGCCAATGCACCCTAACCAGCAGTCTTTCGAACTGTAGGAGGAAACCGGAGCACCTGTTTACATACAGGAAGGATGTGGAGGCTTTGGAGAAGGTGCAGAAGAGGTTTACCAGGATGTTGCCTGGTACGGAGGGGAGATCCTATGAGGAGAGACTGAGAGATTTGGGGTTGTTTTCGCTGGAAAGAAGGCGGCTAAGAGGGGATCTCATTGAAACATATAAGATGATTAGAGGTTTAGACAGGGTAGATAGTGATAGCCTTTTTCCTAGGATGGAGAAAGCTAGCACGAGGGGGCACGACTTTAAATTAAGGGGGGGTAGTTATAGGACTGATGTCAGGGGTAGGTTCTTTACCCAGAGGGTGGTGAGGGACTGGAATGCCCTGCCAGCTGCAGTTGTAAATGTGCCTAGTTTGGGGGCGTTTAAGAGATTTGTGGATAGGTTTATGGATGAAAAGGGATTGGTTTAGGCTAGTGGGTCATTGTTTTGTAACTGGTCGGCGCAACATCGTGGGCCGAAGGGCCTGTTCTGCGCTGTAATGTTCTATGTTCTATGTTCTATGTTCACCTGGAGGAAGCCCACGCAGACATGGGGAGAACATGCAAATTCCACACAGACAGTGACCCAAGACGGGAATAGAACTCAGATCCGTGGCACTGTGGGGCAGCAGTGCTAACCACTCTGCCACTGTACCAGTGTGTTTTCAGACAATCTTCAGATGCAGGGTAAAGGATATCTTTCTGGGTTAGGGAAACCACTGAGAAAGGGTGCAAATATCGAGAAAACTTAAAATAAGGAGGGGAATGAGTAATAAAATTTCTTTGCGATCCCTGGCCCTTGCAGCCAAGTGTATATCAAAGTAGCATCTCCAGTACCAAGGCAACTGTCCAATACTGAGACCAGTTTTGAGAATGGTCTGGGTGTGTGGAGAAGAGGGACCGTTTTCTCAGTGTTTTCTCCATGTTCTTCTGGAGAACAGCTGGTTTCAGTGGGGCTTTTCCCTCAAATAACCTGACTCATGTATCATCCCCTTGCATGTCACTAAATATAGAAATGCCAAACAGTTCCATCTTGGAGCAAACTGGTTTGAACATGAGGAACATAAGAACATAAGAATATAAGAAATAGGAGCAGGAGTAGGCCATCTGGCCCTTCGAGCCTGCCCCGCCATTCAATAAGATCATGGCTGATCTGTCGTGGCTCAGTTCCACATTCCCGCCCTCTCCCCATAACCCTTAATCCCTTCTCTTATCAAAAACCCATCAACCCGCGTCTTAAAAATATTTAGCGAGGCAGCCTCCACCACTTCAACGGGCAGAGAATTCCAGAGATTCACCACCCTTTGAGTGAAGAAGTTCCTCCTCAATTCCGTTCTAAACCACCCCCCCCCTTTATCTTGAGGCTGTGCCCCCTACTCCTACTGTCTTTTTTGAGCGGGAAGAGTCTCTCCACCTCTATCCTATCCATCCCATTCATCATCTTATACGTCTCAATGAGATCTCCCCTCATTCTTCTAAACTCTAACGAGTACAAGCCTAGTTCATTCAGCCTCTCCTCATAGCTCAACCCCCTCAACTCCGGTATCAGCCTAGTAAACCTCCTCTGCACTCCCTCCAAGGCCAAAATATTTTTGCGCAGGTGCGGCGCCCAAAACTGCACACAGTACTCTAGCTGCGGTCTCACCAATGGAGAGGATAAAGAAGAATAAACCAACCCTTTGTCAAGATTTACTAATTATCAATACATCACCCCCTTATCTTCTCCACTTTAGGAGTTAGCAAAAGAGCCTCAGTCACATCTGTAAATGATGGATACTAAATTAAAATGCAAAAGGAATTCTTATTTCTTAAAGGGCGCTCAATGTGTGTGTGAAACAATTGGTATAAGACATGGCTATTGGATTATTCATCAGTCATCTCTTTCCAAGAGAAAGAGAGTCAGTGGGGATCCTGTTGAAGGGACACGGATCACAGAGAGAGTGATCCCTGCTCCCCACTCCTCACAGGGACTTCTGTGGTGTTGAATTCAGCTTCATCCCGCACAGAGACTAACGGGTGGCACAGTGATTAGCACAGCTGCCTCACAGCTCCAGGGACCCAGGTTCAATTCCCGGCTCAGGTCACTGTTTGAGTGGAATCTGCGCGTTCTCCCCATGTCTGCATGGGTTTGCTCCGGTTTCCTCCCACAGTCTGAAAGCCGTGCTGCTGAGGTGCGTTCACATTTTAACTAAACGAAGGGTGGGATTCTTTGGCCTCCCCGTGCGTCTTTTTTATGGCTGCAGGCAGCTTGGAATCATATCAGCAAGAAAAATAAAATCTGGCACTCAACCAAAACTCTGTCCAATGCAGCAGGACTGGAGAATCCCAGCCACAGACAGGGCTGGAATATTTCTGGCCTGGATTTGATATTTAACCCAAACGACAGCACTCCGTCAGTCCTGCCTTGGCAATGTCAGTCCACATCTTGTACTTAAACCTCTGACATGGGACTGAACCATATGAGTTGACAACAGACTGCTACCCTCTGAGCGACAGCTATCCCCGAGATTAGATTTCACTTTCATTAGAATTCAGAGACCTATTATTTCCCAAAAAGCTTTACATATACTGAGCAGGGGGCTGCATCCTAGACCCTAATCTTTTTCCACTAATGATTAAGAGATAAAGCTACGCACCGATCCTCACTGTACACATGAGCTGATGATAGTTCCAGCAATCACTTTAATGTGAGGGTGCAGAGTTTTTGCTGTCTTGTTAATGTTATCTTGCTGTCTACATCTGTCCAAACAGCTTCTGGAAAAGCTTTCAGTGATTGGAACGCAAATCATAGGAGATAGTTAGACAGAACCTGCCTCATGCTCCAATCCATAAAAGAGGTGGCTGCTTCTGAGATTATCTTCAGGAATTATCTGAAGAGATTACAGGATGAATGGATCACCATCCGGACAAAATGAAAAGAAGCAACTGCTTGTTGGGATTTTATTGACAATTCTCAGCTGCATTGTTTCAGGGCTGTTAACTAAGGGATCAGGGAGCACAGAGAGGGCTAAGGAGAGGTGTGATAGAACTCGTCAAAATCATTACCTGTTTTGATAGAGCAAAGAAGGAGAATAATTTGTGCCGGTAATGACAGGTCACAGATTTCAGATACTTGGCAAAATAGCAAGAGGGGAGATGGGGAAGTATTTTGTTATGCAGCGAGCTGTCACAGTCGGGAATGCGTTGCCTGGAGAAAAATTCAACAGTATCTTTCAAAACAAAATTGGACAAACACCTGAAGTGGAAACGTTTGTAACGCTCAGGGAAAACAGGAGAGTGAGAGCAGCTCAGTAGCTCTTTCAAAGGGCCAGCACAGGCACAATAGATCAAATGGCCTCCTCCTGTACTGCGCCATACTATCATACCATGATGATCAACGTAACAGCAACATCGCAACTAAACTGGACTCACTCCATGTTCCTTGACCTCTATACCACATGAAGCAACAACTCCACAATCACAGCATTCTGATGGGACCAGGTCTCTGGCAGGGAATGTAGGTCAGACAGTGTTAGCTCCCCGATCCTCTGATCCACATTCCCTGCCATACGGCTCCCAACGGAAACTCCCGACACCAAGGATGTTCTGTGCGCTCAGCCAGGAAGCAGATTAGTTCAGAAACAATGCCGAAAAAAACCCAGAGGGAAGTGGAGGAGAAAATGTTGAATACATTGAGTTGTTGTGATCGGGAATACACTGCCTGAAAGTAGCTTCAATAAAAACTTTCATCAGAAAATCTCAAGAACAAGGCAGTGGGGACAATTGGGATAGCTCTTTCAGAGAGTTAGCCCAGGCAGGATATTATGTTGTTGCAAATATAGTCAAATCCTTTCTTAAAATTGGAAATATAACATAATCCATTTTATACTCACAGTGATGGCTTCAATAATTCCTTTATCTTCTTTCCACTCTAGCCTATTAAACAAAGCAAAACAATATTTCAAAAACTATCTCTAGATCTCCACAGGTTTTATTATTGCACTGATGACCAATTTTACAAAGGCATGATTTGTTCTGGCTATCATGGAACATGATAGGATTAACAATAACCTCACAGTGAAGGTGCCCCGAGCTGGTAGTGATCATAATATGATTGAATTTTACATTCAGTTTGAGAGAGAGAGGAATGGGTCTAAGACTTGTATTTTAAACTTAAATAAAGACACTTATGAGGACATGAAAGTAGAGTTAGCGAAAGTGAATTGGCAAGTTAGGTTAAAGGATAGGTCCATTGTGTTGCAGTAGCAAACATTTGAAGAGATATTTCAGAATATGCAGAACAGATACATTGCAAAGAGAGAGGAAAAAATCCAAGAGTAAAACCCATCACCTGTCTTTAACTAAAAAAGTTAAAGGTTGCACAAAACTTAAACAAAAAGCACATAATTATACAAGGATGCACAGGTTAGAAGATTGGAGAAAAACACCAAAACTACAAAGAATAACCAAAAAAAATTATGAAGGAAGGAGACATTAGAGTATGAAAGAAAGATTACAGATAGTAAGACTTTCTATAGATATTTTAAAAAGAAAATAGATAACAAAACAAGATTGGTCCTATGGAACTTATACCTGGGGAATTAATAACGGACAAATTAGCGATGGAAAGTGAACTTGATAGATATTTTGCATTGGTTTTTACTACAGAAGACACGAGATATTCCAGAAATAGCTACAAACCAGGAAATGGAGTCACCCGATGAAGGAGCAGCACTTTGAAAGCTTGCATTACCAAATAAACCTGTTGGACTTTAACCTGGTGTTGTGTGATGACTTACTGAGGAAATGGAGAGGAGGGAGGAAGTCAAGAAAATTACAGTTATCAGGGAAGTGATATTGAGTCAATTGATGGAGCTGCGACAGACAAGTCCCTGAGTTCTGTTCAACTTCATCCGAGGAACTTAAAGGAAGTGGTCAGGGAGATTGTTGATGGATTGGTTTTAATTTTCCAAACCTCCTGGGATTCGGAGTGGGTCCCATTAGATTGGAAAGTGGCAAGTGTAACTCTTTTATTCAAGGTTCTGCTATTCCTAATTCATATGTTTGTGGTAGATACTGAACTGTAACACCATTAGAATGGCCTATTCCTGCTCCTATGTTCTATAGAACGATTTATCTAACTTGACAGTGGAGCTTTACAAAATTATGCTCTGAATGGTGACTATAGTCCAAATTACTTTAATAAAACATTCTTGATCCCTTACAGAATTGTAATTGTACAGACACCTGTGTAGTTTTTAGGTGAAGGAAAATGAGAAGATTGGGTGCAATAGACCTGGAACCATGGATTGAAATACAATTGTCAATTCATATAGTCGGTTATTATTTTTCTACAATAAACTGATGTAACATTGTTAACATTATAACATGTAACATTATAGAACTATAGATAGATAAGGGGAACTCTTCCATCCCGCCTGCCACAGGAAATGTAGCGGGTGGGGGCGGGGGCGGGTGGGGGAGTCAGTGGTACGACCACACAAAGTTCCATTGATCTGGGGCAGGATTCTCCGGTTTTGTGGTGAGTGCAGCTGGATAATCCCAACCACAGTATTCTATATTAACTATAGAACTTGCATTCAGTACATCCCAATGCACATCACAGCCAATGAAGTACTCCTAAAGTACAGTCATTAATGCAATGTAGGAATGTAATGTTCGTCGGCGCGTTAGCACAGTGGGTTAGCACTGCTGCTTCACAGCTCCAGGGACCTGGGTTCGATTCCCGGCTCAGGTCACTGTCTGTGTGGAGTTAGCACATTCTCCTCGTGCCTGCGTGGGTTTCCTCCGGGTGCTCCAGTTTCCTCCCACAGTCCAAAGATGTGCGGTTTAGGTTGATTGGCCATGCTAATATTGCCCCTTAGTGTACTAGGATGCTTAGGTTAGGGGGGGGTTAGCAGGTAAAATATGTAGGGATATGGAAGTAGGGCCTGGGTGGGATTGTGGTCGGTGCAGACTCGATGGGCTGAAGGGCCTCTTTCTGCCCTGTAGGTTTCTATGATTCTATGAAAGTTGGCAGTCAATTTGGGAACAGCAAGCTCCCACAAACAGCAATGAGACAAACCACTGGATCTGTGCAAACCCTATTAAGACCCTCCTGTGGGCTTTAGCTGCCATAATGGAATATTCACAGATGGCAAATCGGCCTGGAGAATCCCAACTTAACTCTGCAATTAGGAATTAATAACAAAAGGAATTCATTGACAAATGTGACAAATTCCTGAGAGTATTGCAGACACAAGATCCAAAATATATTCTCAGAAAATAATGAATTGATTTTAATATTAGGAACATAATCCACATTACATAAAATTAGATCATATAAAATGTGTAGGGATATGGGGATAGGGTCTGGGTGGGATTGTGTTTGGTGCAGACTCGATGGGCCGAAGGGCCTGTTTCTGCACTGTAGGGTTCTATTTACAGCATCAAAACAAACCTTTTGGCCCGAATTGTCCATCACAGGGTTTCTACTTCACATTTACCTTCTCCCATCCAATCTCGTCAACAAACCCTTTCTATTCCTTTCTCTCAAAAGCATTTATCTAACTTCCCTTTAAATGCATCACATCGACATTATTTACAGGCAAAAACTAGGGTCGACATTGGCCATCATCTGTTTCTCTTCTACTTTGAAGTGATTGAAAAGTCCTTTGAACTTTGCTGGTTGCTCAGTGTGTTCAGGCACAGAGGATGTCACAGCCAGAAGGTACAGGGCTGGATTCAAATCCTGCGTGAACACGTGGAAAGCTCATTCTGAGCGGGTGAGAGTGCGTAAATGGAGAATGAAAGGTAATCATGCCAGATTGACCCAGCTGGAACCTCAGCAGTCACGCTAATACTTCACAGAATCGTTACAGTGCAGGAGGGGGGCCATTTTGCCCATCGTAAGAACATAAGAAATAGGAGCAGGAGTAGGCCATCTAGCCCCTCGAGCCTGCCCCGCCATTCAATAAGATCATGGCTGATCTGTTGTGACTCAGCTCCACTTTCCCGCTTTCTCCCCATAACCCTTAATCCCCTCTCTTATCAAAAACCCATCAACCCGTTTCTTAAAAATATTTAGCGAGGCAGCCTCCACCACTTCAACGGGCAGAGAATTCCAGAGATTCACCACCCTTTGAGTGAAGAAGTTCCTCCTCAACTCCGTTCTAAACCGCCTCCCCTTTATCTTGAGGCTGTGCCCCCTAGTCCTACTGTCTTTTTTGAGCAGGAAGAGTCTCTCCACCTTTATCCTATCCATCCCATTCATCATCTTATACGTCTCAATGAGATCTCCCCTCATTCTTCTAAACTCTAACGAGTACAAGCCTAGTTTATTCAGCCTCTCCTCATAGCTCAACCCCCTCAGAACCCTTAATTCCCTTATCTATCATGTCTGTACCTGCTCTCCATATGAGCACTGTGACTCAGTGCCAATCCCCTGCCTTTCCTCTGTATCCCTGCACATTCTTCTATTCAAATAATCATCTAACGCCCTCTTGAATGCCTCGATTGAATCTGCCTCCACCACACTCCCCGCCAGTGCATTCCAGACCCCAACCGCTCACTGGGTGAGAGAGTTTTACTCACATCAACTTGCTTTTTGTGCAAATCAAATACATTCCCTCTGGTTTGCAATCCTTTTACGAGTAGGAAAAGTTTCTCCCTCTGTCCAGCCTGCTCCTGAGTTTAAACATCTCCATCAAACCTCCTCTCAGACTTTCTGAGGAAGTGCAACATTATCAGAGAAAAAGTGTTTGCAGATGAGACGTTATTCATTTTTTATTCATACTTGAGACATGAGTGTCGCTGGCTGGCCAGCATTTACTTTGATAATAATATCATAGAACCTTACAGTGCAGAAACAGGCCCTTCGGCCCATCGAGTCTGCACCGAACACAATCCCACCCAGACCCTATCCCCATATCCCTACACATTTACCTGCTAATCCCTCTAACCTACACATCCCAGGACACTAAGGGGCAATTTTAGCATAGCCAATGAACCTAACCCGCACATCTTTGGACTGTGGGAGGAAACCGGAGCACCCGGAGAAAACCCACGCAGACACGAGGAGAATGTGCAAACTCCACACAGGCAGTGACCCGAGCCGGAAATCGAACCCAGGACCCTGGAGCTGTGAAGCAGCAGTGCTAACCACTGTGCTACCGTCTCTGACCATCTCTAATTGCCCTTGTTCAGAGGTGTTGAGAATCATCCAGATTGTTGTGGTTCTGGAGTCACACTTCAGCCGGACTGGGTAAGGATGGCACATTTCCTTCCCTAAAGGACATTAGTGAACCAGGTGGACTTTTCCAACAATCAACAATGATTTCGTGGTCATCAGTAGATTCTTAATTCCAGCGGATGCTGAGACGGAATTCGAACCCGGGTTCCAAGAACATTAGTTGAGTTTCTGGATTAATAATCTAGTGATAATATCACTGGGCCATCGACTCCCCCAGAGGCTCCATCTGATTGTTTCTTGATTTGATTTGATTTGATTTATTATTGTCACATGTATTAACATACAGTGAAATATATGGTTTCTTGTGCACGATACAGACAAAGCTTACTGTTCATAGAGAAGGAAACAAGAGAGTGCAATGGAGGTGGAGGGGCTGCCTAATAGAAGTCTACAAGATTATGAGGGGCATGGATAGAGTGGATAGTCAGAAGAACATAAGAACAAAAGAACATAAGAAATAGGAGCAGGAGTAGGCCATCTGGCCCTTCGAGCCTGCCCCGCCATTCAATAAGATCATGGCTGATCTGTCGTGGCTCAGCTCCACCTTCCTGCCCTCTCCCCATAACCCTTAATCCCTTCTCTTCCCAGGGTAGAAGAGTCAATTACACTGGGGCACAGGTTTAAGATGCGAGGGGCAAGGTTTAAAAGAGATGTACGAGGCAGATTTTTTACACAGGGAGTGGTGGGTGCCTGTAACCCGTTGCTGGGGAAGGGAGTGGAAGCAGATACAGTAGTGACTTTTAAGGGATGTCTTGTCAAGTACATGAATGACATGGGAATAGAGGGATATGGTCCCTGGAAGCATAGGGGGTTTTAGTTCAGTCGGGCAGCATGGTCAGTGCAGGCTTGGAGGGGCCGAAGGGCCTGTTCCTGTGCTGTTATTTTCTTTGTTCTTTGTTCACTCAGACTGTTCAGGATCCACCTGTATTGCATCCCACTGAAATCAACGGGATTGAACATAAGAACATAAGAAATAGGAGCAGGAGGAGGCCATCGAGCCCTTCGAGCCTGCCCCACCATTCAATAAGATCATGGCTGATCTGAAGTGGATCAGTTCCACATTCCGGCCCTCTCCCCATAACCCTTAATCCCCTCTCTTATCAAAAACCCATCAACCCCAGTCTTAAAAATATTTAGCGAGGCAGCCTCCACCACTTCAACGGGCAGAGAATTCCAGAGATTCACCACCCTTTGAGTGAAGAAGTTCCTCCTCAACTCCGTTCTAAACTGCCTCCCCTTTATCTTGAGGCTGTGCCCCCTAGTCCTACTGTCTTTTTTGAGCAGGAAGAGTCTCTCCACCTCTATCCTATCCATCCCATTCATCATCTTATACGTCTCAATGAGATCTCCCCTCATTCTTCTAAACTCTAACGAGTACAAGCCTAGTTTATTCAGCCTCTCCTCATAGCTCAACCCCCTCAACTCCAGTATCAGCCTAGTAAACCTCCTCTGCACTCCCTCCAAGGCCAAAATATCCTTGTGTAAGTACGGCGACCAAAACTGCACACAGTACTCCAGCTGCGGCCTCACCAATGCCCCGTACAGCTGCAGCAAGACCTCCCTACTTTTATATTCAATCCCTCTCGCTATGAAGGCCAGCATCCCATTCGCCTTCCTGACCACCTGCTGCACCTGCAGGCTGGGTTTTTGCGACTCATGCACAACGACCCCGAGGTCCCTCTGCACCGTCGCCTGCTGCAGTTTTTCGCCATGTAAGTAATAGTCCTTCATACCATTCTTCCTACCAAAGTGGACCACCTCACACTTGCCGACATTAAATTCCATTTGCCATTTCCTGGCCCATTCGCCCAGCCTATCTAGATCCTTCTGCAGACTCTCCACACCCTCTGCGCAATTTGCCATTCCACCAATCTTGGTGTCATCAGCAAATTTCAACACCCTACACTCGGTTCCCTCCTCCAGATCATCTATATAAATGGTAAAAAGCTGAGGCCCCAGCCCCTGGGGCACTCCACTAGTCACCAACCGCCAATCCGAATAGCACCCATTGACCCCCACTCTCTGCCTCCTATTTGACAACCAATCCTCTATCCATGCTAACACCCTACCCCCAACTCCATGCCCCCTTACATCTGCAATAACCTCTTGTGAGGTACCTTGTCAAACGCCTTCTGAAAATCAAGAAAGACCACATCTACCGGCTCTCCTCTATCCACTGCCCTAGACACATCCTCATAGAACTCCAATAAATTTGTCAGACACGACTTCCCCTTAACGAAACCGTGCTGCGTCAGCTCTATCAAACAATTCCCCTCAAGATGTCTCGCTATTTACTCCTTGATGACGGATTCTAACATTTTACCCACAACAGATGTTAAATTAACCGGCCCATAATTTCCTGCCTTTTGCCTGGCACCTTTCTTAAACAACGGCGTAACATTAGCCGCTTTCCAATCTTCCGGCACTTCCCCGGAATCCAGCGACGTCTGGAAAATAACCACCAAGGCATCCACTATCACCTCCGCCATTTCTTTCAGAACCCTCGGATGCATTCCATCCGGTCCTGGGGACTTGTCCACAATCAGTCCCTCCAGTCTGTCGAGCACCGCCTCTCCCTTAACCATAGAACCCTACAGTGCTGAAACAGGCCCTTCGGCCCATCGAGTCTGCACCGAACACAATCCCACCCAGACCCTATCCCCATATCCCTACACATCTACCTGCTAATCCCTCTAACCTACACATCCCAGGACACTAAGGGGCAATTTTAGCATAGCCAATGAACCTAACCCGCACATCTTTGGACAATAATGTCATTGAGACCCTCCAGTCCTACCACCTTTCCATCACTAACATCCGGCAAATTATTCACGTCCTCCTCCGTGAAGACTGAAACAAAAAAGTTATTCAAGACCTCAGCCATTTCCCCATCCCGTACCAGTAAGTCCCCCCTCTCATCCTTTAAGGGACCAACGTTCACCCTAGCCAGCCTCTTCCTTTTTTATATATTTATAAAGACTCTTGCTATCCTTTTTTATATTAAGTGCTAGCCCAGCTTCATAGTTTCTCCTACCCTTCTTTATCAACTTCTTTGTCGATCTTTGTTGACATTTAAACCTCTCCCAATCCTCTTCTCGCCCACTACTCTTAGCTACTTTAAACGTCTCCACTTTTAATTTAACACTTTCCTTCACCTCCTTCGTTATCCACGGCTTATTACCTGTCCTCCTACGGTCCTTTTTAACCCTCGGAATAAATTTCTGCTGAGCACCAAGAAAGATCTCCTTAAAGATCCTCCACTGCTCCTCAGCAGACCCTCCCTCCAACGCACTCCCCCAGTCAACATTCGCCAATTCTTCTCTCATCCTACCATACTCCCCTCTGTTCAAACAAAGGACGCGTGTCTGGGAACCCACTTTCTCCTCCTCCATCTGCATCAGAAACTCCACCATACAATGATCACTCTCCCCAAGAGGATCCTTCACTGCAAGGTCCCTAATTCTACCCACCTCATTACATAGCACCAGATCCAAGATAGCTCGCTCCCTCATTGGCTCCAACACACACTGTTCAAGGAAACTATCCCGGCAGCATTCCAAGAACAACTCCTCGAGCCCACCTTGTCCAACATGGGTCGACCAATCAATATGCAGATTGAAATCCCCCATAACTACTGCCGTCCCATTCCTGCACGCCGCACTTATTTGCGCGTTAACAGCCCGCCCCACCTCCAGATCATTATTCGGGGGCCTATAGACGACACCCACCAGCGTCTTCCTCCCTTTGCTGTTCCTAATCTCTACCCACAACGATTCCACGTTCCGCTCCTTGGCTCCAATATCATCCCTTGCTACCACCTTGATGCTATCTTTAATCAGTAGAGCTACGCACCCCCCTTTTTCCTCCCGCCTATCCTTCCTAAACACTTGATACCCCAGACCTGGGTTCCAAAGTGGACACGTAGGTGGGAATTTTACTGCCCCACCCACCACGGGAATCGGAGCAGGTGAGGGGCGGACAATGGGAAAGTCCGTTGACCTCGGGGGGCTTTAGGGTTCCGGGACGAGCGGGGCTGTAAAATCCTGCCCATATATCCCACCCTGCCAGATTTTATGTCAACCAACTTTAGAGAAATGTGGGATGAAAGTGACACAGTGTGCATCTTATAATACTATTTACTGCCGTACATTTAGTATTCTAACTCACAAAGAATAATTCCAATTGATTTAACCTGATGAATCCAGTCACGATCTTTACGAATCCATTAACAGTGTTCACTGAGCAGAAAGAATCTAAAGTGTCTAACTAACCAGTTATTATCAACTGAGATTTGATGTAAGGTTTGATGGAATCATAGTCACAGCACAGAAGGACACCATTCGCCTCACTGCACCTCTACTCACTCTCCAGTTAAAGATATCCACTTACCTATTCTCTCTCCATATCCAAATCTCTTCTAAATGATGTCTTAGTCATTGCCTCATATTTCCTCAAGGGAAAGCATTGTAATAACCATTATCATTTCCTTCTCAATTCTTCTCAATCTATGTCTGCCATTGACCAGAAACTGAACTGGACCAGCCAAAGAAATACTGTGGCTGCAACAGTCGGTCAGAGGCTGGGAACTCTGCAGCAAGTAACTCACCTCCTCACTCCCCAAAGCCTGTCCACCATCTACAAGGCACAAGTCAGGAATATGATGGAATACTCTCCAATTGCCTGGATGTGTGTGGCTCCAAGAAGCTCAACATCAAAGCAGACCATTCAATCTGCATCTAGTCCACCATCTTGAATATTCCCTGCCCCTGTCACTGGTGTACAGTGAGAGCAGTCAGTGTCGTGACAATACTGTGCCTTTAAGAAATGTACTTATGTCATGATTCACGTGCAGGATTTTTTTTTAGCATTTGGTTCTATATACCGGTACTTCTTTGTCTACAACCGACAGTCTACAGGCTGATGCTGATAAATTATAATTGACCTTAGTAGCTGGAATATTTGTTTAATTTGGGCTTCTGCAGTGTTGCTATTTTAGTGTTTTCCCCTGGAATTTTTCAGAGTGGGGTTTGATTTGGTTGATGGGGATATTGCTTAAATTGGAATAACAGATGTGTTGAGTATAGGGCTAACGGGAGGACTTTGAATAGTGTGGAGGAGCAGAGGGATCTAGGTGTATGTGTACATAGATCCCTGAAAGTTGGGAATCAAGTAGATAAGGTTGTTAAGAAGGCATACGGTGTCTTGGCGTTTATTGGTAGGGGGATTGAATTTAGGAGTCGCAGCGTCATGTTGCAACTGTACACAACTCTGGTGCGGCCGCACTTGGAGTATTGTGTGCAGTAATGTGGTCCCCACATTATAGGAAGGATGTGGAGGCTTTGGAGAGGGTACAGAGGAGGTTTACCAGGATGTTGCCTGGTATGGAGGGGAGATCCTATGAGGGGAGACTGAGAGATTTGGGGTTGTTTTCGTTAGAAAGAAGGCGGCTATGAAGGGATCTTATTGAAACATATAAGATGATTAGAGGTTTAGATAGGGTGGACAGTGATAGCCTTTTTCCTCGGATGGAGAAAGCTAGCACGAGGGGGCATGGCTTTAAATTAAGGGGTGGTAGTTATAGGACGGATGTCAGAGGTAGGTTCTTTACCCAGAGGGTGGTGAGGGATTGGAATGCCCTGCCTGCTGCAGTTGTAAATGCGCCTAGTTTGGGGGCGTTTAAGAGATCCGTGGATAGGTTTATGGATGGAAAGGGATTGGTACAGGCTAGTGGGTCAGTGTTTTTGTAACTGGTCGGCGCAACATCGTGGGCCGAAGGGCCTGTTCTGCGCTGTAATGTTCTATGTTCTATAGAGATAGCTAGTTGTTAAGAATTATACCTTATCATATTTAAATATTTCAACTGATGAAAGGTATGCTAATTCTTTTTGCTATATACTAACTGTACTGTTAAATAAAGTTTGTTTTAATTAAAGCCTCCTACTGGGTCAATCGAATCATACCGAGAGCGAAACACCTTATGCTCACCCTAATGCCAAAATCACAAAAAGCTGGGGTCTAGGCTAACTTCATAATATACCCTGGAGTTTCTGATCTGGTCCATAACAGTACCAATTAGAAGGTACATTGCAATATTTAGTCAACAGCATGTTCCATAGCCTGTGAACCAAAGAACAAAGGGTGGCACAGTGATAGCACTGCTGCCTCACAGCTCCAGGGACCCAGGTTCAATTCCGGCTTGGGTCACTGTCTGTATGGAGTTTGCACATTCTCCCCATGTTTGCGTGGGTTTCTCTAGATGCTCCGGTTTCCTCCCACAGTCTGAAAGATGTGCTAGTTTGGTGCATTAACATGAACAGGCGCAAGTGTGTGGGTGCTGGGCACTGGGTGCTGGATATTGGGTGCTGAGTGTTGTGAGCTGGGTACTGGGTGCTGGGTGCTTGCTCAGCTGTGCATACATTGACTGAGATCAATTCTCCTGAAGGAATGGTTCTGCTGTACATCAACCCAAAAGCAGTAAGTAAAGACAGGAAGGTGAGGTTTCGATATAAGCTGCATCCTTTTAATTGATGGAAACCCTGCTTAGAAACATCGGCTAGGAAATAAAATCTGAAATCGCTGCGTTGTTTGCTCATCAATGTGCTTATTTCTGGTTTGTACTTGGCGTGGTTCCGAGCCTGGTGCCAGAGGGTAATGATTCTCTGTTGATGCTGCTCAGGCAGTATTCAGAATTCACCAACTAATGATTTCAGATCAAAACTCAAAGCTGAAGGGAAGCAAACGGGGTGTCGGGGGGAGGTTGGTTGGGTAGGGTTGTGGGGGAGGTTGAGGGTGGAGGGGAGGTTGGATGGCTGGGGGCATGTGGGGGAGGTTGGGGGGTGTGTTATGGGAGAGGTTGGGGTAGGGGGGTGTGTGGGAGTTGGGGGGAAGTTGGGGGGAAGTTGGGGGGAAGTTGGGGGGAAGTTGGGGGGGAAGTTGGGGGGGAAGTTGGGGGGGAAGTTGGGGGGGAAGCTGGGTGGAAGTTGGGGGGAAGTTGGGGGGAAGTTGGGGGGAAGTTGGGGGGGAAGTTGGGGGGGAAGTTGGGGGGGAAGTTGGGGGGGGAAGTTGGGGGGAAGTTGGGGGGAAGTTGGGGGGGAAGTTGGGGGGGAAGTTGGGGGGGGGAAGTTGGGGGGGAAGTTGGGGGGGGGAAGTTGGGGGGGGGAAGTTGGGGAGGGGAAGTTGGGGGGGAGTTGGGGGGGAAGTTGGGGGGGAAGTTGGGGGGGGGAAGTTGGGGGGGAAGTTGGGGGGGGAAGTTGGGGGGAAGTTGGGGGGAAGTTGGGGGGGGGGGGGAAGTTGGGGGGAAGTTGGGGGGGGAAGTTGGGGGGGGAAGTTGGGGGGGTTGGTTGGGGGGGTTTGTTGGGGGGGGGAGGTTGGGGGTTGTCGGCGGAAGTTGGGTGGGTGGGGTGTGTGGGGGAGATTGGGGGTGTGTGGGGGAGGTTGAGTGGGTGGGGGTGTGTGTGGGGGAGGTTGGGTGGGTGGGGTGTGTGGGGGAGGTTGGGTGGGTGGGGGTGGTGTGGGGGAGGTTGGTGGGTGGGGGTGTGTGGGGGAGGTTGGTGGTGGGGGGTGTGGGGAGGTTGGGGGGTGTGGGGGAAGTTGGTGGTTGGGGGGTTGTGGGGGAGGTTGGTGGTGGGGGGCTGTGGGGGAGGTTGGGGGGTGTGGGGGAGGTTGGTGGTGGGGAGGTGTAGGGGAGGTTGTGGGGGCTGGCGGGGAGGTTAGGGGGGTGGGGGGGAGGTTGGGGGGGGGGTGGTGGGGGAGGTTAGGGGGGTGGGGGGGAGGGTATCTATCAGGGTTAGTGCTAAGTGCAGGGAGGAAATTGCAAATCAGCCTTTCATCTTCATTCAGACACAAAAGGCTTAATACGAAACAGCAACCTGTCCAAACTGGCAAGTGAACAGTGAAGCATCTATTTAGTGTGTTATTTTTATATATACTTATAAACTCAGTTTGCTCCTTAGACGTTGCCATGACAATCAGCTTGATTTACAATAGCAGCATCTAATGAGGTATTATCTAGGTGGGGAATGACTTCAGACTGATTTACTGAGCCGTATCACATGGCTGGGTGACAAAACTAAAAGCTGCGGTTCGAAGCCTCGACTTATTTTTAACACTTCAGGCGATGAATGCCATGTAACTCTGATCCAGCCCGGACCATCTAATCACACAGGCAGACAAACTCTCTCCAATCAGAGTGAGAATTAGATTTCACGTGCTCACTGTGTACAGAAAGGGCATGAATTTTACTAACAGATCCATCGGAAGTCTCTTTTGCATAAATAAGCCATAGTCATTAAAATAAACCAAAGTTCCTCACAGCTGTGAGGATCCAGAGGACAGCTGTTCTGAAGCTAAGCAACTTTTCAGTCGCAAGCGCCAAACTCTTCCTCAGTCCCTGCTTTCAGAACCTATCTTAACATTTCTCAGTACAATAACAACCTGTATTGATAGAACATAGAACATAGAACATTACAGCACAAACAGGCCCTTCGGCCCTCGAGTTGCGCCGATCGCATCAACCCCACCAATCTATAGACCTATCTATAACCCCCAATCCCATTAAACCCCATATACTCATCCAGAAGTCTTTTAAAAGACCCCAGCGAGTTCGCCTCCACCACCGACGACGGCAGCCGATTCCAATCACTCACTACCCTCTGAGTGAAAAACTTACCCCTAACATCACCTCTGTACTTCCCTCCCCGCACCTTAAATCTGTGTCCTCTCGTAGCGACCATTTCAACCCGGGGAAATAGCCTCTGAGAGTCCACCCTATCTATTCCTCTCAACATTTTATAAACTTCTATCAGGTCGCCTCTCAACCTTCGCCTCTCCAGGGAAAAGAGTCCCAGCTCCCCTCAACCTATCTTCATAAGGCATGCCTCCCAGTCCAGGCAACATCCTTGTAAATCTCCTCTGCACCCTTTCAATAGCTTCTACGTCTTTCCTATAGTGAGGCGACCAGAACTGCGCACAGTACTCCAAATGAGGCCTGACAAGGGTCCTGTAAAGTTGCAGCATTACCTCCCGACTCCTAAACTCAATCCCTCGATTAATGAAGGCCAGTACACCATACGCCTTCTTGACCACCTCCTCCACCTGCGAGGCCGATTTAAGAGTCCTGTGAACCCGGACCCCGAGATCCTTCTGCTCTTCAACGCTACTAAGACCCCTGCCCTTAATAGTGTACTCGTTCATCCCGTTGGTTCTGCCGAAATGGACTACTACACATTTATCCGCGTTGAAGTCCATCTGCCACTTAAAACAGCCACTTAAAACAGCCATCTGCCACTTAATTACATAAAACAGCCTCCCATCCATTGACTCTGTCTGCACTTCCCACTGCCTCAACAAAGCAGCTAGCTTAATTAAGGACCCACACACCCCTGACATTCTCTCTTCCATCTTTTTCTATCAGGAGAAAGAAACAGCAGTCTGTGGTCACATACTAACTGACTCAAGAACAGCTTCTTCCCTGCTGCCACTAGGCTTTTCTACCTTTTATAGCTTCAGTAAGGCCTTTGACAAGGTCCCTCATGGCAGACTAGTGCAGAAGGTGAAGTCACAAGGGATCAGAGGGGAGCTGGCAAGGCGGATACAAACTGGTTCGGTCAAAGAAGACAAAGGGTAGCAGTGGAAGGATGTGTTTCTGAATGGAGGGCTGTGACAGGTGGTGTTCCTCAGGGATCAGTGCTGGGACCTTTGCTGTTTGTAATATAGATAAATGATTTGGAGGAAAATGTAACTGGATTGATTAATAAATTTGCAGAGACACAAAGGTTGGTGGATTTGCGAATAGCGATGAGGACCATTAGAGGATACAACAGATATAGATCAGTTGGAGACTTGGGCAGAGAGATAGCAGATGGAGTTTAATCTGGAAAAATGTGAGGTACTGCATTTTGGAAGGTCTAATACAGATAGGAAATATACAGTAAATGGCAGAACCCTTAAGAGTATTGGTAGGCAAAGGGATCTGGGTATACAGATACACAGGTCAATGAAAGTGACAATGCAGGTGGAAAATGTAGTCAAGAAGGCATATGGCATGCTTGCCTTCATCGGCCGAGGTATTGAGTTTAAAAATTGGCAAGTCATGTTGCAGCTTTCTAGAACCTTAGTTAGGCCGCACTTGGAATATAGTGTTCAATTCTGGTCGCCACACTACCAGAAGGATGTGGAGGCTTTGGAGAGGGCACAGAAAAGATTTACCAGGATGTTGCCTAGTATGGAGGTCATTAGCTATGAGGAGAGAACAAAGAACAAAGAACAAAGAACAACACAGCACGGGAAACAGGCCCTTCGGCCCAACGAGCCCGTGCCGCCATCCCATTGTCAGTGGCCTATTCATGATTTTAGTCTATGCCCAATGTGTGAGGATCAGGGAGGTCCAATATAGGGACAAGTTGTTACCCAATCAATCAGCCTAAAAGCCCATTTTTGGGATGTGGGAGGAAACCGGAGCACCCGGAGGAAACCCACGCAACCATGGGGAGAACGCGCAAACTCCCACGGACACAGGCCCAAATCCATGTGTCCGCACAGCAACAGAGATAGTCTCTGAGCTGTCATGTTGCCCTCGAGATGGTCCAGTTTAACCAGAGAGGTTGGAGAAACTTGGTTTGTTCTCACTGGAGCGATGGAGGTTGAGGGGAGACCTGATAGAAGTCTACAAGATTATAAGAGGCATGGACAAAATGGTTAGTCAGAAGCTTTTTCCCAGGGTGGAAGTCTCAATTACTAGGGGGCAGAGGTTTAAGGTGCGAGGGGCAAGGCTGAAAAGAGACGTACAAGGCAGATTTTCTACACATAGAATGGTGGGTGCCTGGAACTCATTGCCGGGGGAGATAGTGGAAGCGGATACGACAGTGACATTTAAGGGGCATCTTAACAAGTACGTGAATGAGATGGGAATAGAGAGAAATGGTCCCCGGAAGGGTAGGGTGTTTTAGTTACGTCGGGCAGCATGGTTGGTGCATGCTTGGAGGGCCGAAGGGCCTGTTCCCGCGCTATCATTTTCTTTGTTCTTTGTTCTTTGCACTAAATTGATCCTTCGCTACACCTTAGCTATAACCATAACACTACTTTCTGCACACTCTCCTTTCCTTCTCTATGAACGTATGCTTTGTCTATATAGCATGCAAGAAACAATATGACTTAGAAAGGTTGCAGAGCCGGGCCGAGAGGTGGCGGATGGAGCCCAACGTGGAGAAGTGTGAGGCAACCCACCCCGGCAGGAACAACAGATGCGCCGAGCACAGGGCCAACGGGAGGACCCCGAACAGTGTGGAGGAGCAGAGGGATCCAGGCGCACGTGCACACAGATCCCCGAAAGCTGGGAACCAAGCAGACAAGGCCGCCAAGAAGGCACACGGTGTCCCGGCGTTCACCGGCAGGGGGACCGAACCCAGGAGCCGCAGCGTCATGTTGCAACTGCACACAACTCTGGCGCGGCCACACCCGGAGTCCCGTGTGCAGCTCCGGCCCCCACACCACAGGAAGGATGCAGAGGCCCCGGAGAGGGTGCAGAGGAGGCCCACCAGGACGCCGCCCGGCACGGATGTGGCACCTTTTAGTGCAGTAAAATTTCCCTGCTTCACCAGGCTGTTTTCTACGTCTGTTTGTTATGCAGCGAATGCGTCTCGATTGGCTGGCACATGAGTCAGAAAATCTGAATAATGGGTGCAAAGAGGCAAACGGAAGCATTTTGATATCGTCTTGCATTGCCCCAGAACATTCCAAAGTGCTTAACATCCAATTACATGCTTCTAAAAGTCAGTCATTGTTGTAATAGAAATGAATAAGGCAGGGGGGGGGGTGAATCTCTGGAATTCTCTGCCCGTTGAAGTGGTGGAGGCTCCCTCGTTGAATATATTTAAGTCACGGGTAGATAGGTTTCTGACAGACGAGGGAATTAAGGGTTATGGGGAGAAAGCGGGAAAGTGGAACTGATTCACTTCAGATCACAGTACAAAGTCTGACAACACCAGGTTTTAGTCCAACCGATTTATTTGATAATATTCTCACAAGCTTTCGAGGGGACTGCCTCTTCGTCAGGTGAATGGAGAGTTCTGGCCTCAGACGAAGAGGCAGTTCCCTCGAAAGCTTGTGAGAATATTATCAAATAAATCGGTTGGACTAAAACCTGGTGTTGTCAGACTTTGTACTGTGTTTACGCCAGTCCAACGCCGGCATACCCACATCATGACCACTTCAGATCAGCCATGATCTTATTGAATGGCGGGGCAGGCTCAAAGGGCTAGATGGCCTACTCCTGCTCCTATTTCTTATGTCTTAAGACAGGGCCTCACCAAGGCTCCTTAGACAGCACCTTCTCTAAACCCATGACCTTTGCCACCTAGAAGGACAAGGGGGGGGGTGGAGGGGGGGGGGGGGGTGCAGACACACAGCACCACCATCACCTGCAAGTTCCCCTCCAATCCATATACTATCCTTCACTGTCACTGGGCCAAAATCCTGAAATTCCCTCCCTAACAGAACTGTGAGTGTACCTACACCACAGGCACTGCAGCGGTTCAGGAAGGCACTTCACCACCTCCTTTTCAAGGAGCAACTAGGGATGGCCAATAAACACTGGCCAGCCAGCGATGCGTGAGATTCCTTGAGAAGGAATACATGAAAAATATTAAAACTTTGCTGCTAATTTTCACTCAGCCATACGCTCCCACAAACAGCAATGTAAAAATGATTGGATCATCTGTTTTAGCGACGTTGGTTGGATGGTAAATTTTGATGCGGAGACTGGGAAGAATTTTAGATTATAGTGACCACAGGATCTGTTATAGGCATCTGTGAGAGCAGACAGGAGCCTGGCTTAACATTACCCAGTGTGGCTCTGGAGATGCATGTAAACCAGACAAAACTCCTTTCCCTGAAGGAGATGAATAAATGTGTTCCTTTCATTAGTGTCCTGGTATAGGCTACCGTCACAACGTTATTAATAGGAGTGTGGGCTCATCTAAGATTAAATCCTTTAAAAATAAACTTCCCAGATGGCTGGGGTTTTTTACAGCACCGCTAGCTGTCAGACTTGCTACTTCAGGTGGTCTCACAACTTGTCCAATGAACCAACTTTAGCTGACATTAGCAGGGGTTGTGTTCCATGCTGATTCGCTACAAAGCTGCAGAATAATCAGCTCAGGAGATGGGTCTGTTGTGACTTAATCCCTGGGTAGTGCAGTAACATTTCTGCACTGAAATAGAACAGTAATTCCCATTTTACCTTGCAGCAAAATTGTGCAAAATATCCCATTGGCTCCACCTCCGTTTTTAAATAAGCAACAATGATAGAACACTTCTCCCCGCATTTCCGGGTGTAAACATTTCACTGATCCAGTCGTTGATGTTGGATTCCTTCTTGTGTAAATCTCTGCCATCCCTATCCTAACTCGTGCTGAGTTCCATTCACCCTTCACAACTCAATCCCCTTGCTGACAGATTTTACTCGACTCAGGGATCAGTGCTGGGTCCACTGTTACTTGTCATTTATATTAATGTTTTGGATGAGAATATAGGAGGCATGGTTAGTAAGTTTGCAGATAACATCTAGATTGGTGGCATAGTGAACAGTGAAGAAAGTTACCCCCGATTGCAAGGGTATCTTGATCAATCGGGCCAATGGGCTGATGAATGGCAGATGGAGTTTAATTTAGACAAATGCGAGGTGATGTATTTTGGTAGATTGAGACAGGACAGGACTTACTCAGTTAATGGTAGGGCATTGGGGAGAGTTACAGAACAAAGAGATCTAGAGGTAGATGTTCATAGCTCCTTGAAACTGGAGTCATAGGTGGGATAGAGTGGTGAAGAAGGCATTTGGCATGCTTGGTTTCATCAGTCAGAACATTGAATATAGGAGTTAGGATGTCTTGTTGAAGTTGTACAAGACATTGGTAAGGCCACACTTGGAATACTGTGTGCAATTCTGGTCACCCTATTATAGAAAGGATATTATTAAACTAGAAAGAGTGCAGAAAAGATTTACTAGGATGCTACCGGGACTTGATGGATTGAGTTATAAGGAGAGGCTGGATAGACTGGGACTTTTTTTCCTCTGGAGCGTAGGAGGCTGAGGGGTGATCTTATAGAGGTCTATAAAATAATGAGGGGCATAGATCAGCGAGATAGTCAATATCTTTTCCCAAAGGTAGGGGAATCTAAAACTAGAGGGCACAGGTTTAAGGTGAGAGGGGAGAGATACAAAAGTGTCCAGAGGGGAATTTTTTCACACAGAGGGTGATGAGTGTCTGGAACGAGCTGCCAGAGGCAGTAGTAGAGACGGGTACAATTTTGTCATTTAAAAAGTGTTTAGACAGTTACATGGGTACGATGGGTATAGAGGGATATGGGGCAAATGCGGGCAATTGGGATTAGCTTACGGGTTTAAAATAAAGGACAGCATGGACAAGTTGGGCCAAAGGGCCTGTTTCCATGCTGTAAACCTCTATGCCTCTCTGATTCAGGTTATCCTAAAAGGAATTGCTGATTTTACTGTGCCAGTTCTGATATAAAATGGAACGTATTTTGTGTGATAGAGCCCTGCATCTGTGTCATCACAGGCCCCAAAGGCTGAAAACACATTCCAGATTCTGCACTCTTTGCTGCTTCTCATTCTTTGATGTTTCGATGATTGATTTAGTTTCCCATCCATTGACTCTGGGCCTGATTTTACCATTTTCATTCTAAGTGTTGAACCTGGGTGTAGGACAGATTCGACTCAGAAATCTGCTTTCAGGCGCCCCCCATACGCTCTCTCAGCCATCTCTAGTGCCATTTGCGCTGTGGGTGGGGTTCAGTGCTGCCGGAACGATCGGAGTTCTGAACTGCACGTGCGCAGTTAGAAAAAGATTTGAAAAAGCGCGCCCATGTCGGATCGCTCCTGAGCCGGAGAAAGTGGTCCAGGAGTGAAAAGCGGGAGCGAGGGTGTATTTCAGGGGTGGGGGCGCAGATGGACCTCTGGTTGGGCAGGGCAGGGGGGGTCCGCTGCCACTCTGCAGACGATCAGTGAAAGGGGGGGAGGGAAGGGGGGGCAGGGGTGGTGTTCGGTCTGGATAGGGGGGCGGGTGGATAAGGTGGGCAGTGATGTGTGTGTGTGTCCCTTATTCTTCTCCCTCACTACCCATACACATCACTGCTCCCCTTATCCAACCCCCCCCACTACGCAGACCAATCGCCACCTCTGCCCCCCTCCCCCCCCCCCAACTGATTGCCCGCAGACCCCCATGCCCACCCCCCAGAGATCCATCTGCCATTCGATGGAAGAGGCCCAGGCCAGTTGAGTCAGGGCTGTGTGCATTCAGCTCCTGCAATACTGGGCAGTAACTGACTCTACGGACAGGATAGCATTCAACAGAGAGGGCAGCTAATCTGACGCTTGAGGCTAACCACTTACAAAATGGATGGAAAGATATTCAGATAAGGAGAGACACAAATATCGTTCTGCTGCGCGGAGTATTCCGAGCTCGGACACTCGGTAAGCATTGCGGGAGCTGATGGCAGCTTTGCAATGTGGCAGAGGGTGCTGTCCACTTGCTCTGGGCTCACAACATGGTTACCTTCAGAAAAGATCAGGGTCAGGCCAAATCGGGAGGGACGTGAGGAAAAAGGCAAAACACTGCGGACGCTGGAACCTGAAACAAAAACAGAAAGTGCTGGAAAATCTCAGCAGGTCCGACAGCATCTGCGGGGAGGGAAAAGAGTCAACGTCACGAGTCCGGATGACCCTTTGTCAGAGCTATTGAAGGGTTCTCCTGATTCGGGAAGTTGGGAAACACTTCTTCACACAAAGGGTGGGGGAAGAGTAGAGAGTTCTCCCACAAACAGCTGCAAATGCCAGCTCAATAATCATTCCCAATCAAAGGAAGAACCATTAGGATCTTGCAGCGTATCAGGCCTGTATCCAATTTGATTCCAACCTCAGCTTAGAACATAGAACATAGAACATTACAGCGCAGAACAGGCCCTTCGGCCCACGATGTTGCGCCGACCAGTTACAAAACAATGACCCACTAGCCTAAACCAATCCCTTTTCATCCATAAACCTATCCACAGATCTTTTAAACGCCCCCAAACTAGGTGCATTTACAACTGCAGCTGGCAGGGCATTCCAGTTCCTCACCACCCTCTGGGTAAAGAACCTACCCCTGACATCTGTCCTATAACTACCCCCCCCTTAATTTAAAATGTTGCCCCCTCGTGCTAGCTTTCTCCATCCTAGGAAAAAGGCTATCACTATCTACCCTGTCTAAACCTCTAATCATCTTATATGTTTCAATGAGATCCCCTCTTAGCCGCCTTCTTTCCAGCGAAAACAACCCCAAATCTCTCAATCTCTCCTCATAGGATCTCCCCTCCATACCAGGCAACATCCTGGTAAACCTCCTCTGCACCCTCTCCAAAGCCTCCACATCCTTCCTGTAATGTGGGGACCAGAACTGCACACAGTACTCCAAGTGCGGCCGCACCAGAGTTGTGTACAGTTGCATCATGACGCTGCGACTCCTAAATTCAATCCCCCTACCAATAAACGCCAAAACTCCGTATGCCTTCTTAACAACCTTATCCACTTGATTCCCAACTTTCAGGGATCTATGTACACATACACCTAGATCCCTCTGCTCCTCCACACTATTCAAAGTCCTCCCGTTAGCCCTATACTCAACACATCTGTTATTCCTACCGAAATGAATTACCTCACACTTCTCCGCATTAAACTCCATCCGCCACCTCTCAGCCCAGCTCTGCAACCTTTCTAACCTTTTTCCGAATAATCGTCTCAGCCCAGCTCTGCAACCTTTCTAACCTTTTTCCGAATAATCGTCTAATTATATGGAAAGGTTTTTGCTGGGCAAGGTGATGAAGGGATATGGAATCAAGGTGAGTGGAAGGAGTTGGGCTGCAGATCCGTCCTGATCTAATTAAGTGGAGGAACATAATCTCAAGAGATGAATGCTCTAATCTTCCTGTGTTTACAGCCAATGAAGTACTTCTGATGTTAGTCACTGTTGTAATGTAGGAAATGTGGCAGCCAGTTTACACACAGCAAGCTCTCACTAACAGCTGCGTGACTGTGACCAGATAATCTGGTTATAATATTGATGAGGGAAATAGATGGTTCAAGATGTAATGAATTTTATGGGACCCAAAATGCAGACCAATTAGAATACGAGCTTTGTGATTAAAGCAGTAATGGCTTATCCCATTCAGGGAGGTCCTGCCTGTGAATGATGAATGGGATGGATAGGAGAGAGGTGGAGAGACTCTTCCCGCTCAAAAAAGACAGTAGTCCTACTGACTAGTGGGCACAGCCTCAAGATAAAGGGGGAGCGGTTTAGAACAGAGTTGAGGAGGAACTTCTTCACTCAAAGGGTGGTGAATCTCTGGAATTCTCTGCCCGTTGAAGTGGTGGAGGCTGCCTCGCTAAATATTTTTAAGAAACGGGTTGATGGGTTCTTGATAAGAGAGGGGATTAAGGGTTATGGGGAGAGGGCGGGAAGGTGGAGCTGAGTCACGACAGATCAGCCATGATCTTATTGAATGGCGGGGCAGGCTCGAAGGGCCAGATGGCCTACTCCTGCTCCTATTTCTTATGTTCTTATATAATGTGGAGTGTCGGGGTCACTGGCAGTCCAGGTTTATTCTCTGTACCGTTCACTAACAATCTGACTCCAGAGGATGACAGAGTGCTAATCACTGACCCAGCGCTGCGATTCGAATAGTGAGGTACAATGTGTGCAGCGCAGTCTGCCCATACCTGCCCACCGGGGGCAGCCTTGCCAAGAGGCCTCGGAAAATATCACTCAGACTGCTCAAAAACAATCCAGCTGGAATTATTTTCAGCTTTGAAGCAGTGCAGAGAGAGGGGTAACAGTTGGGAACACCATGCCTGACAGAGAACTGTATTAATGATGGATTTTAGTGAGAATCTACTCACCCAACTGTGGTGAGAAAGGCCCTGGGTGAATATAACCACGTGTGCCGACTGGAAAATGCAGACAGATTTCATTGTGGAAATAAACAAGGAAGAAAAGGTTTTGAGGAAGGAAAAGGCTCCTTGCATCACAAGAATGTTTTGCGATGTTATAAAACACTGAGCCATTCATTATTAATCTGACATCTAATATTTACCTTGTGCCATTTAACTGAGACCTTGACTGTTTCGATAGCTTCATACTAACACTACAACTTGGTGTAAATTGGGAATGAAGGTATGAGTGAACGTTAAAACGAGCGTGAGTGAGACTCTGCCCTCCAGGGGGTCACCCTCCAGCCCAGAGGTCACTAAATTAAATCATGGCGGCTTTACACATCAAATCCATTTAGTCATCTTTACTCTGTATCTCTTGACACCCTTACTCAGGGCAAATCTCTTGATCTTCATCAGGAAAGGTCCAGTTGTCCCTCAGGATCCAGAGAATCTTTCGAGAGAGAGTTTCAGATTTGTGTGGAAAAATGCTTCCTCATTTTGCCCTTTGATGACATATCTTTAATTTTAAGAATTTATCACATCCTTCTGAACTCCCCTGCACCTACACCATCAAATACTCTCAGCATTTTAAACAGCTTGAGGTGCTTCAATCATAGACTCTCGACAGTGCAGAAGGAGGCCATTTGGCCCATCAAGCTGCACTGACCACAATCCCACCCATTTCTATTCCTGTAAGCCAAATATTTACCATCCTCATCCTCTTGACATCAACAGGCAACTTAGCATAGCCAATCAACCCAACCTGGAGTGTGGGAGGAAACTATGCAGACATGGGGAGAATGTGCAAACTCCACACGATGACCCAAGCCGGGAATTGAACCCAGCTCCCTGGCACTATAAGGCAGCAGTGCTAACCACTGTGCTACCATGCCATTTGGTCCTGTCCAAACTCTTGATTCAGACTGCATTTACACGAATGACTTGATTTCTTTGCACTCACTCGCAGAGACTTTCAGTTCTTAAGGGGTTAAATTGGATTGCTGCCTTCGCATAATTACTTTGTCAGTTTAAAAAAAGAACATCAAAACCAGCAATGGCAGGTAATTGTACAGAATTACACAGTATTTACAGCACTGACACAGGCCATTCAGCTCAGTGTTTATGCTCCATACAAACCTCCTCTCACTCCCCTTCATCTCCCCCCCATCAGCATATCCTTCTGTTCCTTTCTCCCTCATCTGTTTATTCACCTTCCTGTTCAGTGCATCTATGTTTTTCATCTTTCTTCTATTGATTTTTGGGACATGGGCGTTGCTGATTAGGCCCGTGTTTATTGCCCATCCATAATTGCCCTTGAGCAGGCAATGATGAGCCGCCTTCTTGAACTGCTGCAGTCCATATGTTGTAGGTACACCCACTGTGCTGTTGGGGAGGGCGTTCCAAGAATTGGCACAGTGACAGCAAAGGAACAGTGATATATTTCCAAATTAGGATAGTGTATGGCTTGGAAGGGAACTTCCAGATGGTGGTGTCCCCAGGTATCTGCTGTCTTTGACCTATTAGACAGTAGAAGTCACAAGTTTGGAAGGTGCTGTTGAAGGAGCGCTGGTGAGCTGCTGCAGGGCATCTTGTCGATGGTACACACGGCTGCCACCGTGCATCAGCAGTGGAGGATGAGAATGTGGAACGGGTGCCAATCAAGCAGCCTGCTTTGTCCCAGACAATGTCAAGTTTCTTGAGTGTTGTTGGAGCTGCACTCAGCCAGGGAAGTGGGGAGTGTTCCATCACACTCCTGACTTGTGCCTTGTAGATGGTGGACAGGCTGTGTTACTCCCCGACACAGTTCGGGGAGTAACTGTGGAGTTACTCACCACAGGATTCCAGGCCTCTGACCTGCTCTGGTAGTATTCATATTTCTGGTCAATGGTAACCATCAGGATGGTGAAGGATTCAGCGATTGTAATGCCATTGAATATCAAGTAGTAATGGTTAGTTTCTCAAATGATGGAGATGGTTCATTGCCTGGCACGTGTGCAGCACGAATGTTACTTGCCACCTGTCAGCACAAGCCTGGATATTGTCCAGATCTTGCTGCATTTGGACACTGATTGCTTCAATATCTGAGGAGTCGATACTACAACTGCAACTCAAGAACACAAGGAACAGAAGCAGGAGTAGGTAACCAGGCCTTTGAATCCTGCCCCACCATTCAATACGATCATGCCTTCAACTCCTTTTAACATAGAACACAGAACACTGCAGCACAAACAGGCCCTTCGGCCCACAAGTTGCGCCGATCACATCCATACCTACCAAGCCATAGAACTATCTGTAACTCCCAATCCCATTAAATCCCATGTACTCATCCAGAAGTCTTTTAAAAGACCCCAGTGAGTTCGCCTCCACCACCACCAACGGCAGCCGATTCCACTCACTCAGCACCCACTGAGTGAAAAACTTACCCCTGACATCTCCTCTGTACTTGCTTCCCAGCACCTTAAATCTGTGTCGTCTCGTAGCGACCATTTCGGTCCTGGGAAATAGCCTCTGAGAGTCCACCCTATCTATTACTTTCAACATTTTATAAACCTCTATCAGGTCGCCTCTCAACCTTCGTCTCTCCAGGGAGAAGAGAACTAGCTCCCTCAACCTATCTTCATAAGGCATGCCTCCCAATCCAGGCAACATCCTTGTAAATCTCCTCTGCACCCTCTCAATAGCTTCCACCTCCTTCCTGTAGTGAGGCGACCAGAACTGCGCACAGTACTCCAAGTGGGGTCTGACAAGGGTCCTATAAAGTTGCAGCATTACCTCCCGACTCCTAAACTCAATCTCTCGATTAATGAAGGCCAGTACACCATACGCCTTCTTGACCACCTCCTCCACCTGCGAGACCGATTTAAGAGTCCTGTGGACCCAGCCCCAAGGTCCTTCTGTGCCATATCCCCATAGTTCTCTAATCCTCAAGTTATCCAGGCAGCACAGTGAAACAATGGTGAGCATCGCTGCCTCACAGTGGGGACCAGGTGAGGGGATTAGCGGGGTAAATGGTGGAGTTATGGGGATAGGGCCTGGGTGGGGATGCTCTGTCCTAGATTTTATCCAGACACAATAGGCCAAATGGCCTCCTGTTGCACTGCAGGGATTCTATGAAATATTAATTCACCACCTACTCGATGTGGAAGAGAGTTTCATTTTCTAACTGTGAGTAGAGTCACAGCTGAGTTTCCCATGTATTTATTGGTGAATATTCCTGTATTTCTGGTGTTGAAGTTAACGCTCTGCAGGTTATTCCGATTACAGCTGATAATTAACGGAGGAAGCTGATTCGCTGAGATTGCCGTCTCTCATTATGGTTCATTCTATCCTCTAAAGAAGTGGAATAACTCCAGCTGAATGGTAACCAATAGGGATTAACCTGTCCACTTTCTGTGCTTGTTAACAAATTCTCATCTCACACAAAGACTCAGAGTCTAATCTAAGTGTATATCACTAGCAATTACCATCAGCCACATCATCACATTTCAGCCTGTCAAGAACTCATAGTTTCTATTTCTTTAACAGAGCTTTACATTAAACATGACACGTGCCCTTCAACATTGGAAAGAAAACTCTTCTGAGTTCAAAAATTACACAGGTACAACCATACGGCAGATAAGGTAAGGAAATGGCCAAGTGGTATTATCACTAGACTATTAATATAGAAGCTCAGCTAATGTCCTGGGGACCTGGGTTCAAATCCTGTCAAAGCAGATGGTGGGATTTGAATTCAATATAAAAAAAAATCTGGAATTAAAACATAGAACAGTACAGGCCCTTTAGGCTATTTGGCCCCTCGGCCCTACTTCAATAAGATCACGGCCTAACACCATTCTCCTGCCTGACCTCTATAGACCTTCCTTCCCCTGGAGGTCAAGAACCTGTCAAACACAGTGAAGGTTGGTGCTAATTTTTACTAAAATAAAAACTTATCAAATCTTTTTGATAGGAACGAACTGCATTTGGAGATATCTCACGACAGGAAAGGTTCCAAAAAGGAACCTGGACCTCCTATTGGGAAGATACATTTGGAGAATGGAAGGACACAGATTAAATTGTATTAAAAGCTCATCTGATTCACTGATATCCTTTAGGGAAGGAAATCTGCTGTCCTTACCTGGTCTGGCCTACATGTGACTCCAGACCCACAGCAATGTGTTTAACGCTTAAATATCCTCTGGAAAGTTTCGTTCAAGGGCAACAGATGGTGACTCTGCCAGTGATGCCCAGGTTCATGCAAGAACTTAAATAAATAATTAATTCAGTATGTTCAAAACTGAGACAGACAGATACTTGGTTTCTCAGTGAATCAAGTGAAATGGGGAATAGGTGTAAAGTAGAAATGATGATGATCAGTTGTGACCTTATTGAACCGTGGAGCCAGCTCGAGAGGCTGAATGGCCTCCCTTGCTCCTATCCCTGATGTCCTTATTTGCTGCAGCTTTCGGTAAGCTTGCTTCAGCTGCACTCTATTACAGCTTCCACTTGACAAGTACATATCCCACAGTGCACAAAATCCTTCTTCACTACTCCTAGCGTGTCAAAAATGATATTTGGAAGTCAATGTGTCTCATAGCTGTGTGCAATTATCTAAACACAAGAATAGCAGAAATATCTCCATTGAACACAGGAGCAGATTGTGTAAGGAAGCTGTGCCTGGATATGAACTGTAATATTATCCACACAATGACCCAGAGACAGAGGAACTATATAGAGATATGGGGGTAGGGCCTGGGTGGGATTGTGGTCGGTGCAGACTCAAGGGGCCAAATGGTCTCTTTCTGTGCTGTAGGGTTTCTATGATTCCATGATGATTCTATGACAAACAAATGAATGCAGGAAAAGTCACGAGGTTTACACTCGCAAGGGGCAAGAACCTCATTGTAATGGATTTCAATAAATTTTAAATCATTACCCACCCGCACCAACTCCCCACCCCCCCAAAAAAAACACTCTCTGATGAAGGAGCGACTCTCTGAAAGCTCGTGCTACCAAATAAACCTGTTGGATTTTAACCTGGTGTTGTGAGACTACTGACTGTGCCCACCCCAGTCCAACGCCAGCATCCCCACATCGCAGGAAAAGATGTAGAAAGAAGTCTGACAACACCAGGTTAAAGTCCAACGGGTTTATTTGGTAGCACGAGCTTCTGGAACGCTGCCCCTTCATCAGGTGATGAGTGCCTGATGTTGTGAGGCTACTTACTGTGCCTACCCCAGTCCAACACCGGCATCTCCATATCGCAGGGAATAATGAGCAGAGATCTACAAGTCCCACAACAAATGTTCCCAGCTTGGTGCTTTCCGATGTTTTTTTGGATGTGGTGTAAATCCGTCCTGCTTGTACAATAATACCTGTGTGATTCTCTGATCCAATTCGGGTCATTAATTTTTAATAAACCAATCCAGAGGATACTTCAAGCATCATTAACCATTACTAATGAGGGATCAGTACAAACTGATGGATGAACTTATTGAGATAAATTTGCTAATTGTGCTTGTAAAGACCATAAGACAAGTAGTCGGGGCACAGCAGTGCTCTCCCTCTGGATTCTGCTCCTTCACAGAATCATACAATGCAGGAAAGGCCCTTCAGCCCATCAAGTCTACACCGACAGGAACTACCACTAAAGGCACGCTAATCCCATTTTCCTGCACTTGTCCTACATCCTTGAATATTAAAATGTTTCAAATGCTGACCTAAATTTTTTTTGAAGATTCTCGGCCTCCACTACCTTCCCAGGCAGCACGTTCCAGATTCCCACCACCCTCTGAGTGAAAAACATGTTTTCCCAAATCCCCTCTGAATCTCCTGTTCCTCACCCCGAGACGCTGCCCCTTCGTGGTTGCTTCTTCAGCCAAGGGGAACGGCTGCTCCCTGTCCGTACCATCCTGACCTAGTTTTCCAACCCATGGTGTAACATTACTAAATTTCTCCAATAGTTTTTATTGCGCTTTTCGCCTGGTCCATTCTGAGCTGAGGGATTTGGGTTCTGCTGCAGGAGTGCAGCACGGGTGAAGCTGTGGGTGTCTTTCAGATGAGACAAGCCTCTGAGATGAATGGAAATGATCCCGTGGCATTATGTTGAAAAAGTATCCAGGTCAACATTTTATCCCTCAGCCAACAATAACAATCACATAGTCTGGTCATTATGACAATGCTGTTTGCGGAATCTTGCTGTGCACAAATTAGCTGCCATATTTATCATAGAAAGAAACATAGAACCCTACAGTGCAGAAAGAGGCCATTCAGCCCATCGAGTCTGCACCGACCACCATTCCACCCAGGCCCAACTCCCATATCCCCACACGTTTACCCACTAATCCCTCTAACCTACGCATCCCTGGACACTAAAGGATAATTTCTTAGCATGGCCAATCAACCTAACCCGCACATCTTTGGACTGTGGGAGGAAACTGGAGCACCCGGAGGAAACCCACGTAGACACGAGGAGAATGTGCAAACTCCACACAGGCAGTGACCCGAGCCGGGAATCGAACCCGGGTCCCTGGCGCTGTGAGGCAGCAGTGCTAACCCACTGTGCCACCGTGCCAAACAGAACAACCTGACTACACTTCAAAAGAAGTATTGAATGGTTCTTCCTGCTTCTTCTGTAACAGTTATCCTCCGACTGACCCATAAAGCAGGTGCACCATGGGGTGGAAATCCTTGTATAGCATTTGCACAGTGCAGATGGGCCGAAAGGACTATCCCAATCCTGTATTCCTGCCTGATTCAGTGAGTGTGGATTTGGATCATGAAGCTCTGTAACCCCGTTTGCAGAATGCAGTGGGCTGTTCCACAGCTCAATGTTGGTCCAGGGCCACTGGAGAAGATTTGAACGTCTTTGCAGTAAATTAATTTTCTGCTGCTTTTAATTTGATGTCCTCAGGAGATACTGCCTCATTCAGAAGCTCAGGAAAAAGATAATCCTCCTGAGTTAGTATGCGGTACTCAAAATTCACACCATTAATTTGGAGAAGTGAAAGGTTTGATTAAAAGAAAGCCGACATTGACATATCCATTGACAATACCGGAAACACCCCCACTGGGACAGAGCCCCCAAAACAGGATGGAAAGCCCCCAACACCATGGGAAAGAGCCCCAATGCCAGGGGTTCGGAGCCCCCAACACCAGGGGACAGGGCCCCCAACGCTGGGTGACAGAGCCCCCCAACGCTGGGTGACAGAGCCCCCCAACGCTGGGGGACAGAGCCCCCAACGCCAGGACACAGAGCCCCCAACGCCAGGACACAGAGCCCCCCAACGCTGGGTGACAGAGCCGCCCAACGCTGGGTGACAGAGCCCCCCAACGCTGGGGGACAGAGCCCCCAACGCTGGGTGACAGAGCCCCCCAACGCTGGGTGACAGAGCCCCCCAACGCTGGGTGACAGAGCCCCCCAACGCTGGGGGACAGAGCCCCCAACGCCAGGACACAGAGCCCCCAACGCTGGGGGACAAAGCCCCCCAACGCTGGGTGACAGAGCCCCCCAATGCTGGGGGACAGAGCCCCCAACGCCAGGACACAGAGCCCCCAACGCTGGGGGACAGAGCCCCCAATGCTGGGGGACAGAGCCCCCAACGCCAGGACACAGAGCCCCCAACGCCAGGACACAGAGCCCCCCAACGCTGGGTGACAGAGCCGCCCAACGCTGGGTGACAGAGCCCCCCAACGCTGGGGGACAGAGCCCCCAACGCTGGGTGACAGAGCCCCCCAACGCTGGGTGACAGAGCCCCCCAACGCTGGGTGACAGAGCCCCCCAACGCTGGGGGACAGAGCCCCCAACGCCAGGACACAGAGCCCCCAACGCTGGGGGACAGAGCCCCCCAACGCTGGGTGACAGAGCCCCCCAACGCTGGGTGACCGAGCCCCCCAACGCTGGGGGACAGAGCCCCCCAACACTGGGTGACAGAGCCCCCCAACGCTGGGGGACAGAGCCCCCCAACACTGGGTGACAGAGCCCCCCAACGCTGGGGGACAGAGCCCCCAATGCCAGGACACAGAGCCCCCAACGCTGGGGGACAGAGCCCCCAACGCTGGGTGACAGAGCCCCCCAACGCTGGGTGACAGAGCCCCCCAACGCTGGGGGACAGAGCCCCCAATGCTGGGGGACAGAGCCCCCAACGCCAGGACACAGAGCCCCCAACGCCAGGACACAGAGCCCCCCAACGCTGGGTGACAGAGCCGCCCAACGCTGGGTGACAGAGCCCCCCAACGCTGGGTGACAGAGCCCCCCAACGCTGGGTGACAGAGCCCCCCAACGCTGGGTGACCGAGCCCCCCAATGCTGGGGGACAGAGCCCCCCAACACTGGGTGACAGAGCCCCACAACGCTGGGGGACAGAGCCCCCCAACACTGGGTGACAGAGCCCCCCAACGCTGGGGGACAGAGCCCCCCAACACTGGGTGACAGAGCCCCCCAATGCTGGGGGACAGAGCCCCCAACGCCAGGACACAGAGCCCCCAACGCTGGGGGACAGAGCCCCCAACGCCAGGACACAGAGCCCCCAACGCTGGGGGATAGAGCCCCCAACACTGGAAACAGAGCAACCAACACCGGAGGGCAGAGCTCCTAACTTTGGGATAGCCCTTCAATAGTAGGGGGCAGAGACCCCCCCTCCCATCTGACCAACACCAGCAGGGAGGGGTATAATTTATAAACAGGGACAGGTGTGAGCTTGGATCAACAATTTTCCAACCAACAACAACTTGCATTTGCATAGCACCGTTGATGCGAAGCTTTGCAAGCGGGTTGGTCAGGTGAAGTTTTGCCACCAGCCAGTAGCATCAGGCAGCGTGGCCGAGACCAGGAGTTTCATCTCAAAGACACACAGCAGTCCATTCACCATCACTGCCCCGTGGCCATTTCTTCAGCTGCCCCATGGGCACAGGCAGAACACCCAGGGTTTGAGTCCAGGGAGATGTGCGGGGGGGAGATTTCTCACACAGAGAGTGGCGGGTGCCTGGAACACGCTGCCAGAGGAGGGGGTGGAAACAGGAACATTAGCAACACTTAAGAGGCATCTGGATGGGTACATGAACAGGGAGGGAATAGAGGGATAGGGACTGAATAAGGGCGGAAGGGGTTTTTTAGTTTAGTTAGGACATCATGGTCAGCATAGACTTGGAGGGCTGAAGGGCCTGTTCCTGTGCTGTACTTTTCTTTATTCTTTAGAATTGGCTCCTTAACCCTCTCCACCTCTACCTCTCCTGTAAAGCAGGTAGATGTACTGCCACGACCTGTATCTCCGTGTGTGATTGGATATCAGATTATATCATAGATAATCTCTCCTGTGGGAGAGTTTGGGATGTTTGGTTAAAATTGAGGCACTGCCTAAATGCAGCTTGGTGATGTTCTCAGGAGTACCTTAAATACCAGGCTTGGTGGAACTGGGGAAAGAAATACGTACTGACAGGAACAATTGGGAATATTCCCTCCTTATGTACAAGTGGAATTATGAGTTTGTTGGTGTGGATTTGGTGATCTGAAAGGAAGTACTGTACTTTGGAGTACTGTGCGCAGTTCTGGTCGCCTCACTATAGGAAAGACGTAGAAGCTATTGAAAGGGTGCAGAGGAGATTTACAAGGATGTTGCCTGGACTGGGAGGCATGCCTTATGAAGATAGGTTGAGGGAGCTAGGTCTCTTCTCCCTGGAGAGACGAAGGTTGAGAGGCGACCTGATAGAAGTGCATAAAATGTTGAGAGGAATAGATAGGGTGGATTCTCAGAGGCTATTTCCCCGGGTTGAAATGGTCGCTATGAGAGGACACAGATTTAAGGTGCAGGGAGGGAAGTACAGAGGTGATGTTAGGGGTAAGTTTTTCACTCAGAGGGTGGTGAGTGAATGGAATCGGCTGCCGTCATCGGTGGTGGAGGTGAACTCGCTGGGGTCTTTTAAAAGACTTCTGGATGAGTATATGGGGTTTTATGGGATTGGGGGTTATAGATAGGTCTATAGATTGGTGGGGTTTATGTGATCGGCGCAACTCGAGGGCCGAAGGGCCTGTTTGTGCTGTAATATTCTATGTTCTATGAAATTAAAACTCTCAGTCTTCCTGTGCAAGAGTTGAGAGTGTTGACTTGTGACACTCTGTTCACCTCCCTCTTAATGTTCAACATTTTTCTACCAATGTTAAGGAGTAATCTGAATTAATGCAGATATTGAGTTTTTGAAAGTAGCCAGGTCACTAATGCAGGAGAGGTCAGCAGCAGTCAACGCTCTCTGGCAAGACATCAGCAAAATGAGATAAATTGACGGAGGGATGCTGGATAATGAGGGTAAGTGCAAAACGAAGAACTGTGGATCAGGAAGTGTGGCTATGGCCCAGAGAGACCCATTAGCCACTGTGAGGGGGAGTACTGGGGGCAGGGGTGGGGGGAGCTCGAGGAGAACACCGACTCCATTTGTGTGAAAGGAAGGTTTAAAAACACAACGGGGGAAATCTCAAATCGAAAGAGAATCAGCCGTCTCGAGCATTGATCAATGTCAAAGACTCAGAGAGGGTGGAGAGAAGATTGATTAGAATGGGAGCAGGAATGAGGGATGTCAGTTAATGTGTGGGAGAGCAGAGGAGCTGGGTTTGTTCTCTGGAGAGCAGCCTGGGTTAAGTAAGGGGGAGATTTGATCGAGATGTTCAAAATCATTTTTTATGCTCAAAATCAAATTTATTTTTTACGGGGGAATTAAAGAGAAACGGTTCCCACGGACAGGAGACAGATTGGTCATTCGAAACAATGAGAGCGAGGGCTAGGGATGACCTGGGGTAACGGTTTGAAAGATAGCGAGATGCTGTAATCTGGAATGCAACACTCTTTCAGTTATTATGTTCAAATAGCAGTTGGATAACACAGTGGCACGGTGGTTAGCAGTGTTAGGGACTCGGGTTCAACTCCCGGCTTGGAGTCACTGTCTGTGAGGACTCTGCATGTTCTCCCCATATCTGCTCCGGTTTCCTCCCACAGTCCAAAAGATGTACTGGTTGGGGTGCATTGGCCATGTTAAATTCTCCCTCACTGTACCCAAACAGGCACCAGAGTGTATCAACTCAGGGATTTTCACAGTAACTTCATTGCAGTGTTAATGTAAACTTACCTGTGACACTAATAAATAAACTTTTTTTTAATATAACTGCCTAAAAGGGACGGATTTGCAGAAAATATGGAGAAAGAGCAGGATAGTGGGATGAAATTCAATGGAATGGCATCGTTGCGATAGGCTGAATGGCCTCTGCCGTGCTGTTTCAATCTATGGTCATCGTTCCCCACTCAAAGCGTTGAGATCTTTATAAAAGACTCCAGCCAGAGAGAGAGAAGTTCTTATCTGCAGTTTATTCTGAGCGAACAGATCAAATCAGCATTCCTCCCAAACAATCACTGAAGATTTTTGGGACTTACACATCTCGGAGAACCCCTGGGAACTCACCCCACATTCCACCTTGATATAGGGGCTGAAGCTGGAAGTTTAAACACACTCACCTCCCCACCACATCATAGGGAAAAAATACCAAGGTGCAATCTCCATGGAAACGAGCTTCGCAGCCCAGGTAATCCACCCACAGGCTGCAACCGAATTTCAATCTTTCTGAATTCTTTAGGGTCAAAATTTCTACCTGCAGAATCGAAACTGTATCATCAAAAGTAGCTTCCCTTTATGAAATTAAATATTTCTTTCAGAAATCTGCTGAGGCTTTTAGAGCACAGATATTCAACTATACACAGACCCTACACCGTCCAAACACACTCGTACACAAATCCTACACAGTCCAAAACACACTCACACACACAAACTCTACACTGTCCAAACACACTCACACACAAACCCTACACCATCCAACCATACACACACACAAACCCTACACTGTCCAAACACACTCAACTACACACAAACCCTACACTGTCCAAACACACTCACACACACAAACCCTACACTGTCCAAACACACTCACACACACAAACCCTACACTGTCCAAACACACTCACACACACAAACCCTACACTGTCCAAACACACTCACACACACAAACCCTACACTGTCCAAGCACATTCAACTACACACAAACCCTACACTGTCCAAACACACTCACACACACAAACCCTACACTGTCCAAACACACTCACACACAAACCCTACACCATCCAACCACACTCACACACACAAACCCTACACTGTCCAAACACACTCACACACACAAACCCTACACTGTCCAAACACACTCACACAAATCCTACACTGTCCAAACACACTCACACACACAAACCCTACACCATCCAAACACACTCAGCTACACACAGAACCTACACTATCCAAACACACTCACACACAGACCCTACACTGTCCAAACACACTCGCACACACAGACCCTATTCTGTCCAAACATTCTAAACGATACTCAAATCCTATATCGCCCAAACACGCTCAGCTACACACAGGCCCTACTTCTGTCCAAGCACGCTCGCACACAGACCCTATACCATCCAAACACACTCAGCTACACACGGACCCTACACCATCCAAACACACTCAACTACACACGGATCCTACACCATCCAAACACACTCAACTACACACGGACCCTACACCATCCAAACACACTCAGCTACACACATACACACACACCCCCATTGCCTAAATGCAGTCAATTCCCCCATCTTACAAACATTCCAATCACACTCATGCTTACTAGCAAAAAATAAATCGAATATTAATATCTAATGTCAGTGTTGGAGATATGGTGCCGTATGGAACTGTTGGGCATTTGCCCTCCATCTGGATTCAGTGGGTTCCTGCATCTGGTTGATTTTATTCTTTAGCATTTTCCTTGCGGTAGTGAGGATATTTGTTCATCCATAGCATGTGACTAGACAATAGGAAGGGTTTTATCATGGTTTATCTCTTTCAGCACTCAGTCTCAGGCTTTTGAACTGAATGTCAAAGGAACAATCTTTTGAGGGTTTGGCTGAAGCCACAATTGGTGGATTAGATTTCCATCATTTCCAAATCTTTGGTCAGAGTCACGGCATGAATCAATTCCAGTCTCCCTGATAGCCTGGATCCTGTACAGTTTGCCCACTGCTGCAACAGGTCCACAGCAGACATCATCTCCTTGGCCCTGCCCTCAACCCTGGAATGCCGAGATAACAAAGATACCTAAGTCAGATTCCTATTTATTGATTACAGCTCAGCCTTCAACACCATTATTCCTACAAAAACCCATCTGCAAACTCTGAGACCTGGCAATTTTCTCAAGTTCAGGTAAAACATCGGAGACAAAAACAGAAAATGCTGGAAAATCTCAGCAGTTCTGACAGTATCTGTGGAGAGAGATGAGAGCCAACGTTTCGAGTCTGGATGACCCTTCATCCCGTCAGACCAGCTGTGATTTTCCAGCATTTTCTGTTTTTGTTTCAGATTCCAGTTTCTGCAGTATTTTGTGAAGAGTGTGAAAGGTCACCCTTGTTTCCACAGTGTTGTAGAACGCTAGAACTGTTGTTACAAGCCCTCCAATCCAATCCAAATTAAGATTTATATGAGACAGTTCAACCGAGGACTTTTCTGGCTTTTTAAATGGTTCTAATGAAGATCCATTGGCAACATTTGAAGACAGCAGGTTTTACTGGTGCCCTGGCCAACATAAGTGTCAGCAGTTGGTCGGTAACACTCACTTTGGAACTGGAGGGTTGTGGGTCTAAGACTGTATCCAGAGATTTCAACACAAAATCTGGGCAGGCACTCCCAGTGCAGTGATGAGGGAGTGCCCCACTGTCAGGGGTGCTGTCTCCCAGTGCAGTGTGGAGGGAGTGCCCCACTGTCAGGGGTGCTGTCTCCCAGTGCAGTGTGGAGGGAGTGCCCCACTGTCAGGGGTGCTGTCTCCCAGTGCAGTGTGGAGGGAGTGCCCCACTGTCAGGGGTGCTGTCTCCCAGTGCAGTGATGAGGGAGTGCCCCACTGTCAGGGGTGCTGTCTCCCAGTGCAGTGATGAGGGAGTGCCCCACTGTCAGGGGTGCTGTCTCCCAGTGCAGTGATGAGGGAGTGCCCCACTGTCAGGGGTGCTGTCTCCCAGTGCAGTGATGAGGGAGTGTCCCACTGTCAGGGGTGCTGTCTCCCAGTGCAGTGATGAGGGAGTGCCCCACTGTCAGGGGTGCTGTCTCCCAGTGCAGTGATGAGGGAGTGCCCCACTGTCAGGGGTGCTGTCTCCCAGTGCAGTGATGAGGGAGTGCCCCACTGTCAGGGGTGCTGTCTCCCAGTGCAGTGATGAGGGAGTGCCCCACTGTCAGGGGTGCTGACTCCCAGTGCAGTGATGAGGGAGTGCCCCACTGTCAGGGGTGCTGTCTCCCAGTGCAGTGATGAGGGAGTGCCCCACTGTCAGGGGGGCTGCCTCCCAGTGCAGTGATGAGGGAGTGCCCCACTGTCAGAGGTGCTGTCTCCCAGTGCAGTGTTGAGGGAGTGCCCCACTGTCAGAGGTGCTGTCTCCCAGTGCAGTGTGGAGGGAGTGCCCCACTGTCAGGGGTGCTGTCTCCCAGTGCAGTGTTGAGGGAGTGCTTCACTGTCAGAGCAAGCCATCTTGTTGCTGCCTCAGTAACGTGTGTGTGAGATTTTGCTATGTGCAAATTGACTTCTGCGACACATTACAATACTGACCACATTTATTTCATTGGCTGTAAAGCACTTTTGACCATATTTAGTGAGGCAGCCTCCACCACTTCAATGGGCAGAGAATTCCAGAGATTCACCACCCTTTGAGTGAAGGTGGTTCTAAACCACCCCCCTTTATCTTGAGGCTGTGCCCCCTAGTCCTACTGTCTTTTTTGAGCGGGAAGAGTCTCTCCACCTCTATCCTATAAGGAGCTGCAAATGCAGCTCGAGGACCTTCGGCTCATTCAGGAGAGTGAGGAGGTTATAGATAGGAGCTATAAACAAGTAGTCACACCAGGGCAACGGGATGAGGGCAAGTGGGTAACTATTAGGAAGGGGAAACCACGGGTGATGGAGAGCACTCCGGTGGATGTCCCCCTTCAAAATAAGTACTCCGGCCTGAGTACTACTGGGGGGACAGCTCATCTGAGGGAGGAAGCGGTGGCCAGGTCTCTGGACCTGAGCCAGTGAGCCAAAAAATCAAAAAAGAGAGCAGAAAGGTAGTTTTAATAGGGGACTCCACAGTGAGGGGCGCGGACAGGCGTTTTTGTGGACGTAGACGGGAGTCGCGGATGGTGGTTTGTCTCCCTGGGGCTGGGATTCGGGATGTCTCTGGGCGTGTCCCAGACATCCTGAAAGGGGAGGGTGAGGAACCAGAGGTTGTAGTGCATATAGGTACTACTGACGTAGGCAAGAAGAGGGAGGCACTCGTGAAAAGGGACTATAGGGAACTGGGTAGGCAGCTGAGGAAGAGAAAAGCGAAGGTAGTAATCTCAGGATTGCTGCCTGTGTCACGGGAGAATGAGAGCAGGAATGGAATGAGGTAGAGGCTGAATGCGTGGCTGAGGGACTGGTGCAGAGGGCGGGGATTTCGGTTCCTAGATCACTGGGACCTCTTTAGGGGTAGGTGGGACCTGTACAGTAAGGACGGGTGGCACTTAAATACCAGGGGGACTAATATCTTGGCGGGAAGATTGGCTAAGGCTACCGGGGGGACTTTAAACTAGAAAGGATGGGGGGAGGGAACTGTGATGGGGAGACTGGGACGGAGGAGGTTCGCTCCCAGGTAGGGGAGGACCGTAGGTAGTATGGGAGGGAGGTTAGACAGGTGGTGGAGAAGGGAAATGCCCAGACTGAGGGGCTGAAGTGTATATATTTTAATGCAAGGAGTGTAGTGAATAAGGTAGATGAGCTTAGGGCGTGGATTGCTGCTTGGGATTGTGATGTGGTGGCCATTACGGAGACTTGGATGTCTCGGGGACAGGACTGGGTACTTCAGGTGCCAGGTTTCAGATGCTTCAGGAAGGACAGGGAGGGTGGCAGAAGGGGTGGTGGAGTGGCACTGTTGATCAGGGACAGTGTCATGGCTGCAAAGAAAGAGGATGTTGTGGAGGGAATGTCTACAGAATCTCTGTGGGTGGAAGTTACAAACAGCAAAGGGTCGAAAACTTTGCTGGGTGTATTCTATAGGCCGCCCAATAGTGACAGGGAAGTTGAAGTGCAGATAGGGAAACAGATTCTGGAGAGATGTTTTAATAACAGAGTTATCGTGATGGGAGACTTCAATTTCCCAAACATCAACTGGAATATCCCTAGGGTAAGGGGTTTGGATGGGGAGGAGTTTGTTAGGTGTGTTCAGGAAGGTTTCCTGACACAGTATGTGGATAAGCCTACGAGAGGAGAGGCTGTACTTGACCTGGTACTGGCGAATGAACCAGGGCAGGTGATGGATCTCTTGGTAGGAGAGCATCTTGGGAATGGTGACCATAATTCTATCTCCTTCACAATTGCATTGGAACGAGATAGGATCAGGCAGGCTAGGAAGGTGTTTGTCTGGAGTAAGGGGAGATACGAAGTCAGGAAGTTACTTGGACAAATAAACTGGAAGGAGGCGTTCTTAGGAAAAGGTACCGAATGAAGGTGGCGGATATTCAAGGAATGTTTGTCTGGAGCTCTGAATGACAACGTTCCGATGAGACAAGGGGGTTTTGGTAGGTCGCGGGAACCGTGGTGCACAAAGGCTGTGTTGAACCTCGTCAGGAGGAAAGGGAAGGTGTATAAGAGGTTCAGGGAATTAGGAGAGGTTAAAGATCTTGAGGAGTATAAGGACTGTAGAAAGGAGCTTAAAAGGGAAATTAGGAGAGCCAGAAGGGGTCATGAGAAAACCTTGGCGGGTAAGATTAAGGAGAATCCCAAGGCCTTCTATAAATATGTGAAAGGTAAAAGGATAAGAAGAGAAGGGGTAGGACCTATAAAAGTGAGGGGGGAAAGGTTTGTGTGGAAGCAGAAGAAATGGCAGAGGTGCTTAATGAGTACTTCGCCTCAGTATTCACAGTGGAAGCTGATCCGGAAGTTTTTGTTATGGATTTGCAGCAGATGGAAAAGATTGAATACGTAAATATTAAGGAGGAGGATGTGTTGGAACTTTTGAATTCTATCAAGGTAGATAAATCGCCTGGACCAGATGGGATGTACCCCAGGATACTGTGGGAGGCGAGGGAAGAGATTGCAGAGCCCCTGGCGATGATCTTTGCGTCGTCAATGGAGACGGGAGAGGTTCCGGAGGATTGGAGGATTGCGGATGTAGTTCCTGTTTTCAAGAAAGGGAACAGAGATAGCCCGGGAAATTACCGCCCGGTGAGTCTGACCTCAGTGGTTGGTAAGCTGATGGAGAGGCTTCTGAGGGACAAGATTTACGAGCATTTGGAGAGGTTTGACATGATCAGGAATAGTCAGCATGGTTTTGTCATGTTTGTGCTGTAGTGTTCTATGTTCTACGAAACCCATGCAGACACGGGGAGAAAGTGCAGACTCCACACGGTCACCTAACCAGGAATCGAACCCGGGTCCCTGGTGCTGTGAGAGAGCAATGCTAACCACTGTGCCACCATGCCACCCTGTTAACCCTGCATCACTTTATTGTCTGCGAGGTACAAAATGGCTGCTGCTGTATTTTCCGAGACTCACAATACTGGCTGTGTCACAAAGCAGTTCATTGCTTGTGAAGTATTTCAGAATGTTTGAGAGATGTGATCAACTCTTACTCAAACTTGAATATTTTTTCCATTAACTCAGGTCAGTCTCTAGAATTGATGATTCTTGCCGTGACAGAGATTCCCTCTTCAGAGCCGATCTGGGTGCTCTGTAAATACTGCTGATTGGTAATCAAGTGACACTTCAGAGTTAGTCAGGCAGAGACTATTTATTCTGTCTCTGTTGATGCGTGTGGCAATTTTCTCAAATTCTGCTGCAATTTGCAAAACACATTAATAAAAGCCATGAAACAAAGACAATTTACACTGCCCATAACCCATAAAAGTACAACACAGTAAACTTGAGAAGATAATTGATGTTTATATCTTTCAAATTTACTAGCGAGACCAAAACACATTATACTCCACTCAGAATACATCTGCTTTGTTCTGACCGTTTAGAATCCTTCTACCTGTGTGACAGATACCTATTTAGTCAAACTATTTTGCACAACATAAGGTGAATTAAGCAGTAATTAGTGCATTTATTAATTATTCATAGAATTTCTTTTCCATTCCCTGCAGTTTTGGTAAACATATGTCATTTATTTATCGACACATTTTTGATATCCAATCTTTTTGTGGTCAGTTGCTACATCTGGATGGTAGAGTGGCTAGTGATTCAGAAAGTCCGAATTCATGAATTCAAATCTCACCGCGGCAGATTTGTTCCCTGATAATTAACCACATCTGGAATATTTGCATTCATTGACCTCCTAGTGGACAAGGGCAACTTGGGGTGGGCAAGAAATGCCGGCCGGCCCATGTCCCACAAATGAATAAATAGTGGGTGGGCTAGAATTTCAGTGCGTGGCTCAAAATAACGCCAATAATGCAGAATTTGACCCCCATTCCGGCTGAGGTAGATTTAGGACATTCCTTCTTGCCCTGTCCCATAGTAAAAATCCTGGAGTAAGCCCTGGTTCAGCTACTCTTGAATAACTGAGGATACCGCCTCGAGAAGAGGAAGAGGCACATTATGCACATATCTGTCTACTGAGGAAACATTGCTTTCTCCAATAACAGCACCATTATCCCGCGACTTTCTCACATCCAATTTAGGAAGTTACCATTAGCCTGGTGGGAATTTGGTGGTGTTGATCGTTACACATCATAGAACTTGTCCAACTTTCACTAACGAGAAGTACAGGAGGCTGTGAATCTTTTCACAAAGTTCTCATGCAGGGAGAAGATTGAAAACCCCAAACCCTGATTTTAAAGGTATACAGAGGGCAATGTTTTAGATCGGTCAATTGCAAACGTCAGATCCGCCAATAACTCATAGAAACATATAAAATCCTGATGGGACTGGACAGGCTGGACGTGGGAAGAATGTTCCTGATGTTGGGGGAAGTCCAGAACTCAGGGCCACAGTCTTAAGGATGAGGAGTAAGCCTTTCAGGATTGAGATGGGGAAGAACTTCTTCACTCAGAGAGTTGTGAACCTGTGGAATTCTCTCCCACAGAAAGCTGCTGGGGCCGGTTTGTTAGGTACGTTCAAGAGGGAGCTGCACGTGGCCCTGGGGGCTAAAGGGATCAGGGTGTATGGGGAGAAAGTGGGAGTGGGATATTGGAAGTGCATGATCAGCCAGGATCATATTGAATGGGGCAGGTTCGAAGGGCCTACACCTGCTCCTGTTTTCTAGGTTTAACTCAGTCATTCTGTGATGTTCTCTACCTGCATTGGAAATATAGCCTGCAGCCAGCACTAAAGTTGTGTGTGCTTCTCAGCCCCCCCCCCAATAGCTGTGATCATTATTTTCCCTGGTATTGTGATTGCCATGTGTCCGGAAAGCTGAAATCAGTAGCTTGATGGAATATTCCCTATTCACCTGGGTAAGTGCAGCTGCAAGAACACTTGAAGCTCAACATCACCCAAGGACAAACCATGTCATTTAATCAGCAGTGCTCCTGCCAGTTTAAACACTCGCCCTGACCAGCAGTGGTGTACACACTCTACACTGCAGCAATTCATCAACCTCTCCAACAACACCTCCCAAACCCCCCTGTCACACTGAAGGACAAAGGCAGCAGACACATGGGAGCACCACTGACTGCAAGTTCCCCTTCAGGTCAAACATCATTCCGACTCGGACACTATTCTTTGATGGTCTTTGAAATCCTGAATTGCTCTGCCTAACTGCACTGTGGTTACCCTTGTGGGGGCAGAAATATCCACTCTCTGTCTACACTTCCCACTACCTCGGGAAAGCATAATTAAGGACCCCACGCACCCCGGACATTCTCTCTTCCACCTTCTTCCGTCGGGAAAAAGATACAAAAGCCTGAGGTCCCGTACCGACCGAGTCAAGAACAGCTTCTTCCCTGCTGCTGTCAGACTTTTGAATGGACCCACCTCGCGTTAAGCTGATCTTTCGCTACACCCTCGCTGTGACTGTAACACTACATTCTGCACCCTCTCCTTTCCTTCTCTATGAACGGTATGCTTTGTCTGTATAGCGCGCAAGAAACAATATTTTTCACTGTATGTTAATACGTGGGACCCTAATAATTCAAATCAAATTAGAATGGAGTTAACGGCTGTGATTCTCCCCCCCCCCCCCCGTGCACTCCATGCACTGGGGACACAGGGGGGCTGCAGAAGCACTAGGGAAAACCCCATTAAGGATATTTTGGCCCTGGAGGGAGTGCAGAGGAGGTTTACTCGGCTGATACCGGAGTTGAGGGGGTTGAGCTATGAGGAGAGGCTGAATAAACTAGGCTTGTACTCGTTAGAGTTTAGAAGAATGAGGGGAGATCTCATTGAGACGTACAAGATGATGAATGGGATGGATAGGATAGAGGTGGAGAGACTCTTCCCGCTCAAAAAAGACAGTAGGACTAGGGGGCACAGCCTCAAGATAAAGGGGAGGCGGTTTAGAACAGAGTTGAGGAGGAACTTCTTCACTCAAAGGGTGGTGAATCTCTGGAATTCTCTGCCCGTTGAAGTGGTGGAGGCTGCCTCGCTAAATATTTTTAAGACGTGGGTTGATGGGTTTTTGATATGCGAGGGGATTAAGGGTTATGGGGAAAGGGCGGGAATGTGGAACTGAGCCACGACAGATCAGCCATGATCTTATTGAATGGCGGGGCAGGCTCGAAGGGCTAGATGGCCTACTCCTGCTCCTATTTCTTATGTTCTTATGTTCTTATTCTCCCATCCCTGCTCTCGGACATTATCGGGTTCATGTCCAGCAAGGTCGTGAACCAGATTAACAGCTTTAAACAATCACTTAAACCTGCAGAGTCGGTCTGGAGTTGGATTCTCCCAGCTCCGGCAATTCTCCCACCCTTGGGTGCAGCAGGACCCTGGCGTGAATCACTACTGGAGACCGGTCATGATGGTCACACCCGGGGCTCAGAGGCCATTGAAGCCCCCGGGTGGTTGGGAAATCGCTCAGCAGTTCCCCCTGGCAACCTGGCCAAGGTGCTGGGTTGGCATTGTCAAGGACTGGAGCCTGAAGGGGGCGGAGACTTAGGCAACCCCGGAAGTCAAGGGTTGGGGGTGTTCCCCAGGTTTGTGGGGTGGGGGGGATGGTGGGGTGGGTCGTGATGTCCATGGGACGGGGAGGAGGGAGACTCTCAACATAACTTTGCTGCTGGGGGGCCCAGGAGATGGTCTTGTTGGCATCTTTAGGTCTCCACTTCAAAATAAATTCTAAGGCCAGAATTCTCTGACCTTGCCCATGGCTGGGATTCTCCAGTGCAGTCATTGGAGTTTTGGCAGAGAGCCAGATTCACCATTCTTGCAGCAAGGTGATCGAGTTCGGACAATCCCACGCTAAGTGTGGGAGAATTCAATGAAAATTTCCCCAGGTTCCAAAAGAATTTCTAAGTGTGGATGAATTGTAAACCAGATCACCGCCAACCACCTAGTGGGAATCTCACCAAGTTCCCAGCTGGGGACAACATTTGGGAAATATTGGGGAGAATTTTCCCCAAACATTTTGAGTCCATAAAACTCTTCTTCAGAGCCAGAGTTAAATTTATTTATTAGTGTCACAAGTAGGCTAACATTAACACTGTAATGAAGTTACTGTGAAAATCCCCTAGTTGCCACACTCCGGCGCCTGTTCGGGTTACACTGAGGGAGAATTTAGCACGGCCAATGCACCCTAACCAGCACATCTTTTGGACTGTGGGAGGAAATTGGAGAACCTGGAGGAAACCCACACAGACACAGGGAGAAAGTACAGACTCTGCACAGACAGTGACCCAAGCCAGGAATCGATTCCAGGTCCCCGGCTCTGTGAGGCAGCAGTGCTAACCACTGTGCCACGGTGCTGCCCGAGAGAGGGAGAATGTGACAGATTTTATAATGTATGCGTACTGAGAATGTTCTTGTGGTCTGAGTGAGCATGGAATAATTAAAAAGACTGAAGATTCAAAAGCAAAATAAGATATTTTATCAGATTAAGAAAGGAAATTAGTCAGAAAAATGTAATCCATTCTAACCAGTTTTATTACAACCAACGCTAAAATCAGATTAAACGTTATGCGCCTTCGTACATCCTTTTCCTTGGCAACAAACATTCTTTGTTCTGATGTTGTGTCGACATTAGTCAGTGATCTCCAGAGAGAGATATGAAAGAATGAGTGTGGAGAAACTGCAACAAGACCTGATTCAATAGTTGGAAGTAACAAAGGTTACAGAGAGGTTGACAAAAGGTGGAAACTATTGTATTCCAAAAACGAGGACACTTGGGCGAGAGGGCAGAATTTACTGAGAGGATCTTACTTTCCTCAGGTGACAATGTTCAAAACAGTTCCTTCAGCATATTTGTTTATTTCCTAAGATTTATTGTTAAATCCATCCTCATTTCCCAAGAATTAACTTTGTAAATGGAGAGATTGACAGGGAATTAGCAATGTGAACATCTGTAAAGTTAAATAAATAAATCTCTTAAAGTCTCCCTTTGTTCTCTGAGTTTGTGATTTTAACTGTGTGCCCCTCAGCTGCTCACTCACTAAAGGGAAGTGAGCTTCCTTCAGCCACAATCTCACAGAGTGTTGGAACTGATTGAAAGGCTGAATGCCTATTCCAGTTCCTCACACCTTCCATCTAAATGTCTCGGAACATTCAATCCTCCCCCAGCACATTCCTTGGTGGAGTCACACACAAAGCTTACAGCACATGAGGAGGCCACTCTGCCCTTTGTATCAGTGCAGGCTCTCTGCTGTCCCACTCTCCTGCCCCTACTCTGCAATATAACTGAGAGTGGAACTATATCTTTGTTTATGAAGTTCAGGGTCCTTTATATTTAACTACTTTCCCAAACTGTCCTGTCACTTTCACATACGTCCACTTGACTTGACGCCGTATCCTTTCTCCCTGTTCAATAAAGTATCAATCTCAAGTTTGATGTGAGTAATTAAATGAGAATCGACTACTTTCGATGAGAAAGTTCCAGAATTCTACCAGCTCTCTTCAGTTTGTGTAAAACTATATCCTCCCCTTTCTCTCTCTATCCTCCCGTTTCTCTCTATCCTCCCATTTCTCTCTATCCCCCCTGTCTCTCTCTATCAACCCCCCTGTCTCTCTCTATCCCCCCCGTCTCTCTCTATCCCCCCTGTTTCTCTCTATCCCTGTTTCTCTCTATCCCCCCGTTTCTCTCTATCCCCCCCCGTCTCATAAGAACATAAGAACATAAGAAATAGGAGCAGGAGTAGGCCATCTGGCCCTTCGAGCCTGCCCCGCCATTCAATAAGATCATGGCTGATCTGTCGTGACTCAGCTCCACCTTCCCGCCCTCTCCCCATAACCCTTAATCCCTTCTCTTATCAAAAACCCATCAACCCGTTTCTTAAAAATATTTAGCGAGGCAGCCTCCACCACTTCAACGGGCAGAGAATTCCAGAGATTCACCACCCTTTGAGTGAAGAAGTTCCTCTTCAACTCTGTTCTAAACCGCCCCCCCTTTATCTCTCTCTCTATCCCCCCCCGTTTCTCTCTATCCCCCCCGTCTCTCTCTATCCCCCCCCGTTTCTCTCTATCCCCCCCCGTTTCTCTCTATCCCCCCGCCCCCCCCCGTCTCTCTCCATCCCCCCGCCCCCCCCGTCTCTCTCCATCCTGTCTGTAGGTTAACATAGAACCCTAACATAGAACCCTACAGTGCAGAAACAGGCCCTTCGGCCCATCGAGTCTGCACCGAACACAATCCCACCCAGACCCTATCCCCATATCCCTACACATTTTACCTGCTAATCCCTCTAACCTACACATCCCAGGACACTAAGGGGCAATTTTAGCATAGCCAATGAACCTAACCCGCACATCTTTGGACTGTGGGAGGAAACCGGAGCACCCGGAGAAAACCCACGCAGACACGAGGAGAATGTGCAAACTCCACACAGGCAGTGACCCGAGCCGGGAATCGAACCCAGGACCCTGGAGCTGTGAAGCAGCAGTGCTAACCACTGTGCTACCGTGCCGCCCACGATTTTGTCCGATTGTAAAGACAGTGCAATGACTGAGTGATCAATGCTCCCGTTAGTTGGTGTTCAAAATATCAAACCTATACAAAGGAAATATCTCAATAACCAATGATTTTTTATAAAAGAGAGTTAAATAGGAAGAAGTTGTTCTTTCTCTGAGTTCTGTTTGAACAATGACTGTTGATGATGTAATTGGAGGGATTGGGAATTGAGTGTGTTTCTGGATCTGACAATGAATGGGAATTAAATAAATCCATCAGGGGATTGTCATTACCCCTCCCCTACCCCCGAGTGCTACAGCGATCTTGTCGTTTCAGCTGGGAATGTGTTTTCTGTCAGACTCAGTGACTCACAGACAGTTCACAGATGATGATGTTACTCACAACCATTAAAGAAGAAAATTCAGCACGAATAAACAAGACTGGAGGTTAAAGTTCACGATGGGTTTAGGGAGTTCTGTTTAGAAGGTCATAGAACATAGAACCCTACAGTGCAGAAACAAGCCCTTCGGCCCATCGAGTCTGCACCAAACACAATCCCACCCAGACCCTATCCCCATATCCCTACACATTTACCTGCTAATCCCTCTAACCTACACATCCCAGGACACTAAGGGCAATTTTAGCATAGCCAATGAACCTAACCCGCACATCTTTGGACTGTGGGAGGAAACCGGAGCACCCGGAGAAAACCCACGCAGACACGAGGAGAATGTGCAAACTCCACACAGGCAGTGACCCGAGCCAGGAATCGAACCCAGGACCCTGGAGCTGTGAAGCAGCAGTGCTAACCACTGTGCTACCGTGCCACCCTAGATGGCGCTACCGTCATCTTGGAGAAATTCTCAAACAGCAATAGGACACTCAAGAAGTTTGTCACCATCCAGAACAAAGCAGAGCTCTTCATTGTCTCCCCATCCAGCGCTCACTCTCTCCGCTGCAGTGACAACTGTGTGAACCGTCTACAAGGTGCAGTGCAGCAAGGCTCCTTCAACAACGTCTTCCAAACCTGTGACCTCAGCCACCTCGCAGGACAAGACCAGTAGATGCTTGGGAACACCATCATCTGTAAGTTCCCATTGAAGCCATCCACTATCCTGATTTGGAATTGAATCAACAATTCTTCACTGGATCAAAATCTTGAAACTCCCTTCTTAACAGCACTGTGGCGGAACCAGTAATGTTCACATCCCATGATTGGATAAATAAAAAGTATCTGTCTAATGTTTTGCCATCTATTTATCTAAATGCTTACCTAGGTCTAACAAAACTAATATTTATATTGTATCTTCCACAGGCTCAAATCGCTTGCAGCCATTTTTGAAGCTCGTCACTTTGTAATGCAGGAAACATGGCAGCAAATTTACAAACAGCAAGTTCCCGCAAACAGCAATGTGACAAAGACCAGATAAATCCATTTATGCAATGCTGATTCAGAAATAAATCTAGGCTAGTACCCCAGCAATACAAGAACACAAGAGATTGGAACAGGGCCAGACCATGGTGGGATTCGAACCTGGATCCTCAGAATATTAGCTGACTTACTGGATTAATAGTCAAGCGATAATATCACTAGGCCATTGCCTCCCCGCAACCAATGGGTATCGGGGGCAAACCCTCTGCTGGTTGGAGTCATACCTGGTAAATAGGAAGATAGTTGTGGAGGGTCAGTCATCCCAGCTCCAGGACATCTCTGCAGGAATCCCTCAGGATAGAGTCCTCGGCCCAACAATCTTTAGCTGCTTCATCAATGACCTTCCCTCCATCATAAGATCAGAAGTGGGGATGTTCGCCGATGACTGCACAATGTTCAGCACCATTCATGACTCCTCAGATACTGGAGCAGTCCACATCCAAATGCAACAAGACCTGGACAATATCCAGGCTTAGGCTGACAAGTGGCAGTAACATTCACGCCACACAAATGCCAGGCAATGACCATCTCCAATAACAGACATTCTAACTACCTCCCCCTGACATTCAGTGGTGTAACCACCACTGAACCCCCACCCCACTGTTAACATCCTTGGGGTTACCATTGATCAAAAACTCAACTGGACTTGCCACATGTCAGCTATGGATTTAGCTGACATTCAGATAGGATTTACAATAATCTAGAAAGGAATAATTTGATTAGGGGTAGTCAACACGGTTTTGTGAAGGGTAGGTCATACCTCAGAAACCTTATTGAGTTCTTTGAGAAGGTGACCAACGAGGTGGATGAGGGTGAAGCAATTGATGTGGTGTATATGGATTTTAGTAAAGTGTTTGATAAGGTTCCCCATGGTAAGCTATTGCAGAAGATACAGAGGTGTGGGATTGAGGGTGATTTAGCGGTTTGGATCAGGAATTGGCTCGCTGATAGAAGACAGAGGGTGGTGGTTGACGGGAAATGTTCATCCTAGAGTTCAGTTACCAGTGGTGTACCTCAAGGATCTGTTTTGGGGCCACTGCTGTTTGTCATTTTTATAAATGACCTGGATGAGGGTGTAGAAGGATGGGTTAGTAAATTTACAGATGACACTAAAGTCGGTGGAGTTGAGGACAGTGAGGAAGGATGTTGCAGGTTACAGAGGGACATAGATAAGCTGCAGAGCTGGGCTGAGAGGTGGCAAATGGAGTTTAATGTGGAAAAGCGTGACGTGATTCACTTTGGAAAGAGTAATAGGAATACAAAGTACTGGATTAATGGTAAGTTACTTGGTAGTGTGGATGAGCAGAGAGATCTTGGTGTCCATGTGCATAGATCCCTGAAAGTTGGCACCCAGGTTGATAAGGTTGTTAAGAAGGCGTAAGGTGTGTTTGCTTTTATTGGTAGAGGGATTGAGTTTCAGAGCCATGAGGTCATGTTACAGCTGTACAAAACTCTGGTGTGGCTGCACTTGGAGTATTGCATACAGTTCTGGTCACCACATTATATTACATCATGCAATACAAAGCAGTTGCTTTATTGGCACCCCATCCACAAACATCCACTCTCTCCATCCCCGATGCACAGTGGCAGCAGTGTGTACCATCTATAAGATGCGCTGCAGCAATTCATGAATACACTTTAGACAGCACCTTCTAAACCCACAAACCCTACCCTCTAGAAGGGGATACATGCATGGGGACACCACCATCTTCAAGTTGTCTCCCAAGTTACTTAGCACCCTGATTTGGGAATATATTGCTATTCCTTCACTGTCGCTGGGTCAAAATCCTAGAACTCCCTTCCTAACAGCACTGTGGGTGTACCTACACCACAGGTGCTGCAGCAGTTCAAGAAGGCAGCTCACCACCAACTGCTGAAGGGCAATTAGGGATGGGCAATAAATGCTAGTCTTGCCAGTGGTGTTCTTATCTTGTGAAAGAATAAATTAAAAAAACATTGGTTTCCTTCACTCCTTGTGTGAGTACACGTTAGTCCCTCTATCAACATTTCCAAATTTCACTCCTTTCATATTCTTACGACCAAAATGAATAACTTCACACTTCCTCATATTATATTCCATCTGCTATCTTGTTGACCACTCACTTAACATGAACAGGGTTCTCCAATCTCGGCCACCCCACCCTGCCACTGTTGTCAGTGGGAACGGAGAATTTGGCACTTAGCCAAATCTCCCTTCACTGCAGCGGGACTGGAGAATCCTAGCCCTGGGCGAGTTGAGAGAATTCCAGCGTATATCTCTTGGCAGTCTCTCTGTGTCCTCCTCACAGCTTATTTCCCCACCTGGCTTTTGATCATCAGCCAACTGGGAATCATTGCTCTCTGTCTCTTCATCGCAACCACGGACAGAGTTGGAAATCGCTGAGGTCCCAGCACCTGATCCTTGGGCCCGTCCACCAGTCATAGTCCGCTAACTTAAAACTGTCCCATTTATCTCCTTTCAACCAGAGTCAGGAGGGTTTTACCTCCACCAGTGGGCAGAGAAGGCCACTATTTAGCATCTCATCCGAAAGGCTCCAACTGTGCAGCATATGCGATAATGCACTAGAGCATCAGCCTTGATGTTTGTGTTTATACCTCTGGATTGGCCGCTTGAGCTCAAAACCTTCTGGTTCAGAGGCAAGACTGCTACCAATGAAGACACTGCTGACAATATCTACCTCTGTCTGTCTGCCTGTTCTATCTCTGCCTCAGTTTATCTCATTGAATCATAGAGTTGAATCATAGAATCCCTACAATGCAGAATGAGGCCATTTGGCCCACTGAGCCCACACCAACAACAATCCCACCCAGCCATTCTCCCCGTAACCCCACATATTTACTCTGCTAATCTGCTGACACTAAGGGACAATTGAGCGTGGCCAATCAACCTAACCCGCACATCTTTGGAGTGTGGGAGAAAACCGGAGCACCCGGAGGAAACCCACGTAGACATGGGGAGAACATGCAAAGTCTGCACAGGCGGAGGCCCGAGGCAAAAATTGAACTTGGGTCCCTGGTGCTGTGAGGCAGCAGTGCTAACCATTGTGCCACCGTGTCATTTAGTCTATCTCTTGTCTGTCTATATCCACATATTGAAACCTATCTCAGTCTATCTATTCTGTGGATTTGCTACATTATAAGACAAGATAGAATGTTATTATCAAAGTGTGATGAAAGTACTATCAGACTAAGTGTCATGCTTTCACAATGCGTGTTATACACAAGGAATTAAACTATATTGTGAGCTTGAATATCGACCTTCAACTTGTGGAGAAATGGAGAGTGTTATTTAACAAAGGAATTCTAGGTGGAGGGAAAGGGCATCCTGATAATGAAGCTTAAGGCTGGGTTAGTGTTGGAGATAAAGGCTTTGTTATCTTAGAAAGAAAGAACTTGCTTTCACCTTATTATCTCTCTCAGAATGATCCCAGAACTCCTTCCTGCAATTTCCACAGGCAAAGAATGCAACTAATTTAGCTCAGCCGTCACAGGCAAAAACAAGACCAAAAGATGGAGGAATAGCAGAGGGTTGGACGATTGTTGGGTTCCTTGTGGAATGCTTCATCTGAACAAGTAGCAAGACACTCAATTCAACATCTCACTCAGGAATCTCAACGTAGATCTAAGTCTGTAAAGCAGCATTCTATTTCTGTCTAAAATAGATGAGCCTTACTGTCTCTCATTTACTTGATTAAACTATTTGCTCAGGTTTAGATGTTTTTGCTCATACATATGTGAAATGATCAAATTAGAGAATCATACAGCACAGAACGAGGCCATTCTGCCCATAGTACCTGTGCTGTCTCTTGGATAGGGATTTCGGAATGGTGTCACTCTCCCTGCTCTTCCTCCTGTATGTTTCTTGTCCTTTCAAGTATTTGTCCAGTTCCAGTTTGAAAGTTACTCTTGAATCTGCTTCTACCGTCCATTCAGGCAGCGCCTTCCAGAGCACAACAACTCACTGCATTAAACAGTCACCAAAGTCTTGCTGCTGTTCACACCGGCAAGATCTTACAGTCTCGCCGACAGAGCATTCCTGCCACGGGTTTTCCAGCGGCGAGGGGTGTGTTCAATGGGAAAGCCCGTTGACCACAGCAGGACAATAAAATTCTGCCACCACAGAGAGGGAGAAAATCCCCACCTGGTTTCTTGTTTGCCAGTTTTCTGCTTATAGCAGAAACAGCAGCGAAACAAAAACTGCCCTCAGCCAATGGAGATCGACCGGGGGGGTGGAGAGTGAGGGAAGGAGGCTGGGGAGGGGCAGACAAAGACAAGGGGGCAATGTGGAAGGAGGGCGGAGGGTGAAGGAGGTGAATGAAGATGATAAACAATGGAAGGAAGAAGGAAGGCCACGGACGGGGACACTGGAACCTGACGAGGCTGCATTGAAAACTCACAAAGAAGGGGGTGAAAGGGACACCTCATTGTCCACTGGAAGGGGAAGCATGAAGACTCCAGATGTGTTGGGAGGAGATCCAAATGGGATGTGGTGCCTCACAGGTGATTGGCTCGGGGAGAAGGTGGTTGAATCGAGGAAGAGATTTCCTCTCGAGGCTGCGAGCCTTTTCCCTCTGGGTTGCTGATATCCTGCACGGCCTGGTGAGTTGGGCTGGAGGGAGTGAAACGAGCGCGCTGGACTGGTCTGGTGCTGCGACCTTTGAACTCATCAGCTGAGGGTGGATGGATGAATCAGCTGCCAGCCTGCCAGGAAATTTGAAGGCCAGTGCTTATTAATGAGGTTCCGAGCGCTGTACCTGGCACAAGAACCTGTCAGTCCGGATAACGGAAAGGGTACTGCCACAGCAACCGGACCTAGTCCCAAAATGTGAGAATATCTGCCATTAGAGTTGACCAAAATGATGGGATGTTGTTAAGATAGATAGGAGAAATATCTTAACCATGAGTGTGCTGACAATGTGGAACGTGTGGTAATTGTGAAAAGTATGGATTCATTGACGTGGAGATGAGATAAATACAAGGGGGACAGAGGGACAGAAGGATCTGCTGATGGGATGGGATGAAGAGAGATGGGAGGAGACTTGTATGGGACAAAAAGAACAACAGCATGGACCAGTTGGGCCGAATGGCCTGTTAAATTCGATGCCAGCATTTATTGCCCATCCCTAATTACCCTTGAACGGAGTAGCTCAGAGGGTTGAGCTGAGAGTTAACCACATTACTGTGGCTCTGGAGTCACACGTAGGCCAGACCGGGTTAAGGACAGCAGATTATTGTAGTTTTCGCTCCTTCCAGCTGTTGTTGATTTAAAGGTGTGCTTCCCCCGCTCCCCCCCCCCCCCACCCCTCCCTCAGTTTCCATTAGAATCGACGTGGGCTGACTCTTAAATGTCCCAGCAAACCATTCAGTTCAAGGGTAATGAGGGATGGACAATAAATGCCATAACAGCCAGCAACACCCCCATCCCTGTAAAGGAATAGAACAAAACTTACACCTGCTGATTTTTGTACAATTTGATTTTGCATCAATCAGCATTCCAAGTCTCATAAAGTCTGAACTATCTGGGAGTTTTGGAAATAAGAGAAAGAACGACAACTGATGTTGTGATTTTTGTATCTCAGGATGCCCTCTTCACTTCCTGTTCGCTTCACCTAGAAGGTCAAAGGCCAGGTACCAATTCTCAACGTCTCGCAGAAGGAACATGGCTGAGAAAATGACCTTCGGTTCATGGGATTAATGCTCATCACAAAATGACATCAAGACTGACGAAAGGAGTTGAAACCAGCTTGATCTCCTGTCATCTCATCCAATAACAGAAGCCCACATGAATATGCATTTCAGACTTGTCAGAATATGTTACAGTGCTGCAGTAAAACACAACCCCTAATCAACGGCTAACACTCACTTGTGTTAAAGTCACGAGGTTGTAGGTTCAGCTTCTGCTTTAACCGTAGAAGCTCTACCATGCAGAATGAGGCCATTCAGCCCATCAGGTCTGCAGCAACTATCTTACATAGATCCTGCCCTTTGACCATGGCTAACCGATCTAACTTACACATCGTCGGACACTAAAGGGCAATTTGGCACGGCCAATGCACCAAACCTGCACATCTTTGGACAATGGGTGGAAAGCGGAGCATCCGGAGGAAACCCCATGTACCCCAGACATTCTCTCTTCCAACTCCATCCGTCGAGGGCAAGTTACAAAATCCTGAGGTCATGTACCAACTGACTCAAGAACAGTTTCTTCCCTGCTGCCATCAAACTTTTGAATGGACCCACCTTGCATTAAGTTGATCTTTTTCTACACTCTAGCTATGGCTGTAAACACTACATTCTGCACCCTCTCTTTTCCTTTCTATGAATGGTATGCTTTGTCAGTACAGTACGCAAGGAAGATTACTTTTCACTGTATAGTAACACACGTGACAATAATAAATCAAATCAAATTAAAATGTGTAGACTCCACACAGACAGAGACCCAAGCTGGGAATCAAACCCATGTCCCTGGTGCTGTAAGGCAGCAGTGTTAGCCATTGGACCACTGTGTCACTTAAAGGCTTGAGCACAATGATCAAGAGGGTTCTACATTGCGATACTTAGGAGGAAGATTTTAACCTATCTTGCTTTGAAAGGTTATGTATTATTTTTCCAATACATCATTTAAACTGATTACAGCAAACGAAATAAATCATCATGACAAGTTTAACTCTCGCACAATTAGAACTTGCCTCCGAACCTACTAACTGAATATTAACTTCCGAACCTTCCCATTGCACTGGAAGATTAAGCAATGGTGGTGAAGAAGGCATTCGGCATGCTTGGTTTCATCGGTCAGAACATTGAATACAGGAGTTGGGACGTCTTGTTGAAGTTGTACAAGACATTGGTGAGGCCACACTTGGAACACTGTGTGCAATTCTGGTCACCCTATTATAGAAAGGATATTATTAAACTAGAAAGAGTGCAGAAAAGATTTACTAGGATGCTACTGGGACTTGGTGGTTATAAGGAGAGGCTGAATAGACTGGGACTTCTTTCCCTCGGAACGTAGGAGGCTTGGAATGGATTTTTTTTTATTCATTCATGGGACATGGGCATTGCTGGGTGGCCAGCATTTATTGCCCATCCCTAGCTGCCTTGGTTCAGAGGGCAGGTATGAGTCAATCACATTGCTGCGGCTCTGGAGTCACTTGTAGGCCAGACTGGGAAAGGATGGCAGATTTCCTTCCTTAAAGATCTACAAAATAATGAGAGGCATAGACAAGGTTGATGGTCAACATCTTTCCCTAAAGGTAGAGGAGTGTAAACTTTACAGGACCCTTGTCAAGCCTCATTTGGAGTACTGTGCGCAGTTCTGGTCGCCTCACTATAGGAAAGACGTAGAAGCTATTGAAAGGGTGCAGAGGAGATTTACAAGGATGTTGCCTGGACTGGGAGGCATGCCTTATGAAGATAGGTTGAGGGAGCTGGGACTCTTTTCCCTGGAGAGGCGAAGGTTGAGAGGCGACCTGATAGAAGTTTATAAAATGTTGAGAGGAATAGATAGGGTGGACTCTCAGAGGCTATTTCCCCGGGTTGAAATGGTCGCTACGAGAGGACACAGATTTAAGGTGCGGGGAGGGAAGTACAGAGGTGATGTTAGGGGTAAGTTTTTCACTCAGAGGGTGGTGAGTGAATGGAATCGGCTGCCGTCATCGGTGGTGGAGGCGAACTCGCTGGGGTCTTTTAAAAGACTTCTGGATGAGTATATGGGGTTTAATGGGATTGGGGGTTATAGATCGGTCTATAGATTGGTGGGGTTGATGTGATCGGCGCAACTCGAGGGCCGAAGGGCCTGTTTGTGCTGTAATGTTCTATGTTCTATGTTCTATGTTCTATGTTCTAGAGGGCGTAGGTTTAAGGTGAGAAGGGAGAGATACAAAAGTGTCCAGAGGGGCAATTTTTTCACACAGAGGGTGGTGAGTGTCTGGAACAAGCTGCCAGATGTCATATAGAGGTGGGTACAATTTTATCTTGTAAAAAGCATTTGGACAGTTACATGGGTACGATGGGTATAGAGGGATATGGTCCAAATGCAGATAATTAGGATTAGCCTAATGGTAAAAGCTGGGAAACATAGACAAGTTGGACTGTTTTCATGCTGTAAACCTCAATGACTCGATAACTGTATAATTTGTACCCGTGGATATGCAATATCTGTTAGGCACCCACTCATTAACATTAATACCACGGGCTGTGAATTAAGCTGATTTACAGGCCAACGTTATATACATTTTTAAGTAAATGTTGGCACTGCCTTCTCACATAAAATCCTGGATTATTGCACTTACAGGAGTAGTTGAACTAAATGAACATAAATTAACTGACTCATAAAATTGGAGTAGGAAGCGTTATAGGCAGCTATTAATTGGAATGTACAAGCAATAAGATTCAGAAATCTGTCAACAAGCCCTGTTTTAATAGAATAGTAACCTGTGGTGCAAGTGAATCATATTACATCCTTGTTTACTGACAAACAAATAATTCAACATTAAACAAGATTTTGTCCATGTGTGGCAAATGATTATTAATCTATGAAAGCTGTAGTATCACAAGAACACAAGACATAGAAGTAGGAGTGGCAACCAGCCCCTCGTGCCTGCCCCACCATTCAATATCAGCGGCACGGTAGCACAGTGGTTAGCACTGCTGCTTCACAGCTCCAGGGTCCTGGGTTCGATTCCCGGCTCGGGTCACTGCCTGTGTGGAGTTTGCAATTCTCCTCGTGTCTGCGTGGGTTTTCTCCGGGTGCTCCGGTTTCCTCCCACAGTCCAAAGATGTGCGGGTTAGGTTCATTGGCTATGCTAAAATTGCCCCTTAGTGTCCTGGGATGTGCAGGTTAGAGGGATTAGCAGGTAAAATGTGTAGGGATATGGGGATAGGGTCTGGGTGGGATTGTGTTCGGTGCAGACTCGATGGGCCGAAGGGCCTGTTTCTGCACTGTAGGGTTCTATTCAAATATCACCCTGCCTGATCTATGCCGGTCTCAGCTCCATCTCTGTGCCATTTCCCCGTCGCTCTCTATTCCTCAATCTATCAAATATTTATCCACCTTCACTTTAAACACTAATGATCCAGCCTCCAGAACCCTTTGGGACAGAGAATTCCAGAGATTCACCATCCTCTGCGAGAAGAAATTTCTTCCACCTGAGTTTTAAATGACCAGTTCTTTATTTTGTAGTGATGTCTCCTTGTTCAAGATTCTCTCACTAGTGAAAACATCTCACCATCTGCCCCATCTAACCCCTTCAGGATCTGATATGTTTGATTAAGGTCACTCCTCACTCTTCTAAACTCTGAGGAATACAAACCCAGACTATTTAGTCTCACTTGACAGGACAATCCTCTCATCTCACGAATTAACCTGGTGAATCTCCGTTGGATTGCCTTCAATGTTGCTGTAGCCTTTTTTTAGGTAAGGGGATCAAAACTCTACACAGAATTCCAGGTGAAGCCTCACTAATAAATACCCTGTACAATTGCAATCAAACCTCCCAATATTTAAAATCCAACCCCTCTGTGATAAAGGCCAAAATGCCATTTGCCTTCTTAACTTGTTGGAACTGCCTGCTCACTTTCTGTGATTCATGCATTAGAACACCCAGATCCCTCTGTACTTCACTGACCTGCAGTCTCTGTCCATTCAGATAATAATCTGCCTTCTGATTCTCCCTGGCTCAGTGCAGGACCTCACACTTCCCCACATTAAACATTTCCACCAGGAAATTCATCTTAATCCAACATTACCCTCAGTGGAAGGAATGTACATGATTAGAAAGGTTTCACAATACTGTGCAGCAACCAATCTGAGAACACAGATTCCCACAAACAGAAATGTGACAATAGCCACGTCACCTGTTCTTTAGTGATATTTACTGATGGATAAACATTGATCTGGAAACCAGGGGGCCTGGCCTTTCAGGATGGGGAGCACTCAACGCCCATCATGAGATTCTGCAGGGAACATCCCACCAACTCTGACAGGCTCACAGGCGTTTAATGATGAATTGAGAATTAACTGAGCGCCCTTGGATGGAAGCCCCACCTTGGAAAGCTTGGGGAGACCCTCCAGGTGCAGTGATGTAGTGTCCAGGAGAGGTACTGCAGCCCAGTGCCTGAGCCTCAGTCCCAGGATTGTAGGTCAGTAGTAGGGGATCCCAGAGCAGGAAGGTTGGAGGGAGATAATCTCAGTGTCAGGGGGTAGGCTGGTGTGGGGAAGAACTTCCCAAGTCCCCAAAGAGATGGTGCCCCAAATCTGAAGAGGCTTTCAGATTGAGGGACCCCTCCCTCCGCCTCACCCAAAATTGAGCCTGAAGATTTTTTTCTGTTGAGCACTCTGACCCAACTGGTGCCCACCAGGGTAAAAAGTGAGGCTGGCCGGGGCAAAGTTAAAGGCCTTAACAGCAGGATGGGTGAACTTCCCATTCCAACACCCTGCCTCATCTCCCCATCCAACTCCCCTGTAAGTTTGCATCTAGATTGGGGAGGCTGGGATCCCAGAGAGAATCCCCTCCATACAATTTTACACTCCCGCCCTACCTCAGAATCTACCAGAGGGGCAGCATAAAATTCTGGCCAGGGAGAACTCTGCTCTTGCCCAAAACAATTCCCTGAGGTTTTTTACATCCACCTTTTTGAATTGATTTATTATTGTCACATGTATTAGTACACAGTGAAAAGTAATGTTTCTCGCAAACAATCTACCAACAATCTGCAGACAAAACATACTGTTCATAGAGAAGGAAAGGACAGGGTGCAGAATGTGGTGTTACAGTCATAGCTAGGATGTAGAGAAAGATCAACTTAATGCAACTTAAGTCCATTCAAAAGTCTGACAGCAATAGGGAAGAAGCTGTTCTCCAGTCGGTCGGTACGGGACCTCAGACTTTTGTATCTTTTTCCCAACGGAAGAAGGTGGAAGAGAGAATGTCCTGGGTGTGGGGTCCTTAATTATGCCGGCTGCTTTGCTGAGGCAGCGGGAAGTGTAGACACAGTAATGGATGGGAGATTGGTTTGAGTGATGGATTGGGCTACGTTCACCTCCCTTTGTAGTTTCTTGACTCGGAAAGAGCAGCAGCCCAGACCAAGCTGTGATGAACCAGAAAGAATGTTTTCTATGGTGCATCTGAGAGACCAGGCCTTGTTTTAATATCTAATCTAAAAGACAAAACCACCCCTTCAGTACATCGCAGAGTGTGGACCCCCGAGATTAAATCTCTAAAGCAGGATTTGATCCTGCCATCTCTTGATTCAGGTACAGGCGAGTGTTAGTCATTAAGCTGTAGTTAACATTACCGACTCTTCTGCGTACATTAATCCTGATGCTTCAGTCACAATTTTCTGTAGGAGAAAATAACACTGTGTTGTTCTAAATGTGAAGAAGTGCCAAAGGCAGCAGGTCTGGTCTAAGCGAATCTAAATCCCCTGACATTTGAATTTGAATGTGGAGATTTCAGCGTTGGACTGGGGTAAACACAGTAAGAAGTCTCACAACACCAGGTTAAAGTCCAACAGGTTTATTTGGTAGTGGTGTACCACAAAGATCTGTTTTGGGGCCACTGCTGTTTGTCATTTTTATAAATGACCTGGATGAGGGTGTAGAAGGATGGGTTAGTAAATTTGCGGATGACACTAAAGTCGGTGGAGTTGTGAACAGTGAGGAAGGATGTTGCAGGTTACAGAGGGACATAGATAAGCCGCAGAGCTGGGCTGAGAGGTGGCAAATGGAGTTTAATGTAGAAAAGTGTGAAGTGATTCACTTTGGAAGGAGTAACAGGAATACAGAGTATTGGGCTAATGGAAAGACTCTTGGTAGTGTGGATGAGCAGAGAGATATCAGTATCCATGTACATAGATCCCTGAAAGTTGGCACCCAGGTTGATAGGGTTGTTAAGAAGGCGTACGGTGTGATAGATTTTATTGGTAGAGGGATTGAATTTCGGAGCCGTGAGGTCATGTTGCAGCTGTACAAAACTCTGGTGCGGCCGCACTTGGAGTATTGCGTACAGTTCTGGTCGCCGCATTATAGGAAAGATGTGGAGGCATTGGAAAGGGTGAAGAGGAGGTTTACCAGGATGTTGCCTGGTATGGTGGGAAGGTCTTATGAGGAAAGGCTGAGGGAATTGAGGCTGTTTTCATAAGAACATAAGAAATAGGAGCAGGAGTAGGCCATCTGGCCCTTCGAGCCTGCCCCGCCATTCAATAAGATCATGGCTGATCTGTCGTGGCTCAGTTCCACCTTCCTGCCCTCTCCCCATAACCCTTAATCCCATTCTCTTATCAAAAACCCATCAACCTGCTTCTTAAAAATATTTAGCGAGGCAGCCTCCACCACTTTAACGGGCAGAGAATTCCAGAGATTCACCACCCTTTGAGTGAAGAAGTTCCTCCTCAACTCTGTTCTAAACCGCTTCCCCTTTATCTTGAGGCTGTGCCCCCTAGTCCTACTGTCTTTTTTGAGCGGGAAGAGTCTCTCCACCTCTATCCTATCCATCCCATTCATCATTTTATGCGTCTCAATGAGATCTCCCCTCATTCTTCTAAACTCTAACGAGTACAAGCCTAGTTTATTCAGCCTCTTCTCATAGCTCAATCCCCTCAACTCTGGTATCAGCCTAGTAAACCTCCTCGGCACTCCCTCCAGGGCCAAAATATCCTTGCGCAGGTGCGGCGCCCAAAACTGCACACAGTACTCCAGCTGCGGCCTCGCCAATGCCCTATACAGCTGCAGCAAGACCTCCCTACTTTTATATTCAATCCCCCTCGCTATGAAGGCCAGCATCCCATTCGCCTTCCTGACCACCTGCTGCACCTGCAAGCTGGGTTTTTGCGACTCATGCACAAGGACCCCGAGGTCCCTCTGCACCGTCGCCTGCTGCAGTTTTTCGCCACGTAAGTAATAGTCCTTCCTACCATTCCTCCTACCAAAGTGGACCACCTCACACTTGCTAACATTAAATTCCATTTGCCATTTCCTGGCCCATTCGCCCAGCCTATCTAGATCCTTCTGCAGACTCTCCACACCCTCCGCACAATTTGCCTTTCCCCCAATCTTGAGAAGAAGGTTTAAGAGGTGATTTAATAGAGGCATACAAGATGATCAGAGGATTAGATAGGGTGGACAGTGAGAGCCTTTTTCCTGGGATGGTGATGGCTAACACGAGGGGACATAGCTTTAAATTGAGGGGTGATAGATATAGGACAGATATCAGAGGCAGGTTCTTTACCCAGAGAGTAGTAAGGGTGTGGAATGCCGTGCCTGCAACTGTAGTGGACTCACCAACATTATGGGAACTTAAATGGTCATTGGATAAACATATGAATGATATTGGAATAGTGTCGGTTAGATGGGCTTTAGATTGGTATCACAAGTCGGTGCAGCATCAAGGGCCGAAGGGCCTGTACTGTGCTGTAATGTTCTGTGTTCTCCACAGAGGTTGTTAGAACTGCTGAGATCCCTGGCCTGGCCTACATATGATTCTTAGCCACCCTCTGAAATGGCTGAACAAGCCACTCAGGGATGGGCAATAAATGCTGCCCTTGTCACCGTGCCCAGGATTTTCACCTAGAGACAGTGACGGTGCATTAATATGTTTTAATCAGGGTGTTATGGGATCTTGCAGGTGGTGGTGTTCTCATGCATCTGCTGCTCTTGTCCTTTTTTGACTCAGTATGTAGATAGGCCGACTAGAGGTGAGGCTATATTGGATTTGGTGCTGGGAAATGAGCCAGACCAGGTGCTAGACTTGGAAGTTGGTGTGCATTTTGGGGATAGTGATCACAATTCGATTACGTTCACCTTAGTGATGGAAAGGGATAGGCATGAACCTCGGGTCAGTAGTTTCAGCTGGGGGAAGGGTAATTATGAGGCTATTAGGAGAGAATTAGGAAGCATTGGTTGGACTAGGAGATTACAGGGACTGGGAACATCCGAGATGTGGAGATTTTTCAAGGAGCAGCTATTGCGGGTCTGTGATAGGTATATCCCTGTCAGACAAGGAGGATTTGGTAGGCCCAGGGAACCGTGGTGCACTAAAAAAGTTGATTCGTTGGTTAGGAAGAAAAAGGAGGCTTATGTTCGGATGAGGTTTGAGGGCTCAGGTAGTGCATTAGAAAGTTTTAGATTGGCTAGGAGGGAGTTGAAGAGGGAGTTAAGAAGGGCTAAAAGAGGACATGAGATGATTTTGGCTGATAGGATTAAGGAGAACCCTAAGGCGTTTTACAGGTATGTCAAGAACAGAAGGTTGGTTAGGACAAGATTAGGGCCAGTTACAGACAGTAGAGGGAAGTTGTATGTGGAACCGGAGGAGATTGGAGAGGCGTTGAACCAATATTTCTCTTCGGTGTTCACGCAAGGGGACATGAATGTAGCTGAGGAGGACACTGGGGTGCAGGGGTGTAAAATGGATAGTATTGCAGTTGATACGAGGGATGTGCTGGATATTTTAGAGGGTTTGAAAATAGATAAGTCCCCTGGTCCGGATGGGATTTACCCTAGGATTCTTTGGGAGGCAAGAGGGGTGATTGCGAAGCCTCTGGCTCTGATCTTCAGGTCGTCGTTGGTCTCTGGTATAGTACCGGAAGATTGGAGGACAGCAAATGTTGTCCCATTGTTTAAGAAGGGGAGAAGGGACTTCCCTGGGAATTATAGACTGGTGAGTCTTACTTCTGTGGTGGGTAAGGTTTTGGAATGGATTATTAGAGACAGGATTTATAGTTATTTGGAGAGTAATGAGTTGATTAGAGACAGTCAGCATGGTTTTGTAGCGGGTAGGTCGTGCCTTACTAACCTTATCGAGTTCTTTGAGAAAGTGACCAAAGAGGTGGATAGGGGTAAGGCAGTTGATGTGGTGTATATGGATTTTAGCAAGGCGTTTGATAAGGTTCACCATGGTAGGCTTCTGCAGAAAATGCAGATGTATGGGATTGAGGGTGATCTGGGTAATTGGATCAGGAATTGGCTAGCAGATAGGAGACAGAGAGTGGTGGTTGATGGTAAATATTCGTCATGGAGTTCGGTTACGAGTGGTGTGCCTCAGGGATCTGTTTTGGGGCCACTGCTGTTTGTAATTTTTATTAATGATCTGGATGAGGGTATAGTTGGGTGGATTAGTAAGTTTGCTGATGACACCAAAGTCGGAGGTGTGGTAGATTGTGAGGAAGGGTGTCATAGTTTGCAGGGTGACTTAGAAAGGTTGCAGAGCTGGGCTGTGAGGTGGCGGATGGAGTTTAATGTGGAGAAGTGTGAGGAAATTCATTTCGGTAGGAATAATAGATGTGTTGAGTATAGGGCTAACGGGAGGAGCAGAGGGATCTAGGTGTATGTGTACATAGATCCCTGAAAGTTGGGAATCAAATAGATAAGGTTGTTAAGAAGGCATACGGTGTCTTGGCGTTTATTGGTAGGGGGATTGAATTTAGGAGTCGCAGCGTCATGATGCAACTGTACACAACTCTGGTGCGGCCACACTTGGAGTTTTGTGTGCAGTTCTGGTCCCCACATTACAGGAAGGATGTAGAGGCTTTGGAGAGGGTGCAGAGGAGGTTTACCAGGATGTTGCCTGGTATGGAGGGGAGATCCTATGAGGAGAGACTGAGAGATTTGGGGTTGTTTTCGCTGGAAAGAAGGCGGCTAAGAGGGGATCTCATTGAAACATATAAGATGATTAGAGGTTTAGACAGGGTAGATAGTGATAGCCTTTTTCCTAGGATGGAGAAAGCTAGCACGAGGGGGCACGACTTTAAATTAAGGGGGGGTAGTTATAGGACAGATGTCAGGGGTAGGTTCTTTACCCAGAGGGTGGTGAGGGACTGGAATGCCCTGCCAGCTGCAGTTGTAAATGCACCTAGCTTGGGGGCGTTTAAGAGATTTGTGGATAGGTTTATGGACGAAAAGGGATTGGTTTAGGCTAGTGGGTCATTGTTTTGTAACTGGTCGGCGCAACATCGTGGGCTGAAGGGCCTGTTCTGCGCTGTAATGTTCTATGTTCTATGTTCTAGGTGGTAGAGGTTGTGGGTTTTGAGGTGCTGTCGAAGGAGCCTTGGTGAGTTCCTCCAGTGCATCTTGTAGATGGTACACACAGCTGCCACTGCGCATCGGTGGTGGATGTTTGTGCCAATCAAGCAGGGCTGCTTTGTCCGAGGTGGTACCAAGCTTCTTGAGTGTTGTTGAGGAATTTTAAATGATTAAAGGATTTGACATAGTGGAGAGAAAGTGAAACTGTGTCATCTGGTGCAAGAACAAGGCGGCAGAATCTTAAAATGAGAGGTGGTCTGCTCAAGGATAATGTCAGGGAGCACTTCAGGAGCGAAAATCTGGAACACTCTGTCCAAAACATCTGTCGAGAAAGTTTCAAATTAGAGCTTGCTGGATTTTTATTCAGCAAGGATATCAACAAAAACAGATCAGCTGCGATCTAATTAAATGATTGAGAAGGTTTGAGGGGCTGAAGTGTCTCCTCCTGTTTGCTAAGTTCTTTGCAAATTCAAGAGGGCAAACTATTGGAGTGTGGATAATGGTGCGTTTTGAGTGATTATAGGAGAGAGACGAGAATTTAAAAGAAAACAGAAAATGCTGGAAAACCTCAGCAGTTCTGACAGCATCTGTGGAGAGAGAATTGAGCCAATGTTTCGAGTCTTCGAAACCCTTTGTCAGAGCTAGTCAGAACAACTTCAGGTTGATGGTTCATCCAGACTCCAAACATTGGCTCTATTCTCTCTCCACAGGTATTGTCAGACCTGCTGAGATTTTCCAGCGTTTTCTGTTTTTGTTTCAGATTCCAGCATCCGAGGTGATTTGCTTTAACCTGAGTATCTGAAAATTTCTGTTTTATTCTGAGAAATGTTACTGAAGTGCTAGAGTTAACTGGGAAGGTGATTCACATTTTTCATTTTGTTTTTTTAATCAGGCTCCAGAATGGTTGTTCATAGAACATAGAACACTACAGCACAAACAGGCCCTTCGGCCCACGAGTTGCGCCGATCACATCAACACCTACCAACCTACAGACCTATCTATAACCCTCAATCTCATAAAACCCCATATACTCATCCAGAAGTCTTTTAAAAGACCCCAGCGAGTTCGCCTCCACCACAACTGACAGCAGCCGATTCCATTCACTCACCACCCTCTGAGTGAAAAACTTACCCCAAACATCACTTCTGAACTTCCCTCCCCACACCTTAAATCTGTGTCCTTTCGTAGCAACCATTTCAACCCAGGGAAATAGCCTCTGAGAGTCCACCCTATCTATTCCTCTCAACATTTTGTAAACTTCTATCAGGTCGCCTCTCAACCTTCGTCTCTCCAGGGAAAAGAGTCCCAGCTTCCTCAACCTAACTTCATAAGGCATGCCTCCCTGTCCAGGCAACATCCTTGTAAATCTCCTCTGTACCCTCTCAGTAGCTTCTACATCTTTCCTACAGTGAGGCGACCAGAACTGCGCACAATACTCTAAATGAGGCCTAACAAGGGTCTTATAAAGTTGCAGCATTACCTCCCGACTCCTAAACTCAATCCCTCGATTAATGAAGGCCAGTACACCATACGCCTTCTTGACCACCTCCTCCACCTGCGAGGCTGATTTAAGAGTCCTGTGGACCCAGACTCCTAGATCCTTCTGCTCTTCAACACTACTCAGACTTCTGCCCTTGATAGTGTACTCGTTCATCCCATTGGTTCTGCCAAAATGGACGACTACGCATTTATCCGCGTTGAAGTCCATCTGCCACTTCTCTGCCCATTCCTGCATCCTATCTATGTCCTGCTGCAACTTTTGCCATCCTTCCAGACCATCCACAACACCACCGACCTTAGTGTCATCAGCGAACTTACTTACCCATCCCTCCACTTCCTCATCCAGGTCATTTATGAAAATGACAAACAACAAGGGTCCCAGAACAGATCCTTGAGGCACTCCGCTGGTGACTGACCTCCATTCAGAAAAAGCCCCATCCACAACCACTCTCTGCCTTCTGCAGGCAAGCCAGTTCTGGATCCACAAGGCCAAAGGCCCTTGGATCCCATGCCCTCTCACCTTCTCAAGAAGTCTTGCATGGGGACCTTATCAAATGCCTTGCTGAAGTCCATGTACACCACGTCCACGGCACTTCCTTCGTCAATGTGTTCAGTCACATTATCGAAGAACTCAACTAGGCTTGTAAGGCACGACCTGCCCTTGACAAATCCATGCTGACTATTCCTGATCATGTCAAACCTCTCCAAATGCTCGTAAATCTTGTCCCTCAGAAGCCTCTCCATCAGCTTACCAACCACTGAGGTCAGACTCACCGGTCGGTAATTTCCCGGGCTATCTCTGTTCCCTTTCTTGAAAATAGGAACTACATCCGCAATCCTCCAATTCTCCGGACCTCTCCCGTCTCCATTGACGACGCAAAGATCATCGCCAGGGGCTCCGCAATCTCTTCCCTCGCCTCCCACAGTATCCTGGGGTACATCCCATCTGGTCCAGGCGACTTATCTACCTTGATAGAATTCAAAAGTTCCAACACATCCTCCTCCTTAATATTCACGTATTCAATCTTTTCCATCTGCTGCAAATCCATAACAAAATCTCCCGGATCAGCTTCCACTGTGAATACTGAGGCAAAGTACTCATTAAGCACCTCTGCCATTTCTTCTGGTTCCACACAAACCTTTCCCCCCTCATCTTTTATAGGTCCTATCCCTTCTCTTCTTATCCTTTTACCTTTCACATATTTATAGAAGGCCTTGGGATTCTCCTTAATCTTACCCGCCAAGGTCTTCTCATGACCCCTTCTGGCTCTCCTAATTTCCCTTTTAAGTTCCTTCCTACAGTCCTTATACTCCTCAAGATCTTTAACCTCTCCTAATTCCCTGAACCTCTTATACACCTTCCCTTTCCTCCTGACTAGGTTTAACACAGCCTTTGTGCACCACGGTTCCCGCGACCTACCAAAACCCCCTTGTCTCATCGGAACGTTGTCATTCAGAGCTCCAGACACACATTCCTTGAATATCTGCCACCTTCCTTCGGTACTTTTCCCTAAGAACGCCTCCTTCCAGTTTATTTGTCCAAGTAACTTCCTGACTTCTTCGTATCTCCCCTTACCCCAGACAAACACCTTCCTAGCCTGTCTGATCCTATCTCGTTCCAATGCAATTGTGAAGGAGATAGAATTATGGTCACCATTTCCAAGATGCTCTCCTACCGAAAGATCCATCACCTGCCCTGGTTCATTCGCCAGTACCAGGTCAAGTACAGCCTCTCCCCTTGTAGGCTTGTCCACATACTGTGTCAGGAAACCTTCCTGAACACACCTAACAAACTCCTCCCCATCCAAACCCCTTACCCCTAGGGATATTCCAGTCGATGTTTGGGAAATTGAAGTCTCCCATCACGACAACTCTGTTATTAAAACATCTCTCCAGAATCTGTTTCCCTATTTGCACTTCAACTTCCCTGTCACTATTGGGCAGCCGATAGAATACACCCAGCAAAGTTTTCGACCCTTTGCTGTTTGTAACTTCCACCCACAGAGACTCTGTAGAAAGTCCCTCCACAACATCCTCTTTCTTTGCAGCCATGACACTGTCCCTGATTAACAGTGCCACTCCACCACCTCTTCTGCCATCCTCCCTGTCCTTCCAGAAGCATCTGAAGCCTGGCACCTGAAGTACCCAGTCCTGTCCCCGAGACATCCAAGTCTCCGTAATGGCCACCACATCACATTCCCAAACAGCAATCCACGCCCTAAGCTCATCTACCTTATTCACTACACTCCTTGCATTAAAATATATACACTTCAGCCCCTCAGTCTGGGCATTTCCCATCTCCACCGCCTGTCTAACCTCCCTCCCATACTGCCAACTGTCCTCCCCTACCTGGGAGTGAACCTCCTCCGTCCCAGTCTCCCCATCACAGTTCCCTCCCCTCATTGAGGGTTCGGGCAGAGCATGCTGTAGGTTCAAATTAGGTCAGTAAACTCACAACACCAGGTTAAAGTCCAATGGGTTTATTTGGTAGCAAACACCACTAGCTTTCGGAGCGCTTGCTGCCCTTTCATCTGGTGAGTGGGGAGTTCTGATCACAAACAGAGCATATAAAGACACACACTCAGTTTACAGAGTGCTGATTAGAATGCAAATCTTTACAGCTAATCAAGTCTTAAAGGTGCAGACAATGTGAGTGGAGATAGCATTAAGCATAAATTAAAGAGATGTGTATTGTCTCCAGACAGGACGGTAAATGAGATTTTGCAAGCCCAGGCAAGTCACGGGGGTTACAGATAGTGCGACATGAACCCAAGATCCCGATTCAGACCGTCCTCATGTGTGCAGAACTTGGCTATCAGTCTCTGCTCAGTGACTCTGCGCTGTCGTGTGTTGTGAAGGCTGCCTTGGAGAACGCTTACCCACAGATCAGAGGCCGAATGTCCGTGACCACTGGAGTGTTCGCCAACAGGAGGAGAACAGTCTTACCTGGTGACTGTCGAACGATGTTCATTCATCCGTTGTCGTAGCGTCTGCATGGTCTCCCCAATGTACTCTGTTTCGGGACATCTTTTCCTGCAACGTATCAGGTAGACAATGTTGGCCAAGTTGCAAGAGTATTTACCGTGTATCTGGTGGATGGTATTCTCACGTGTGGTGATGGCATCTGTGTTGATGATCCAGCATGTCTTTCAGAGGTTGCTGTGGCAGGGTTGAGTGGTGTAGTGGTCACTGTTCTCCTGGGTAGTTTGCTGTGAACAATGATCTGTTTGAGGTTGTGTGGTTGTCTGAAAGCAAGAAGTGGGGGTGAAGACGAACATCTAGCCCTGGCGAGATGTTCGTCTTCATCAATGATATGTTGAAGACTCTGGAGAAGATGTCATCGCTTCTCCGCTCCGGGGAAGTACTGGACGACGAAGGGTACTCTGTCCACCGTATCCCGTGTTTGTCTTTGAGAAGTTCAGTGCGGTTCTTCACTGTGGAGCTTTGAAACTGTCAATCGATAAGTCAAGCGTCATATCCTGTTCTTATGAGGCTCTTGCAACTCAGGTTGTCTACCTGATACACTGCAGGAAAGGATGTCCCGAAGCATGGTACATTGGGGAGACCATTGCAGACACTATGACAACGGATGAGTGAACATCACTCGACAATCACCAGGCAAGACTGTTCCCTTCCTGTTGGCGAACACATAAGCAGTCACGGGCATTCAGCCTCTGATCTTCAGGTAAACGTTCTCCAAGGCGACCTTCATGACACACGACAGTGCAATCACTGAGCAGAGACTGAAAGCCAAGTTCTGCACACATGAGGACGGTCTCAACCAGGATCTTGGGTTCATGTCGCACTATCTGTAACCCCCGTGACTTGCCTGGGTTTGCAAAACCTCACTTACTGTCCTGTCTGGAGACAATACACATCTCTTTAGCTTGTGCTTAACGCTCTCTCCGCTCACATTGTCTGCACCTTTATGAATTGATTAGCTGTAAAGACTTGCATTCTAATCAGTATTCTGTAAACTGTGTGTGCCTTTATATGCTCTGTGACCAAAACTCTCCACTCACCTGAGGAAGGGGCAGAGCCCTGAGAGATGACCCTTCATTATGCTGTGAAGTTGTTCTGACTAGCTCTGACAAAGGGTCATCCAGACTCGAAACACTGGCTTATTCTCTCTCCTCAGATGCTGTCAGAGCTGTTTTTCAGAATTCCTTTCCGAAAGGATATTGGTTTTTCCCACAATTGAGGGTTATCATTATTGAGATGAACTTTCAATTCCAGACTTTTTGCAAATTGAATTTAAATTACACCTGAACACAGAATAGAAACATGGTGCACCCAGAGCTTTATACAAAACAAAACAATGTTCACCCCTTTATGCACTAGAGATAAAGGCCAATATTCTATCTCTGAATCCAAAGCTTTTTGTGATGTCTCAACGTATGACTCACCCCACCGACGCACACCCACTCACAATCCTTCACCTTTCATTGGAGAGACAAACTGCATCAGATTCTGGAACTGGATTTTCCCAAGAAAGTATCAACTGCACCCAAGCGCCTACCTTCCATAGAACATAGAACATAGAACATAGAACATAGAACATAGAACATTACAGCGCAGAACAGGCCCTTCGGCCCACGATGTTGCGCCGACCAGTTACAAAACAATGACCCACTAGCCTAAACCAATCCCTTTTCATCCATAAACCTATCCACAGATCTTTTAAACGCCCCCAAACTAGGTGCATTTACAACTGCAGCTGGCAGGGCATTCCAGTCCCTCACCACCCTCTGGGTAAAGAACCTACCCCTGACATCTGTCCTATAACTACCCCCCCTTAATTTAAAATCGTGCCCCCTCGTGTTAGCTTTCTCCATCCTAGGAAAAAGGCTATCACTATCTACCCTGTCTAAACCTCTAATCATCTTATATGTTTCAATGAGATCCCCTCTCAGCCGCCTTCTTTCCAGCGAAAACAACCCCAAATCACTCAATCTCTCCTCATAGGATCTCCCCTCCATACCAGGCAACATCCTGGTAAACCTCCTCTGCACCCTCTCCAAAGCCTCTACATCCTTCTTGTAATGTGGGGACCAGAACTGCACACAAAACTCCAAGTGCGGCCGCACCAGAGATGTGTACAGTTGCATCATGACGCTACGACTCCTAAATTCAATCCCCCTACCAATAAACGCCAAAACTCCGTATGCCTTCTTAACAACTTTATCTACTTGATTCCCAACTTTCAGGGATCTATGTACACATACACCTAGATCCCTCTGCTCCTCCACACTATTCAAAGTCCTCCCGTTAGCCCTATACTCAACACATCTGTTATTCCTACCGAAATGAATTACCTCACACTTCTCCACATTAAACTCCATTCGCCACCTCTCAGCCCAGCTCTGCAACCTTTCTAAGTCATCCTGCAAACTATGACACCCTTCCTCACAATCTACCACACCTCCGACTTTGGTGTCATCAGCAAACTTACTAATCCACCCAACTATACCCTCATCCAGATCATTAATAAAAATTACAAACAGCAGTGGCCCCAAAACAGATCCCTGAGGCACACCACTTGTAACCGAACTCCATGACGAATATTTCCCATCAACCACCACTCTCTGTCTCCTATCTGCTAGCCAATTCCTGATCCAATTACCTAGATCACCCCCAATCCCATACATCTGCATTTTCTGCAGAAGCCTACCATGGTGAACCTTATCAAACGCCTTGCTAAAATCCATATACACCACATCAACTGCCTTACCCCTATCCACCTCTTTGGTCACTTTCTCAAAGAACTCGATAAGGTTAGTAAGGCATGACCTACCCGCTACAAAACCGTGCTGACTATCTCTAATCAACTCATTACTTTCCAAATAACTATAAATCCTGTCTCTAATAATCCTTTCCAAAACCTTACCCACCACAGAAGTAAGACTCACCGGTCTATAATTCCCAGGGAAGTCCCTTCTCCCCTTCTTAAACAATGGGACAACATTTGCTGTCCTCCAATCTTCTGGTACTATACCAGAGACTAACGACGACCTGAAGATCAGAGCCAGAGGCTCCGCAATCACCCCTCTTGCCTCCCAAAGAATCCTAGGGTAAATCCCATCTGGACCAGGGGACTTATCTATTTTCAAACCCTCTAAAATATCCAGCACATCCCCCGTATCAACTGCAATACTATCTATTTCACACCCCTGCACCCCAGTGTCCTCCTCAGCTACATTCCTGTCCCCTTGCGTGAACACCGAAGAGAAATATTGGTTCAACGCCTCTCCAATCTCCTCCGGTTCCACACACAACTTCCCTCTACTGTCTGTAACTGGCCCTAATCTTGTCCTAACCAACCTTCTGTTCTTGACATACCTGTAAAACGCCTTAGGGTTCTCCTTAATCCTATCAGCCAAAATCATCTCATGCCCTCTTTTGGCCCTTCTTAACTCCCTCTTCAACTCCCTCCTAGCCAATCTAAAACTTTCTAATGCACTACCTGAGCCCTCAAGCCTCATCCGAACATAAGCCTCCTTTTTCTTCCTAACCAACGAATCAACTTTTTTGGTGCACCACGGTTCCCTGGGCCTACCAAATCCTCCTTGCCTGACAGGGATATACTTATCACAGACCCGCAATAGCTGCTCCTTGAAAAATCTCCACATCTCGGATGTTCCCAGTCCCTGTAATCTCCCATTCCAACCAATGCTTCCTAATTCTCTCCTAATAGCCTCATAATTACCCTTCCCCCAGCTGAAACTACTGACCCGAGGTTCATGCCTATCCCTTTCCATCACTAAGGTGAACGTAATCGAATTGTGATCACTATCCCCAAACTGTACACCAACTTCCAAGTCTAGCACCTGGTCTGGCTCATTACCGAGCACCAAATCCAATATAGCCTCACCTCTCGTCGGCCTATCTACATACTGAGTCAAAAAACCTTCTTGCACACTTTGAACAAAAACTGTCCCCTCTAACGAGCCAGAGCAGTAGCAATTCCAATCTACATGAGTAAAGTTAAAGTCCCCCATAACAATTACCCTATTACTTTCACTCCTAACAAGGATCGTCTCCGCAATCCTTTCCTCAACCTCTCTAGAACTTTTTGGAGGTCTATAAAAGACTCCCAACAGGGTGACCTCTCCTCTCCTATTTCTAATCTCCGCCCATATTACCTCAACAGACAAGTCCTCATCAAAGTTCCTCTCTGACACTGAGATACAGTCCTTGACCAATAATGCTACCCCACCCCCCCTTCTACCTCCTTGTCTACTCCGATTAAAGCATTTGTACCCCGGGACCTGCAACATCCATTCCTGACCCTGCTCTATCCAAGTCTCTGAAATGGCCACAACATCGAAGTCCCAGGTACTGGTCCACGCTGCAAGTTCATCCACCTTATTGCGAATACTCCTCGCATTAAAGTATACACATTTCAAACCACATTCCAAACCCTGTTCCGCCCCTCTCCCGCAATGCCGGGCATTGCAGTCCCCATCTACGCCCCCCTCACTTTCACCCCCTCTACTCAGGATCCCACCCCCCCTCTGAATCAGTTTAAACCACTCTGCATAACCTTAACAAATTTACCTCCCAGGATATTTGTTCCCCTTTGGTTCAGGTGAATCCCATCCCTCTGATAAAGGTCCCACCTTCCCCAGAACGAGCCCCAATTGTTCAAGTACTTAAACCCCTCCCTCCTGCACCATCCCCTCAGCCACGAGTTCAAGCTTTCCCTCCCTCTATTCCTCTCTAAACTATCCCGTGGCACAGGCAAGAGTCCAGAGATAACCACTCTGTCTGTCTTGGCCTTTAGCTTCCACCCCAACTCCATGAATCTCTGTTTAATGTCCCCTTCCCTTAGCCTTCCTATATCATGCGTCCCCACATGAATAATAACTTGGGGTTGATCCCCCTCACCCCTGAGAGTCTTGAATATCCTCTCTGAGACATCCTGGACCCCAGCCCCTGGTAGGCAACACACCAGCCCTGAGTTCCTATCATTGTTACTGACTCTCCTATCCGTCCCTTTAACGGTGGAGTCCCCAATTACAAGACCTAATCTTTGGCTACCCCTAACCACCTGAGCTTTTACAGTAGGCTCATCCCCAGAGACCTGCTCCCTTTGGCTATCCCCAGTTGATCCCTCCTCAACTGTAGCCTCCAGGACCGAGAACCTATTTTGGAGGGGAACAGCCCCAGGGGATTTTCCCCCCACTTGCTTCTTTCCCCTCCTCTTGGCAGTGACCCAAGACTGGTTTCTAGGAGTGACTAACTCCCTATAACTCCTATCAATGTCCACCTCTGCATCCCGAATTTTGCGGAGCTCCCCTACTTCCAACTCCAACTCCTTTACACGCTCCTCCAGAAGCTGCAATCTAATACACTTCCTACAAGTAAAATCCCCTGTAACACTACTGGAGTCCCTCACCACATACATCCCACAGGAGATGCAGCTTACTGCCTGAACTGCCATCCCTGAAACTATTACCAGCAGAAGAAATAAAAATATTAAAAAGAAAAACTTACCCACACTTATAATTTAGGTCAGAGGAGGTGGGAGGGTGGGATTCTCTACCAGTGTAGAGAATCGGGTATCCTCTCTGTGCTAATTTATAGGATTAGGGGCCCCGAAAAAAAAAACTACAACTCCCGGCAAGCGTCTTAGTGACGACTTCCGGTTGTAACTAATTTTAAAAAAAACCGCCAAAAACTCGCAACTTTAAAATAACTAAAAATAAAAGTTAGCCAAAGAAACAGAAAAATGTACCCGTTGCTGCCTCTTCTGATGTCCAAAAATCGCTGCCTCTCGACTTTGCTCGCCAGAAACAATGCACCATCGCCACCGTCTGGCCCCAGTGATATTGTTCCAGATGTGGTACACATCTGGATCTGGGCAGATGTGGAAATGTGCAGCAGCAATCCTTCAGAATGGACAGGTCTGAGAACAGAACGGGATTGGCCAATGGGGAATCGTTGTCTGGAATAATTGGAGCAAAGGGAACCTTGGCAGGTCTCACATGTCCGAGGCACAGACACCGTTACCAGGATCGAAACCCCCTGACAACTCAGAGGAGGGTTGGGAAATGGGGGCAAGCCAGTGATGGTTCACCTCTCAGAATCAGCAGCTCACAGGTCCCAGCTCCTTCAGGATATGATTCAGGCTGGAATTCCAGAGCTGTCATCTCCTGAATATGAGATTAAACTGAGGTCCAACCTACACTCTCAGCAGGATGTCAAATCGCAGCATTTTGATGAGGGGCAGAGCTGCTTCCACCCCTCCCCTCCCCCTCGGCACTGCCCCCACCCACCGTTCCCCACCAATAAACTCCCGGCCACAGGCCACCTGCCACCCTCTTCCCCTGGGCCACCCCACCTCCTACTTGGCCACCCCTTTCCCCGCCCCGCCCCCCCCACCATCCCGCAACCAACATCAATGAAAAATCCACAACTACTTCCATCTAGAAGGACAGGGGCAGCAGATACCTGGGGAACACCACCACCTGCAAGTTCCTCTCCAAGCCACTCACCATTCTGACTTGGAAATATATCGCCGTTCCTTCACAGTCGCTGGGTCAAAATCCTGGAATTCCCTCCCTAACGGCATTGTGGGTCAACCCACAGAACATGGACTGCAGCGATTGAAGAAGGCAGCTCACCCCCACCTTCTCAAGGGGCAACTAGGGATGGGCAATAACTGCTGGCCCAGCCAGTGACACCCATGTCCCCTGAATAAAAGAAATCATACAATCACACAGTACAGAACAGACCCTTCGGCCCATCGTGTCACTACTGTACTATATATGGCTTTTCCATCCTCACGTGTTTAATGGCAGCTTTGACTTCAGCACACGCTTGGTGTGTGCCCGAGTTCATCTTTGATGGGAGATTTCCTCAAACACATCCTCATCTATGATTGGATCAGGGGTGAGGAGTTCTCTCCATTGAAGGCTGATGTTTTTTCTGTCTCTCAAGAGAGTTTCACACAGGTTTAGGGCATAGATGGCATTGAAGAAGTCCCGGGTGTTGGGCTAGTTGACCAGGAGCTGCAGCTCCTTTGCTTTCTCAATTCGCCGTTAAGTCTTGATTTCTTTGGTTTTTCTTTGTACCTCTGTCTTGGTACATTGATTGGTGAGATCTCCCCTTTGCCCTACTGGTGATGTCATTTGGCCAGGCATAGAATTTGAGATTAACTAATGGTGGTATAACTACAGTCTGAAAGTTCTGTCTCTGAAAGCACACCTGAATAAGATCTCATGATGATGATACTAAGCAAAGTTTTTACAATTTACAAAGCGCTGGTGGAGGCTCAAATCTGGACCTCTCACTACTGAACACAACCGCCACTATTTTTGCTGGTGGGGCTTGGTGGGGGAAGGGGGGGGGGTGGTTAGGAGGCAGGGATGGGAAGATGGAGAGAAGGTGCTGGTTGTGAGAATCAGGGTGGGTTAGAAATCACTTGTTTTCAGAGAGGCTCTGCCCAGATAAAGCAGCAGCCATCTCTATTCCTGGGTGATATTGAAGAGGCTGCTGTCCAAACTACACTTGATAGAAGCTGGTCTGAACTATTGTATGTATATGAATAGCCAGGATCTGATCTTGTAGTGATAGGGTATTCCTTTGGATATGACTTCCCTTTTAGGGCAGTCAGGCATCCTTTGGTAAAGGTCAGGTTTCATTCAGGATTATTAATAACAAACAGAGTTGTGTGTAAAAAGTGCATAAAGTCATTGGAACTGCCCAGGGCATAAAAAAATGATTAAGCCATAAAAGAAGTCTCAAAGCTGCCAAAGAACAATCAAATGATTTAACATTATTGAGCTTTAAATTTAAGAAGTGTGAAAACATTGCTTGATATTTCACTCTACCAGTTGAAATAAGCCAGAGGGCTAGCATGATAGGATTTGTGCTGCATGACAGGGTTTACAACCTACCATTATCACAGTAGGGTGCCTGTTTTGTGACAAGTTTGATTGACAGATCCAAGTGGCTATAGAATACAAATGTAAATTTTAATTTGGAATATCAATATATTGATCTTTTTTCAATGAGCTTTTTTTTTAATAATGACATCATCAGTAGACATCTATCTTTATTTTTCGGTCAGGATGGCTGCTGAGTTTGCCAGTGGTGGTTACTCAGTGATCGGCATAGAACATAGAACATTACAGCGCAGAACAGGCCCTTCGGCCCACGATGTTGCGCCGACCAGTTAAAAAACAATGACCCTCTAACCTAAACCAAACCCTTTCCATCCATAAACCTATCCACGGATCTCTTAAACGCCCCCAAATTTGGCACAGTTACAACTGCAGCAGGCAGGGCATTCCAATCCCTCACCACCCTCTGGGTAAAGAACCTACCCCTGACATCCGTCCTATAACTACCACCCCTTAATTTAAAGCTATGCCCCCTCGTGCTAGCTTTCTCCATCCGAGGAAAAAGGCTATCACTGTCCACCCTATCTAAACCTCTAATCATCTTATATGTTTCAATAAGGTCCCCTCGTAGCTGCCTTCTTTCTAACGAAAACAGCCTCAAATCCCTCAGTCTCTCCTGGCATGGGAGGGGGTAATGGCAAAAGGTGGCTAATCAGGGAATTGTAGGCATAGGAGCATTAAAGTGCCATGTGTGAGTGGGGGACATGGGGCAACAGAGGGAGTAAAAGGCTCAAAGGGTGGTGGGTGGGTGGGTGGAGAGGCATGAGGGGTATGAGGTGGGTTGGGCAGATTGGCAAGAGGTGTAAAGGGTTGACATGGACGGAGCATGTAAAATGTGTGGAGGGTGAGGGCTGGAGAGCCATTTTTTTGTTTTGTCCATTTTACTAAATGGCAGCGAACACAAGGTAGAATCATAGAACCCTACAGTGCAGAAAGAGGCCCTTCGGCCCATCGAGTCTGCATCGAACCCAATCCCACCCAGGGCCTACCCCATATCCCCCTAACCTACACATCCCAGGATACTAAGGGACAATTTCTTAGCACGGCCAATCAACCTAACCCGCACATCTTGTGGGAGGAAACCGGAGCACCCGGAGAAAACCCACGCAGACACGAGGAGAATGTGCAAACTCCACACAGGCAGTGACCCGAGCCGGGAATCGAACCCAGGACCCTGGAGCTGTGAAGCAGCGGTGCTAACCACTGTGCTACCGTGCCGCCCCTTAGCTCTGCCGACCAGCCTTCCACCACAACTGGCAGTCTTTTCACTTGTTGGGGAGGGACAGTTGTGGGGGTGGTGGGGGTGGGTCTGATTTACAATCCAACCCACCTCTTCTGGGCCCCTTTTGCCTGGGCTGGACTGGCAGCCGTGGGAAATATCTGGGATCCTGCGCTCCTGAACCGGGGGAGTGAAAACTCGGACCTTGTTAACGAAGATGTAAATTAATTTAGTTTAAGGATGAAGGGGGATGTTTGGAGCTACCCAATCATCATCAAACACACCTGGACAATGACTTCCAAACAACAAGAGCCGAGAAGGATTGAGGGACAAAATTGAACTTATATTTGGATGAAAATGAGGGGTGATAGCTTCAGAGTCTTTCCAAAGGCATACAGAATTTTACGAGTGTTCACGCTGGCGGGATTTTCTCATCTCCCGGCAGCGAATGGAGATGTGGCTGGGCACAAAATTCTGCGGCCTTGCTGCAGCGGCAGTGGGGAATGAACAGCTGGGAAGATCGCGCTCAGGGTTTGTGTCAGTTTGTTTGAACATTCCCCTCTAAATTGCCTGTTTCCCTTGACATTTCGCTGACCTACAGTTCTCTGGTCCCGTTCCCTGTGAACTCCTTCAATTCACTCACACCTGGATACTGGCTCTGATTCCGAGTGAGCCAAAGGACGAGAAGGCTTTTGTCTCAAAGTCCTGTTCCTCTTGGTGCGAGTTGAAATATCGCCACCCCCCCCCCCCCCCCCCCAAAAAACATCTTCAAAACATTGCCTGGAGAATGGTGCAAACCTTTCGAAAAAAAAATCAGAAACTTTAGCTTTGCCTTTGAACGTGTTTGAGTTTGAAAGACAGTTTGTTCTGATGCTGGTTCTTGTTGTGGACGATGCACAGCGGGGAACTGCAGTAAAAAGCAGTGTGCTTCTTTCAAAGGTAATCTAGTCATTCTATAATTTAACTCCCGTTTGCGCCTCACAAAAGAAGAAGTATTTATTTCGCTGAGTGCACACATTCTCGCACACCTCTGCTGCTTCTTTGTCTTTAGTGTAATTTAAAAAAATTACTTTTCTCTTCTACATTCTGCACCCAGCAACCAGATCAGGAGAAGTACACCACAACCTTTAGTGACCTTTGCTGAATGAAGAGATGTTTTCAGACTGTGCGTTCGGTACCTGTGTGTCCAAACCAACACTGATGCTAATTAAGCAGCTCTGCTACCCACAGCTCTTTAAGCTGTTCTGTTTGCTACGGATTGTTAACTCCCTGAGACTATTTCAGGTGATTTCATCTTGCAATTACCCCGTCAAGCGCTTCTCACCATTGGCTGCTGGACTGGTCAATCCGCCTGGTAATCGGTCAATGGCGATGGTACACAATATCTACATGGAATCATCAAATCTACAGCACGGAGACAGGCCCTTCGGCCCAAACTGGTCCATGCTGACCAAAAATCTCATCTAAGCTAACCCCATTTGTCTGTATTGGGCCCATATCCCTCTAAACCTTTCCCGTCCATGTATCTGTCCAAATGCCTTTTAAATGTTGTTAATGCCCCTCAACCACTTCCTCCAGCAGCTCATTCCCCACACCTACCACCCTCTGTGGAAAAAAAGTTGCTCTTCAGGTTCCCATTAATTCTTTCCCCTAGTTCTCGATTCCCCAACCCTGGGGAGAAGAGAGTGCATTCACCCTATCCACGCCTCTCATGATCGGATACACCTCTATAAGAGCACCCCCCACCACCACCCCTCCCCAGTCCGTTACACCTTAAAGTACTCTGAAACAAAAACAGAAAATGCTGGAAATACGCAGCAGGTCTGGCAGCGTCAGTGGGGAGAGAAACAGAGTTAACGTTTCAAATCCACATGACCCTTCCACAGAATTGCACTCTGCTTTATTCGCTATCTTGTTTTGCCAGTTAGGATGGGCAAACGTCACAGTTTCACTGACCCCTGGGAGATCGCTTTACGCTGGCCATCACCTCAGCAGTGTCTCGCAGATTCATCTTTCCTTCTTTTTGAGTTTGATTTATTTATTATTGCCACACGTATTAACATACAGTGAAAAGTATTATTTTGTGCATGCTATACAGACAAAGCATACCATTCATAGAGAAGGAAACAAGAAAGTGCAGCGTGCAGTGTTACAGTCGTAGAGAGGGTGTAGAGAAAGATCAACTTAAAGCAAGGTAGGTCCATTCAAAAATCTAACGGCAGCAGCCGGGGAGAAGCTGTTCTTGAGTCGGTCGGTACGTGACCTCAGACTTTTGTATCTTTGTCCCGATGCATGAAGGCAGAAAAGAGAATGTCCGGGGTGCGGGGGGTCCTGAATTATGTTGGCTGCTTTGTTGAAGCAACAGAAAATGTAGACAGATTCCATGGATGGGAGGCTGGTCTGTGTGATGGATTGGGCTACATTCATGACCTTTTGTAGTTTCTTGCAGTCTTGGGCAGAGCAGGAGCCCAGACCAAACTGTGATACAACCAGAAAGAATGCTTTCTATGGGGCATCTGTAAGAGTTGGTGAGAGTCGGAGCGGACATGCCAACTTTCCTTAGTCTTCTGAGAAAGTAGAGGCGTTGGTGGGGCTTTCTTAACTACACTGTCGGCATGGGGGGGACCAGGACAGGTTGTTGGTGATCTGGATACCTAAAACCTTGAAGGTCTCGACCCTTTCTATTTCGTCTCCTTTGATGTAGACAGGGGCATGTTCTCCTTTATACTTCCTGAAGTTGATGACAATCTCCTTCATTTTGTTGACATAGAGGGAGGGATTATTGTCGTCGCACCAGTTCATCAGATTCTCTATCTCATTCCTGTTCTCTGTCTCATCATTGTTTGAGATCTGACCCACTGAGGTGGTGTCATCAGCAAACTTCAAAATCGAATTGGAGGGGAATTTGCCCGCATAGCCATAGGTGTATAAGGACTATAGTAGGGTGCTGAGAACACAGCCTTGTGGGGCACCGGTGTTGAGGATGATCGTGGAGGAGGTGTTGTTGCCTATCCTTACTGATTGTGATCTGGGAGTTAGGAAGTTCAGGATCCAGTCACAGAGGGACTGGAAAGTTCCCAACAATCCAAGAGTGTGGGCAGTGCTTGGCATCTGGATTATGATGCCATTACACTCCATGGTGTGTGCAGTCCACCCGGAGCGGGGAAGATTGACACTGTGCCAAAGTGATGCATCCTGATGTGTCCCCTGCAGGTGATGGCAAGAAGCCCAGGCTGCAGAGAGGAGCTGGGCCCTGGGGCAGGACCATGTCCTTGTGTGGGGATTCAGTTTTGTGGAGCTAATTCCCTGGAATATGTTAATCTGATACAGAAATCAGTAGAGGAAATATGCAGCAGAGAGCCAAATGATGAAGGATAGATCTGGAGCCTCACCTTTATAGACAGAGAAGTTTTTACTTACATTTCATTTCAGCCAACCAAATAAACTATCTGAAACAAATTTAGGGACAAAGCAAGAAGGCCTGCCCCCAAAAACAAGGAAATCACCCCCAAAAACAAGACAACGCAGAAAGGAAACTTAAAATATGACATCAAAATGAGATTATGGGGCGAAGGGAGAGAGATTGATAATACACAAAAGGCCTCGATGATGCACTCGGGCACTACATGTTCCCTCTCCAAGCTTTTACTTACAGAGGCACACATTACAAACATTAATCCAAACCAGAATTCCAATCTGCTCCTATTCTCGGAGCTCAAGTGAATTCCCTGTTAACATCCACCTACTGATTACAATTAAACACTCAATTAACACATGACACCAGTGGGTTTCTGTGACAATAAAGTTGTGTTCAGTCCCACAACCCCACGTTATATCCACAACCCTGTTAATTGCTCATCTCCGAGAATCAGTCCAACCGTCCTCTAAAGTTATTAATGGAATCAGATGCGCCACTTGTTCAGTTTGAGCATTTCAGAACCTGAAACTCAAGTGAAAAAAAATTCTCCTTATCCACCTTCTCAATCTTTTTTCAATGATTGTGAATCTATTTTTCCTGGTTATTCATCCAATTTCGATCAAAATCTCTCATTACACAATCATTGTGGCAGAAGAGGGTAAGTTTTTCACTCAGAGGGTGGTGAGTGAATGGAATCGGCTGCCGTCATCGGTGGTGGAGGCGAACTCGCTGGGGTCTTTTAAAAGACTTCTGGATGAGTATATGGGGTTTAATGGGATTGGGGGTTATAGATAGGTCTATAGATTGGTGGGGTTGATGTGATCGGCGCAACTCGAGGGCCGAAGGGCCTGTTTGTGCTGTAATGTTCTATGTTCTAGAGGCCATTCTGTCCATCATGTCTGTGCCCTCTCTCCGAATGATAAACTGATCCAGAGCCTTCTCCCTGTAACCCATCACATTCTCCCATCTCACCATCCTGAAATTCTCTATTAGGTTACTCTTTAACCTGCTGTGTTTCAGGGGAAATTGGTCATGTTTCCCTCACCTATCCCCACGTGGTGATTGTCCCCTTCAGGGAAATGCAGCAGGAGAGAGTCCCTGGGCTGAGAGTGGGTAATCACCCCAGGGGGCGGACTCCTTTCTTAGGCAGGAGACCTATAAATGATATCTCGGGACTGGAGCAATGTGAGACTGTGGGCCTCTGTACAATTTTTCCTTGTTAGTAAATATCTTTTGTATTCTAGATGAAGTCTGTGAGCGTGCGTCATTGCACCTCAATATTGCGATCACATCCATGGTCACATCCTGATAAAACCTCCTCCAATGCACCTTCGAAGGCTTATACATTGCTCCTGAGATATGTCACATAGAAACATAAAAGATAGGTGCAGGAGGAGGTCAATTAGGCAGGGAAATTATTGAAGAGGATTCTTCAAGACAGGATTTACTCCCACTTGGAAATAGGTGGACCTATTAGCGAGAGGCAATGTGGTTTTGTGAAGGGGAGGTCGTGTCTCTTGATTGAGTTTTTTGAGGAAGTGACGAAGGTGATTGATGAGGGTAGGGTAGTGGATGTTGTCTACATGGACTTCAGTAAGGTCTTTGACAAGGTCCCTCATGGCAGACTGATGCAAAAGGCGGAGTCACATGGGATCAGAGGTGAGCTGGCAGGGTGGATACAAAACTGGCTCAGTCAAAGAAAACTGAGGGTAGCAGTGGAAGGGTGTGTTTCTGAATGGAGGGCTGTGACAAGTGGCATTCCTCAGTGCTGGGACCTTTGCTATTTGTAATATATATAAATGATTTGGAGGAAAATGAAACTGGTTTGATTAGTAAGTTTGTGGATGACACAAAGGTTGGTGGATTTGTGGATAGCGATGAAGACCATCAGAGGATACAGCAGGATATAGATCAGTTGGAGACTTGGGCAGAGAGATGGCAGATGGAGTTTAATCCGGACAAATGTGAGGTAATGCATTTTGGAAGGTCTAATACAGATCGGAAATATACAGTAAATGGCAGAACCTTTAAGAGTATTGATAGGCAGAGGGATCCGGGTGTACAGGTACACAGGTCACTGAAAGTGGCAATGCAGGTGGAGAAGGTAGTCAAAAAGGTAAATGGTATATTTGCCTTCATCGGCCGGGGTATTGAGTTTAAAAATTGGCAAGTTATATTGTAGCTTTATAAAACCTTAGTGAGGCTGCACTTGGAATATCGTGTTCAATTCTGATCACCACACTACCAGAAGGATGTGGAGGCTTTGGAGAGGGTATGGAAAAGATTTACCAGGATGTTGCCCCTGGTATGGAGGGCATTAGCTCTGAGGAGAGGTTGGAGAAACTTGGTTTGTTCTCACTGGGGCGACGGAGGTTGAGGGGCAACCTGATAGGGGTCTACAAGATTATGAGAGGCATGGACAGAGTGGATAGTCAGAAGCTTTTTCCCAGGGTGGAAGAGTCAATTACTCGGGGGCACAGGTTTAAGGTGCAAGGGGCAAAGTTTAAAGGTGATGTATGAGACATATTTTTTTACACAGAGGGTGGTGGGTGCCTGGAACTCGCTGCTGGTGGGATGTAGTGGAAGCAGCTATGATCATGAGTTTTAAGGAGATCTGAACAAATACATGAATAGGATGGGAATAGAGGGATATGATCCACTGAAGGGTAGGGGGTTTTAGTTCAGTTGGGCAGCATGGTCGGTGCAGGATTGGAGGGGCCGAAGGGCCTGTTCCTGTGCTGTAGTTTTATTTGTTCTTTGCCATTCGGTCCTTCGAGCCTGCTCCGCCATTCATCACGATCATGATCCAACTCAAAAGCCTAATTCTGCTTTTTCCCCATAACCTTTGGCCCCATTCACCCCAAGTGCTATATCCAGCCGCCTTTTGAATACATTCAACATTTTGGCATCAACCACTTCCTGTAGCAATGAATTCCACAGGCTCACTGCTCTCTGGGTGAAGTAATGTCTCTTCACTTCTGTTCTAAATGGTCTACCCTGAATCCTCAGACTGTGACCCCGGGTTCTGGACTCCCCCCACCATCGGGAACATCCTCCCTGCGTCTACCCTGTTAGAATTTTATAAATCTCTATGAGATTCCCCCTCATTCATCTGAACTCCAGTGAAAACAATCCTAATCTGGTCAATCTCTCCTCATACATCAGTCCCACCATCTCCGGAATCAGCCTGGTAAATCTTCACTGCTCTCCCTCGAGAGCAAGAACATCCTTCCTCAGAAAAGGAGACCAAAACTGCCCACAATACTCTAGGTGTGGCCTCACCAAGGCCCCTGTATAATTGTAACAACACATCCCTGCTCCTGTACTCAAAACCTCTCGCAATGAAGGCCAACATACCATTTGCCTTCTTGACCGCCTGCTGTACCTGCATGCTTACCTTCAGTGACTGGTGCACAAGGGCACTCAGATCCCTCTGCACACTCCCCTCTCCCAATTTACAGCCATTCAGGAAGTAATCTGCTTTCTTGTTTCTGCTTCCAAAGTGAATAACCTCACATTTATCCAAATTATACTGCATCTGCCATTGATTAACCCACTCACCCAACCTGTCCAGATCATTCTGAAGGATCTCTGTATCCTCGTCACAGTTCACCCTCTTAAGAACATAAGAACATAAGAAATAGGAGCAGGAGTAGGCCATCTGGCCCTTCGAGCCTGCCCCGCCATTCAATAAGATCATGGCTGATCTGTCGTGGCTCAGTTCCACTTTCCCGCTTTCTCCCCATAACCCTTAATCCCCTCTCTTATCAAAAACCCATCAACCCGCGTCTTAAAAATATTTAGCGAGGCAGCCTCCACCACTTCAACGGGCAGAGAATTCCAGAGATTCACCACCCTTTGAGTGATTCCCACCCAACTTGGTATCAAATGGCGTCAACTTGGTGTCTTCCAGAATTGTCCACAATACTGGAACTGGGACCTAAGCAGTTGATTTATAAAGTTCTAGAACAAGCTCATTAGTTCCAGAGACAGTTGAATAAGGTGGGGCTGACAACCCAAATAATACATTGTACACCATTGGTAAATAAACTGCAGTGAGTATCCGAGGCAAAGCTTTGAATTAGGGCATAAAGTGAAGGAAAATAACAATTAATGTTAATAGGAGTATAAATTTCAACAGGGATAAAGTTGCAAACAATTATTGTGAAGCTGAGGAACAGTCCCCAGAACAGACAGTGCTTCAGAAACACAGTAAATAGCTGAGGAAACTTTAATGAGGCTACTGGCCCTTGTTTATATAAACAGTTAAATATCTTCATTATGCAAATCAATTGTATAGAAGACACACTTAATAGAGATTTACCAAACCTTGAAATTACTTAAAATAAATCTGGTGTCAACCTTGAGATTAATGGAGGGAAAACAAAACAGTTTCCAGGTTTGGATTCAGACAGAAACCTGTGATATCTTTCACAATCCAGCGATGCAGAACAACAAGGGCACGAGTGGGGAGAAGTTAGTAAACTCGCTTTACTAACCATCTATAAAAAAAAACTAACCCAAAGAACTTCAGAGTAAGTTAGCATCACAGCTTGACAGAACTCACGGCTCAACATGGGTTCATCAGGGAGCTGTTCATTGCTGTTTCTGGACCAACATTGCGTCAATGGTCTATTAATCATATTATCAAGATCAAGGACACATTGGTGAAAGGCATTGATTGATTAAGTACCTCGAGCACGTATAAAGAAAGACTCTCAGCGACCCGTCAGGAACAGTCATCTCTCTCTTTTAATTTATTGATATTTTTGTTCCTATAAAAGGGTATGAATGGGGAATAGGTCCTACCAGGAGCTTTAATTTATTGACTTTTGCTTTCTTAAAAGAGTACAAAGAAAGATTGAAGGCTGGGTAGCTTTGCAGAGAGAGAACATGGTGTCTGCCAGTCTGTTCCAGGCATCACAGGGCCTAGAGGACATCATCACCACCCCCCTTCCCTACGACATTTCGATTTTTGTTCAAATGCCCCCACCATTGATTTCATTGATTTTGTTTAGAATACAAAGAGAGATTGCTGTTTTTGATTAAACGGAAGACAGGTAATATTGCGTTCCATCAATAAAGCTAGTATTAAGTAAGTAAATCACTGTCTGTTTTCCTATTTTGCCAACTGGCTTTGGAATGATTTAACACATTACCATCTCAAACTGTTATATGTTATACTGAGTTGGAGAGGAAACCGATGGGAAGAGTCAGGAAGATACAAAATGAAGTGATGTTTGATATACAGATTAACTGTGTCATAGATTAGCTGAGGGGACTGGATGTTGTGGATATGAGGCTGGGACATGGAGGTGGGGTAATATAAAGAACTGTTTTAAAGGAGTAAGGACACAAACAGAGAGGTTCAACACGCCAGTGTCTGACCACCAAGAGATGGAGGTCAGATCCATTTTACCACATTGTTACTAGTGTGTAGCCAGCTGCACCGCAATATTAACATTACTGATGTCAAAGTATTGACTGACTTCTTGAACTGGTCTACAATATAACCATTAAAAAATCTGGCCATTTATCTCATTACCATTTGTGGGAGTTTACTGTGGGGGAATCAGCTGCTGAGTTTCCTACACTACGATAATAGCTTCACTTCAAAACTACTTCCCTGGCTGTGAAACCACACGGGAGTGTGAAAGGTGCTACACAAATTATCTATTGATAAGCTGCTCCTAAACAGGCTGCGTGAATGTGACACTACTCTCCCCATTCTGTCCATTCTCCGGGATAAATTCCCTTTCAGCCTGATCAGTTCTCAATGCTGAAAATCAGTCAAACCCCCGCTCAGTTCTGTGGTTTGGACAGTCTATCGTCAGCAGTAACTTCCCCTTTAATTTAGTATAACATCCCAAGCCAGCTTACAGGAATATCATCAGACAAACTGCGGTCAGAGAAGGAGGCCTGAAGCTCGGCCACAGAGGGGCTGTTTAAAGGCAGAAAGAGAGACGGAGAGGTTTAGAACATAGAACATTACAGCGCAGAACAGGCCCTTCGGCCCACGATGTTGCGCCGACCAGTTACAAAAACAATGACCCACTAGCCTAAACCAATCCCTTTTCATCCATAAACCTATCTACAGATCTCTTAAACGCCCCCAAACTAGGAGCATTTACAACTGCAGCAGGCAGGGCATTCCAGTCCCTCACCACCCTCTGGGTAAAGAACCTACCCCTGACATCCGTCTTGTAGCTACCCCCCCTTAATTTAAAGCCATGCCCCCTCGTGCTAGCTTTCTCCATCCGAGGAAAAAGGCTATCACTATCCACCCTATCTAAACCTCTAATCATCTTATATGTTTCAATGAGATCCCCTCTTAGCCGCCTTCTTTCCAACGAAAACAACCCCAAATCCCTCAGTCTCTCCTCATAGGACCTCCCCTCCATACCAGGCAACATCCTGGTAAACCTCCTCTGCACCCTCTCTAAAGCCTCCACATCCTTCCTGTAATGTGGGGACCAGAACTTCACACAAAACTCCAAGTGCAGCCGCACCAGAGTTGTGTACAGTTGCAACATGACGCTGCGACTCTTAAATTCAATCCCCCTACCAATAAACGCCAAGACACCGTATGCCTTCTTAACAACCTTATCTACTTGATTCTCAACTTTCAGGGATCTATGTAAGAACATAAGAACATAAGAACATAAGAAATAGGAGCAGGAGTAGGCCATCTGGCCCTTCGAGCCTGCCCCGCCATTCAATAAGATCATGGCTGATCTGTTGTGACTCAGCTCCACCTTCCCGCCCTCTCCCCATAACCCTTAATCCCTTCTCTTATCAAAAACCCATCAACCCGTTTCTTAAAAATATTTAGCGAGGCAGCCTCCACCACTTCAACGGGCAGAGAATTCCAGAGATTCACCACCCTTTGAGTGAAGAAGTTCCTCCTCAACTCTGTTCTAAACCGCCCCCCCTTTATCTTGAGGCTGTGCCCCCTAGTCCTACTGACTTTTTTGAGCGGGAACAGTCTCTCCACCTCTATCCTATCCATCCCATTCATCATCTTATACGTCTCAATGAGATCTCCCCTCATAGATCCCTCTGTTCATCCACACTATTCAGAGTCCTACCGTTAGCCCTATACTTGACAGTATAGGGACAGTTTTAGGGAAAGAAATCCAGGAACTGGGCAGCTGCAAACACCACTGCAATGGGGGGAGTGATTAAAACTGGGGGTGTACAAGAGGCCAGAAATGGAGGAGTGCAAAGATAGAACATCCAACCTTACAGCACAGTACAGGCCCTTCGGCCCTCAATGTTGTGCCGAGCTATGTCCAATCCCAAGATCAGTCTATCCCCCTCCCTATCATTCTGGAGTTCTCCATGTGCCTATCCAATAACCGTTTGAAAGTTCCTAAAGTGTCCGACTCCACACTCAAAGATCTCAAAGGAGTATAGTGCTGGAAGGGATGATGGAGATGGAGAGCTGCTGAGATCATAAAAGGATTTAAAAACAAGAGAGAGAATCTTAAACTCTCAGCATTTGGGGAATGGAGACTTATTTAGGTCAGAGGACATAGGGGTAATGGGTGGACAGGAGAGAATATAAGCAGCAGAGTTTTAGATGATTACTGCTAACTTTAAGTGGGATTCATTTGCTCAACTGATTCTTCCCAAAGTTGGATCTTTGTAAATCTTTTGAGTTCTCTGAGTTCTAAAGTTAACATTTCCGAGTCAGGAGTTCTTTTTAACATTCACATTCCCAATTAAGGAGTTAGAATCCCAACCCTGCGTAGAAACCTGTCTGAAAAGTACTGGCAGGCTATCCGTTCCTGCCAGGAGGCTACAGTCTAGCTGTTTGTGTGTCTCACCAGACTTTACACCATCAGATCCTGGACTGAGCCCATCCTTATTGCTGCGCTAACATTTCTAAATTTAAACTCCAGCCAGTCAGAGAGCTTTGGGTGCCACTGCCAAGAAATGGAGTTTGGATTTGATTGGTTGATATTTCTAGATTTGCTCGTAACACTCGCCCTCATCAGAACCAACTGATTAACATCTAATGGAGCGACAACACCTAAAATCATCCTCTTACGAAAGCCTTTGCTTAGTAAGCATGCTGGCCTTGGTCAGGAATTTATGAATAAAGTCATTGTTTCCTTAAATGAATTGGAAGCATATTATTGGGTGGTCACTTTGGGGGAACAGTTGACTTTGGTCACAATCTTTTCACCTTCCGGGACTTTCTCCTCCCCTTGTCTCCGGGTCTGCTGTGGGCTCATTGAAAGAGATTGATCATTGTGGTTGGTCAATAACTCCACTATCACTGCATCTTGTGGCTCAGGGCAGTCGGAGGTGAATGGGGTGGATCTCAAGCTTTTTTACTCAACTTGTAATTTCCGTGATATTTTTCTTTTTGTGGATTTTTTTGCAAATTTGGAGCAGTTTTTAAAATAAATTTCAGGCAATGAGTTCCATCCTCAGGCAGAACATGTCAAGACTTTGGTGAAAAAGATGTACCCGTTCCTTAGGATTGCCACCCCACTGATCGATGTGCCACCCACTGAGCAGTTTTACTCTGATTGTAGCAATGAGAGTTTCTCCAATTCATACACCAGCCTTGAGGGACATTGCCAGATCATGGGATGCCTTATGGAATGGAACAAAATTCCAGAAGCGCTTATCCTGACCTCATTGAACTGCTGTAGACGTCTCTTGGCATTCTAAAGTTAGCTCACTTCTCTCTAATCGTACTGTCTTCCCATCTACCCCCTGCCCGTTGCTTCCCTGCTCTCCCACCCAAGGGTGGCTGCATCACACTGATTTTGTAATCCTCTTCGGCAGCGAGCTGGCTACTGAAGCCCAGAGTCTGCATTTCCCTGAGGACCAATTCTGGGTGTGAGTTGGGTCCGATCTGGGTTGATCTCTGCACCCAGCCACTGGCACCAACCGATTTTACACCCATTTGTTAATCTGCTTCAGACAGGTTTTCATTGGCTCCAGCTATCTTGTGAAGTCACCATCCTTCTTTAAAACAAATGAGAGTGCAAATAAAATAACTGAGTGCGGTTATGAATAGAACAAGAAGTGAATGATAACAGATGGTATTGGATATGGACAGCTTTCTGGCAAGTCTTGTTTACATGTTTACACCTTTCATTTCCTTTCACATAATGCTGGCAGGGCCTGCATTTATCACTGGAGACCATGTGGTGTAGGTACACCCACAGTGATGTTAAGGAGGGAATTTTAGGACTTTGGACTAGCGACAGTGAAGGAACAGCTGATATTTTTCCAAATCAGGATGGTGGGTGACTTGGGGGGGAATTTCTAGATGGTGGTGTTCCCGGATATCTGCTGCCGGTGTCCTTCTAGATGGTAGCAGTCATGGGTTTGGAAGGAGTCTTGCTGAGTTGCTGCGATGTATCTTGTCGATGGTACACACGGCTGCCGCTGTACGTCACTGGTAAGAACCCTTCGAAAGTCCTTTCCTTTTTTTTACCCCTTTTTTTTTTACCCCTTTATTCCAATCTAATCAAGTCAGATTAAACCCAATTCAGAGTCCCAACAAGTTGGGACATTTCCAATCCAAGCTGACAAGACAGGTCTCCTGTCTTGGGCTTGATCTACATGATCCAAGCTGACTGGAGTAGGAGTAGCTCCTCCTCCAGGGCTTGATCTAATTTGCATCTTAGCCAAAAGGCCGAGATGCCGGTTTAAAAGATTGCTTCAAATGGAGCTGAATTGCAACCCAATGACTTCAATCAAGTGCAGCATGTCGACCCTACACTTGATCAACACTAACAGACTACACTTGATCTTAGCCAAAAGGCCGAGAAGCGATCTGAACAGTGCATTTCTTCAGCTCCAATGAGTTTAAAGTTTCCATAATTCCCAAATGATATCCCTTCACCAGCTTTTCTTTGTGTGGCTCAAACTAAATTTTGCCTCAGCAATTGTACAGGGAATCTGGAATACATCCACATCTGGAATACTACACGTAATTTTTTTAGGTAGGAGACCAAAATGGTATAGTAACGTTAGAGGCAGTGCAAATGAGATTCACCAGGTTAATTCCTGGGATAAGAGGGTTGTCCTATCAAGAGAGACTAAATAATTTGGGTTTGAATTCCTTGGAGTACAGAAGGGTTGAGGGGTGACCTTATTCAAACATAAAAAATCCTGAGGGAGCTTGACAAGGTGGATGGTGAGATGTTTTCATGAGTGGGAGAGTCTCGAACAAGAGGATATTGGTACCAAGTAAAGAGCCAGTCATTTAAACTTGAGGTGCGGAGAAATTTCTTCTCGCAGAGGATGGTGAATCTCTGGAATTCTCTGTCCCAAAGGGTTCTGGAGGCTGGATCATTAGAAGTGTTTAAAGTGAAGGTGGATAAATATTTGATTGATAGAATAGAGGGTGATGGGGAAATGGCACAGAGAAGGGTTAGCATACATCAGCCAGGATAGTATTGAATGGCAGGGCAGGCTCAAGGGACCGAATGGCCTACTCCTGCTTCTATTTTTTGTGGTGATTATTTCCTGGGAAATTAATCTTTTTTTCTGGAGACTCCAGGAAATCTTGGGCACTTGGTTGCCCATGCATACAGATAGCACAAATATATATAATAGAGCGTTCATAGATATATATGTGGAGGAGAGTTTCTTTAAAGACAGTAAGAACAAAGAGAACAAAGAAAATGACAGAACTAAAACTCCCTATCCTTCCAGGGACATAAGAACATAAGAACTTAAGAAATAGGAGCAGGAGTAGGCCATCTAGCCCTTCGAGCCTGCCCCGCCATTCAATAAGATCATGGCTGATCGGTCGTGTCTCAGTTCCACCTTCCGGCCCTCTCCCCATAACCCTTAATCCCCTCTTATCAACAACCCATCAACCCATGTCTTAAAAATATTTAGCGAGGCAGCCTCCACCACTTCAACGGGCAGAGAATTCCAGAGATTCACCACCCTTTGAGTGAAGAAGTTCCTCCTCAACTCCGTTCTAAACCGCGCCTCCCTTTATCTTCAGGCTGTGCCCTCTAGTCCTACTGTCCTTTCTGAGAGGGAAGAGCCTCTCCACCTCTATCCTATCCATCCCATTCATCATCTTATACGTCTCAATGAGATCTCCCCTCATTCTTCTAAACTCTAACGAGTACAAGCCTAGTTTAATATAAAAGTAGGGAGGTCTTGCTACAGCTGTATAGGGCATTGGTGAGGCCGCAGCTGGAGTACTGTGTGCAGTTTTGGGCGCCGCACCTGCACAAGGATATTTTGGCCCTGGAGGGAGTGCAGAGGAGGTTTACTAGGCTGATACCGGAGTTGAGGGGATTGAGCTATGAGGAGAGGCTGAATAAACTAGGCTTGTACTCGTTAGAGTTTAGAAGAATGAGGGGAGATCTCATTGAGACATATAAGATGATGAATGGGATGGATAGGATAGAGGTGGAGAGACTCTTCCCGCTCAAAAAAGACAGTAGGACTAGGGGGCACAGCCTCAAAATAAAGGGGGGGCGGTTTAGAACAGAGTTGAGGAGGAACTTCTTCACTCAAAGGGTGGTGAATCTCTGGAATTCTCTGCCCGTTGAAGTGGTGGAGGCTGCCTCGCTAAATATTTTTAAGAAACGGGTTGATGGGTTTTTGATAAGAGAGGGGATTAAGGGTTATGGGGAGAGGGTGGGAAGGTGGAGCTGAGTCACGACAGATCAGCCATGATCTTATTGAATGGCGGGGCAGGCTCGAAGGGCCAGATGGCCTACTCCTGCTCCTATTTCTTATGTTCTTATGTTCTTATTCAGCCTCTCCTCATAGCTCAATCCCCTCAACTCCGGAATCAGCCTAGTAAACCTCCTCTGCACTCCCTCCAAGGCCAAAATATCCTTGCGTAAGTGCAGCGACCAAAACTGCACACAGTACTCCAGCTGCGGCCTCACCAGTGCCCTGTACAGTTGCAGCAAGACCTCCTTACTATTCGAATCCTATTCATATATTTGTCCAGTCACTATCGTATCTGCTCCCAAAACCTCCCCGGCAGTGAGTTCCAGGCACCCACCATCCTCTGCCTCGTACACCTACTGCATAAAATCATGAACAGAAATATTCAGCCCAAAATGCCCATGTTGGTGATGATTCTCCACATCAACTCCTTCCCAACATACCAAACTATCTTCTTCCTCATTTCTCCCTGCTGTCTTCCCTCAAACGGGTAGATATTATTCACCTCAGCCAGTCCCTGAGGGAGTGAGTTCCACTTTCTCGTCACTGTCTGGAGAAATGTAGATTTACCCAATTTCCTGATTGGATTTATGACTGATTATCTCATACTGATGGCCCTGGTGATGTACGAGATGAGAGACTGGTCCTCCTCTGGTGCACTGTTGCAAACAATTGATCCTTTTCGAGATATTTAGGACCTCATTCAAGGCCGAGAGTTTCTTTTTTAATTAAAATCACCTAAAGACAGGAAGCTGGTGACGATGGAAATGTTTTTGTCTGATAATAGTAGGAGGTGAATGAGCGAAACTTAACACCTACACAATATTTACATGTAAATTAAAATGTGACTCACAGCCCTCGCACTAACTAAAAAGATTTGTGACCCATTGGGCTGCTCAGATTACTGACTTTGTGGCAATCAGAAATGAGACACCATGTGAAAGTAATAGGGTAATTGTTATGGGGGATTTTAACTTTACTAATATTGATTGGAATTGTTATAGCTCTGGCTCGTTAGAGGGGTCAGTTTTTGTTCAAAGTGTGCAGGAAGGTTTTTTGACTCAGTATGTAGATAGGCCAACTAGAGGTGAGGCTATATTGTATTTGGTGCTGGGAAATGAGCCAGACCAGGTGCTAGACTTGGAAGTTGGTGTGCATTTTGGGGATAGTGATCACAATTCGGTTACGTTCACCTTAGTGATGGAAAGGGATAGGCATGAACCTCGGGTCAGTAGTTTTAGCTGGGGCAAGGGTAATTATGAGGCTATTAGGAGAGAATTAGGAAGCATTGGTTGGACTAGGAGATTACAGGGACTGGGAAGGTCTGAAATGTGGAGTTTTTTCAAGGAGCAGCTACTGCGAGTCCGTGATAGGTATGTCCCTGTCAGGCAAGGAGGAATTGGTAGGGCTAGGGAACCGTGGTGCACCAAAAAAGTTTTCTCGTTGGTTAAGAGGAAAAAGGAGGCTTATGTTCGGATGAGACGTGAGGGCTCAGGTAGTGCACTAGAAAACTTTAGATTGGCTAGGAGGAAGTTGAAGAGTGAGCTAAGAAGGGCTAAAAAAGGACATGAGAAGACTTTGGCTGATAGGGTTAAGGAGAATCCTAAGGCGTTCTATAGGTATGTCAAGAACAGAAGGTTGGTTAGGGCAAGATTAGGGCCAGTTATAGACAGCAGAGGGAAGTTATGTGTGGAACCGGAGGAGATCGGAGAGGCATTGAACCAATATTTCTCTTCGGTGTTCACGCAGGGGGACATGGATATAGCTGAGGAGGACACTAGATTGCAGGGGAGTAGAATTGACAGTGTTGCAGTTGATAAGGAGGATGTGCTAGATATTCTGGAGGGTCTGAAAATAGATAAGTCCCCTGGTCCGGATGGGATTTACCCCAGGATTCTCTGGGAGGCAAGAGAAGTGATTGCAGAGCCTCTGGCTCTGATCTTCAGGTCGTCGTTGGCCTCTGGTATAGTACCGGAAGATTGGAGGTTAGCGAATGTTGTCCCATTGTTTAAGAAGGAGAACAGAGACTTCCCCGGGAATTATAGACCAGTGAGTCTCACTTCTGTTGTGGGCAAGGTTTTAGAAAAAATTATTAGGGATAGGATTTATAGTTATTTGGAGAGTAATGAATTGATTGGAGATAGTCAGCATGGTTTTGTGGCGGGTAGGTCGTGCCTTACTAACCTTATTGAGTTTTTTGAGAAAGTGACCAAAGAGGTGGATAGGGGTAAGGCAGTGGACGTGGTGTATATGGATTTTAGCAAGGCGTTTGATAAGGTTCACCATGGTAGGCTTCTGCAGAAAATGCAGATGTATGGGATTGGGGGTGATCTAGGGAATTGGATCAGGAATTGGCTAGCGGATAGGAGGCAGAGGGTGGTGGTTGATGGTAAATATTCATCATGGAGTTCGGTTACGAATGGTGTGCCTCAGGAATCTGTTTTGGGGCCACTGCTGTTTGTAATTTTTATTAATGATCTGGATGAGGGTATAGTTGGGTGGATTAGTAAATTTGCTGATGACACCAAAGTCGGAGGTGTGGTAGATAGTGATGAAGGGTGTCATAGTTTGCAGGAACACTTAGACAGGTTGCAGAGCTGGGCTGAGAGGTGGCAGATGGAGTTTAATGCGGAGAAGTGTGAGGTAGTTCACTTTGGTATGAATAACAGATGTGTCGAGTATAGGGCTAACGGGAGGACTTTGAATAGTGCGGAGGAGCAGAGGGATCTAGGTGTATGTATACATAGATCCCTGAAAGTTGGGAGTCAAGTAGATAAGGTTGTTAAGAAGGCATACGGTGTCTTGGCGTTTATTGGTAGGGGGATTGAATTTAGGAGTCGCAGCGTCATGTTGCAACTGTACACAACTCTGGTGCGGCCGCACTTGGAGTACTGTGTGCAGTTCTGGTCCCCACATTACAGGAAGGATGTGAAGGCTTTGGAGAAGGTGCAGAGGAGGTTTACCAGGATGTTGCCTGGTATGGAGGGGAGGTCCTATGAGGAGAGGCTGAGGGATTTGGGGTTGTTTTCGTTGGAAAGAAGGAGGCTAAGAGGGGATCTTATTGAAACATATAAGATGATTAGAGGTTTAGATAGGGTGGATAGTGATAGCCTTTTTCCTCTGATGGAGAAATCTAGCACGAGGGGGCATGGCTTTAAATTAAGGGGTGGTAGATATAGGACGGATGTCAGGGGTAGGTTCTTTACCCAGAGGGTGGTGAGGGATTGGAATGCCCTGCCTGCTGCAGTTGTAAATGCGCCTAGTTTGGGGGCGTTTAAAAGATCCGTGGATAGGTTTATGGACAAAAAGGGATTGGTTTAGGTTAGTGGGTCATTGTTTTTGTAACTGGTCGGCGCAACATCATGGGCCGAAGGGCCTGTTCTGCGCTGTAATGTTCTATGTTCTATGTTCTATCGCCATGGCGAAGATGGACAGACTCTGGAGTGCTCGGCTGTGTGATACTGCCATTTATGGGATCTTGCTGTGCATTGGTTCGTCTGCTGCATTTTCCCACAAAGTATTAGCTTTGACTCCCTTGGCAGCACACTCCTACCTCTGATTCAGAGGATCATGGGTTCAAGTCCCAGCCCAGAAAAGTCAGCACAATAATTTTGGTAGAAGTGTTCTCCTGTCTTTTAGCTGGATTTAAACGGAAATTCCTGTTCCCCCCACCCCACCACCCCACCCCCCTCCTCCTCAGGTGGATACGGAAGATCCCACAGCATCATTCTGAAGAGGATTAGGGCAGTGCTCCGAGTTAATATTTAGCTCTGAAACAACATCACTAAAACAGATTATTTATTTCTTCTTCATTCATGTGCCATGAGCATCACTGGCTGGGCCAGCATTTATTGTCCATTAATTGCCCTCGAACTGGGTGTCTTGCTGGGTCATTCCAAGGGCAGTTAACCGCCAAAAACATTGTTGTGTCTCACATATAAGCCAGACCAGGTAAGGGTGGCAGATTTCCTTCCCTGGAGGACACTAGTGAACCAGATGGGTTTTTCCGACAATTGATAATGGTTTCATGGTCATCAGTAGATTCTTAATTCCAGATGTTTTTCATTGAATTCAAATTCCACTGTCCGTCGTGACAAACCCAGGTCCCCAGAACATTAGCTGTGTCTCTGGATTAATGGTCTAATGATAACACAACTGGGCCATCACCTTCCCTTCTGACCATGAATTCACAGTTATTTGTGGGATCTTGCAGTGTACAAGTCGGTTGCTATATTTCCTACATTCCAAGAGTGACTGCCCTTCAGAATAATGCTGTAAGGTGTCAAGAGGAGGCGATGGCCTTGTGGTATTATCACCAGACTATTAATCCAGAAACCCAACTAACGTTCTGGGACCCAGGTTCGAATCCCACCAGGGCAGATGGTGGAATTTGAATTCAATAAAAAATATCTGGAATTACAGAATCTACAAGTGACCATGAAACCGTTGTTGATTGTCAGAAAAACTCATCTGGTTCATTCATGTTCTTCAGGGAAGGAAACCTGCCATCCTTACCTTAGGGATGGGCAATAAATGCTGGATAGACAGTGATGCCCATGTCCCACGGATGAATAAAACAAAAGTTGCGAAGGGTGCTATCAAAATGCAAGTTGCTTCTTTCTCATAACAACGTGACCCACATCTCAGTTTCTCTGACGACAGATTGCTTATCTTGCTAATGTTTGGAAGACAATGGTCGATAATGAAGCAAATCAAAGAACAAAGATGCCTCAATTTCAATGTGTTTTTTCCTATTACGCAGCAGATAATGACTCTGACATCAGGGCTGGTCCCCGTGAACTCCAGATATTTGATTAGCAGGCTGATAACCAATTCAGTTCCAGTAGAATGTTTACAACTGCAGAGATGGAGAGTGGTTATTATCCCAGATAGATAATTACTTTCTGACAATGAATCAACCTTTGAAGGGACTGTAACACTAATAAACACAATAATGTTTTGCCAGACCACATTTTGTTTCCAATCAGGCCCTTCCAGCTCACTTATGTCACATTCCAGTCAGGATGCAGGAACTCATTATCTTGCGTGTCTCAGCCCCGATCTGCATTTCCAATTCCAATCTGCCGTGACTTCTCCCAACACTACATCACACGGGAGCTCCCACTCTAACCTTTGTCTCAGTGCATTCACTGACATAAGGGTTGTCCAGCCAGAAGTCAAAGAAATCAAACAAGGACTGATAGCCTCAGAATGTTCTGTAAGAATATGACAGCATGTGAATGTTGTTCCCTGTTGTAACCTGTAAACACAGTACAAAGTCTGACAACACCAGGTTTTAGTCCAACCGATTTATTTGATAACGCCAGTCCAACGTGTTTACGCCAGTCCAACGCCGGCATACCCACATCATTAACCTGTAAATCCATCAAGAAACTTGCAGCAAGGAAGTAATGTCTTGTGAGCTGTCACTAGTTGCTGCGTGATCCGCATCCCTTCATGTGGAAAACCCTGGATGGGATTTTCCATCATTCCTGCCAGTGGGATATTCTGGTTCTGCTGAAGGGGGATAGGATGGGTGAGGGCAGCAGACATTGGGAGCAGAAGATCCTGCTGGTGGCCAATTGTGAATTATCTTCAGTCACAAAGGGGAAGAGGATTTGGGAATGGTGGTCAGAAACTCCCCTCCTTCATCTCCCTCCAAATTTTCCCACAAATTTCACAATGTTGCTGCATTTGCATGTTAATTACCCATTCAACTCAAAACTTGTGTCTCATAATTAACTGTGGAAACACCCTGTTAACAAGGTGACAATTGTTCTAATGATTATAGACAATCTCCAGCCAAAAAGTGACGAGTTCAAAGTATCATTCCTTCAGGTTGCGAATTGTTGTTGGATGTTTTTTAAATGTCAAATTTTAATATTATTTTCTTATCTTTGTACCTTATCTCTCTCTGTGTTTTAATCCCGTATTTCTTTCCTCACTTTCTATCTTTCTGTAGCTGATTTGACATTGAGTTCACCTCCTTTTTCATTTCACTCCTTCACTCTCAGTAGAGTCGCAATGTCTATCGATTTTTGCCAGGCTCCAGATTCCCAATTTCCTTAGCTGTACGGTCACCAAATCATAATTTCAGAATCTTGCCGGGCAAGTGTCTGTTGAGCTGAAGGGAGCAACAGGAATCTGAGACAGACACCGGGAGGTGCATCACAATAATAACAGCTGCCCCATTGAGTAATAAAAAAATAATTTACCTTCAAGGTGCATCACCAACAAAATGCCAAACTACTGGAAAAGCGAAATAAACCCCATTCGGGCCAATTCAGTGTTTGCACCACTGATTTCTGTCATTAATGCAAATTTGCTTTATCTCCAAATTAGCACTTCACTGATGGTTTGCCGATGGTGATGTTATAATCCTGGAGAATGTTAATCAGGTCACTCCAATGAGTACAATAGCAGCTTTCTATTTACAGTCGAGATCAGAGTTTCCTTTGAGAAACAAAATCTAAACATGCCGTTTATTACTGAGCTGCTGTCGCACAATAGATCACAGCAGCTGCTCAAACACATTTCCTCACTTGCAAAATGAACGTCGGTGCATAATGGGGCGTACGACCCAATGCAGAAGCCGAGGATTCGGCGCTAGTTACGGGAGATTACATCTGTCTCATTGTTGGGTAGCTCAGAAGATTAAATGCAAAGGGAAAAACCCATCTGCCATCTTGAAATAAAGACAGTGCCTTATCCAGAAAAACGCAACCAATCAAAACGTCTCAGTGACACCAATTTGCTAAATTAGGGTAGGCTTTCGAAATTTAAAGGCTGGAACTTCCCAGTCATTCCCGCCCCACTGCCGCCACAGGGGAGGACGGAGAATTTGGTGCTCGGACAAATCCCCGTTCACCGCAGTGGGACAAGAGGATCATGTTAGCACAAACAGCTGGAAAATTCCAGCTGAAACGTGGAATATTGGGGTGGGATTGAAAGGAGGTATAAATGAGGGGGAAGAAAAGGCAGTCAGAAGGGAGAGAAAAGTGTGGACGTGAGTAAAAGTTCATTCCGAATTTCAGGATATCTTAAAATGCTTTTCAGCAAATCGAATACATCGGAGAGTAATCTGCAGCAATGTCTGAAACACAGCAGCCAATTTACGCATGGCAAGATCCCATAAACAGCAATATCACAAATGACAAGGGGTCAGATGTTATTTCATAGATAAATATTGGTGCCAGGGAGAACTTCAGCAAGGCGTTTGATAAGGTCCCCCATGCAAGACTTCTTGAGAAGGTGAGAGGGCATGGGATCCAAGGGCCTTTGACCTTGTGGATCCAGAACTGGCTTGCCTGCAGAAGGCAGAGAGTGGTTGTGGATGGGTCTTTTTCGGAATGGAGGTCAGTCACCAGTGGGGTGCCCCAGGGATCTGTTCTGGGACCCTTGCTGTTTGTCATTTTCATAAATGACCTGGATGAGGAAGTGGAGGGATGGGTTAGCAAGTTCGCTGATGACACGAAGGTCGGTGGTGTTGTGGATGGTCTGGAAGGATGGCAAAAGTTGCAGCAGGACACAGATAGGATGCAGGTGTGGGCGGAGAAGTGGCAGATGGACTTCAACGCGGATAAATGTGTAGTCGTCCATTTCGGCAGAACCAACGGGATGAACGAGTACACTATCAAGGGCAGGGGTCTTAGTAGCGTTGAAGAGCAGAAGGATCTCGGGGTCCGGGTCCACAGGACTCTTAAATCAGCCTCGCAGGTGGAGGAGGTGGTCAAGAAGGCGTATGGTGTACTGGCCTTCATTAATCGAGGGATTGAGTTTAGGAGTCGGGAGGTAATGCTACAACTTTACAGGACCCTCGTCAGGCCTCATTTGGAGTACTGTGCGCAGTTCTGGTCGCCTCACTATAGGAAAGACGTAGAAGCTATTGAAAGGGTGCAGAGGAGATTTACAAGGATGTTGCCTGGACTGGGAGGCATGCCTTATGAAGATAGATTGAGGGAGCTGGGACTCTTTTCCCTGGAGAGGCGAAGGTTGAGAGGCGACCTGATAGAAGTTTATAAAGTGTTGAGAGGAATAGATAGGGTGGACTCTCAGAGGCTATTTCCCTGGGTTGAAATGGTCGCTACGAGAGGACACAGATTTAAGGTGCGGGGAGGGAAGTACAGAGGTGATGTTAGGGGTAAGTTTTTCACTCAGAGGGTGGTGAGTGAATGGAATCAGCTGCCGTCATCGGTGGTGGAGGCGAACTCGCTGGGGTCTTTTAAAAGACTTCTGGATGAGTATATGGGGTTTAATGGGATTGAGGGTTATAGATAGGTCTATAGATTGGTGGGATTGATGTGATCGGCGCAACTCGAGGGCCGAAGGGCCAGTTTGTGCTGTAATGTTCTATGTTCTAACTCCTCGTCACGATAGAACCATGTGATCCTTTTCATTCAGCGAAGAAGCCAGTCAGGGTCTTGATAGACGGGATCTCAGTTTCACATCATATCTGATAGGCGACACCCACAATACTGCAGGACTCCCTCAACACTGCATTGGGAGGAGGTGATGGCCTACTGCTACTATCACTAGACTACTAATCCAGAAACTCAGCTAATTTTCTGGGGACCCAGATTCGAATCCCGCCACGGCAGATGGTGGAATTTGAATTCAATAAAAAATATCTGGAATTAAGAATCTGCTGATGACCATGAAACCATTGTCAATTGTCAGAAAAACCCATCTGGTTCACCAATGCCCTTTAGGGAAGGAAATCTGCCATCCTTATCTGGTCTGGCCTACACGTGACTCCAGAGCCACAGCAATGTGGTGGACTCTCAACTGTCCTCGGGCAACTAGGGATGGGCAAGAAATGCTGGCCAGCCAACAGTGTCCGTGTCCCATGAACGGATAAATAAAAAAGGCTTGATTATCTAATCAAATTTTTGGAATGGGACTTGAATCAAATCACTCAAAGGTTGGTGCAAGTGCGAGGTGTTGTCCAAGGAAAACATAACATAAGAACATAAGAAATAGGAGCAGGAGTAGGCCATCTGGCCCTTCGAGCCTGCCCCGCCATTCAATAAGATCATGGCTGATCTGTTGTGACTCAGTTCCACCTTCCCGCCCTCTCCCCATAACCCTTAATCCCTTCTCTTATCAAAAACCCATCAACCCGTTTCTTAAAAATATTTAGCGAGGCAGCCTCCACCACTTCAACGGGCAGAGAATTCCAGAGATTCACCACCCTTTGAGTGAAGAACATCGAACATAGAACATTACAGCGCAGAACAGGCCCTTCGGCCCACGATGTTGCGCCGACCAGCTTTTTTAAAAAAAAAACACTGACCCACTAATCTAAACCAATCCCTTTTCGTCCATAAACCTATCCACAGATCTCTTAAACGCCCCCAAACTAGGTGCATTTACAACTGCAGCAGGCAAGAAGCTCTTCCTCAACTCCGTTCTAAACTGCCTCCCCTTTATCTTGAGGCTGTGCCCCCTAGTCCTACTGTCTTTTTTGAGCGGGAAGAGTCTCTCCACCTCTATCCTATCCATCCCATTCATCATCTTATACGTCTCAATGAGATCTCCCCTCATTCTTCTAAACCCGAAGGTAAAAGCCAAACTGTGCTGTGAATAGATGCTCTCCATCTCTCTGGACAACATCAACCCAACTGATTTTTGGAAAGGTGCATATTGACCCCAGATGAATTGGTATCAAGAGGCGACTCTGTCACATTGTCTGTGGGGGAGGAAAGGTTTTTATTCTCTCTCTAATGGCTGGCTCTTTCGGATTGTGACACATATACACACCCAAGGAAGCCAGCTGCTGAACTTGTCCTCACACCCACTCCAGTTTTCAGTCAGTTGCAATTATTTAATCTTTTTCACACATCCATTTTCTTCGTGATTACCATTATAATAAAAATAGACTATTTTAATCACTATTTTCTGACACTTTGTGATGTGCAGACTAGTCATTTCACCGTCCTTCCTGAACTACTGAACCCACAACTATCATAGAGTTTCCCCACAGCAACTAGGCTCCAGAAACACCCGATTCTGCACCAACCACAGGAGTTATACCGAAAGCAGAAGAGAACAATGCAACTCAGGTCTCAAAAAAAATACCCAAAGAATATTGATCCTGGCAAACATACGAATTAGGAGCAGGAAAAGGCCACTAGACCCTTGGGCTTGCTCCACCATCCTGGCTGATCTGATTGCAATCCCAACAGCACATCTCAGGGACAGGCCAAACCTGCACCGACACATGGCATCTTCCAAAACTAAAAATCTTTGCCTCTGCGCAGTCCCTATCCCTCTATTCTCAGCCAATTCATGTATCTGTCAAGATGCCTCTTAAACATTGCTATTGTATCTGCCTCCTCTGGCTTGTGTCTCACATCTCCTTTAAACTTTCCCCCTTTTACCTTGAATCTAAGTCTCTGAGAAATTGACACCTCTACACTGGGAAAAAAGCTCCGACTATCCAATCTATCCGTGCTTCTCATCATTTTGTAAATTTCTATCAGGTCTCTCCTCAGTCTCTGACATTCAAGTGAGAACAAACCAAGTTTGTCCAAATCTCTCCTCATAGCTAATATCCTCCAAACCAAGTAACATCCTGGTAAATCTTTCCTGTACCCTGTCCAAAGCCTCCACATCCTTCTGATAGTGTGGTGACCAGAACTGCACCCAATATTCTATACAGTTCTATAAAGCTGCAATATGACTTGCCAATTTTTATACTCAATGTCCCAACAATTGAAGGTAAAGATGCAATATACCTTCTTGACCACCTTAACCACTTGTGTTGCCACTTTCAGGGAACTGTGGATCTATACGCCAAGATCCCTCTGTATGTTGATGCCTCTAAGGTTTTGGCCATTTACTGTATATTTCCCTCCTGCGTTAGACCTTCCAAAATGCTTCACCTCACATTTGTCCGGATTAAATTCCACCTGCCATTTCTCCACCCAAGCCTCCAGCCTACCTATATCCTCCTGTATCCTCTGGCAATCCTCCTCACTATCCACAGTTTCCCCAATCTTTGTGTCATCACAAACTTATTAATCACACAAGGAAAAGATGGCTGGTGTTCTTCCAGGCACTGAATCAATTCAACATTTCGAACAATTAATGGTCAATTTTATAATATTTATTTTAAAATTTATTGAAACCCTTAACTTGTCTTGTTGGGATTTGCGCTCTAGTTCATTAGACTATTAGCCTCGGCTCCCAAAGTGTGAGTGTGGCAATATAGCCACTGCACTATAACGTATAGAAAGAACACTATAATGTTCTTTAGGGAAAGAAATCTGCCATCCTTACCAGATCTAGTCTACATGTGACTCCAAATCCACAGCAATGTGCTTGACTCTCAACTGCCTTCTGAGATGACAAGTCACTCAGTGCAAGGGCAATTAGGAGATTGGCAATAAATGCTACCCTTGCCAGCGATGCCCACATCCCATGAATGAATAAAAATGCCTACATATAAAAAGTCACAGTGGAGGTGGTACTTTCAGTGTTTGGTGAGTAAAATTTCATAGTTTCTGATACTGTAAGGATTTATTTCACTGCACCAGCATCTGCTCTTTTCATTATATACCAATCTTTAAAGACAATTGATTAAAAAACAAGTTTTGGCCAGTAAATATCTTACCAAACCTTGTTTAGGACTGCCAGCTTATTTCATTTAACGAGTAAACTATAAGACCATAAGATATAGGAACAGAATTAGGCCACTCGGCTCATCGAGTCTGCTCCGCCGTTCAATCATGACTGATATTTTTCTCATCCCCATTCTCTTGCCTTTTCCCCATAACCCCTGACCTCCTTATTCAATGACCTGGCCTCCATAGCCTCCTTGTGGCAAAGAGTTCCAAGATTCACCACTCTCTGGCTGAAGGAAGGATCATCCCTTTAGCCTGATGTTATGCCCGCTGGTTCTAGTTTTCCCTACTAGTGGAAATATCCTCTCCACATCCACTCTATCCAGGGCTCTCACTATCCTGCAAGTTTCAACAAGATCCTCCCTCACCCTTCTAAACTCCAACAAGTATAGAACCAGAGTCCTCAATTGTTCCTCATATGACAAGCTCTTCATTCCAGGGATCATTCTTGTGAACCTCCTCTGGACCCTTTCCAAGGCCAACACATCCTTCCTTAGATACGGGGCCCAAAATTGCTCACAATTCTCCAAATGGGGTCTGACCAGAACCTTATCCAGCCTCAGAAGTCCATCCCTGCTCTTGTATTCTAGCCCTCTCGACATGAATGCTAACATTGCATTTGCCTTCCTAACTGCTGACTGAACCTGCACGTTAACCTTCAGAGAATCTTGAACAAGGATTCCCACATCCTCTGTGTTTCTGATTTCCTAAGCATTGTCCCATGTGGAAAATAGTTTATGCCTCCATTCCTCCTTCCAAAGTGTATAACCTCACACTTTTCCACATTGTATTCCATCTGCCACTTTTTGCCCACTCTCCTAACCTGCCCAAGTCTTTCTGCAGCCCCCCTGCTTCCTCAATACTACCTGTCCCTCTACATATCTTTGTATTCCATCTGCAAACTTAGCAACAGTGCCTTCAGTTCCTTCCTCCAAATCATTACTGTATATTGTGAAAAGTTGTGGTCCCAGCACTGACCCCTGAGACACACCACTAGTCACCAGCTACCATCCTGAAAAAGACCCTTTTATCCCCACTCTCTGCCCACTGCCAGTCAGCCAATTCTCTATCCATGCCAGGATCTTACCCTTAATACCATGGGCATTTATTTAACAGTCTCCTTTGTGACACTTTGTCAAAGGCCTTCTGGAAATCTAAATAAATCACATCCACTGGTTCTCCTTTATCGAACTTCCTTGTTACCTCCTCAAAGAACTCTAACAGATTTGTCACACATGACCCCCCCTTGACTAAGCCGTGCTGACTCAGTCCTATTTTATCACGTGCTTCCAAGTACTTCATGATCCCATCTTTAATAATGGACTCTAAAATCTTACCAATGACCGAATTCAGGTTAACCGGCCTATAATTTCCCAGCTGCTGCCTCCCTCTCTTCTTAAACAGCAATGTTACATTGGCTGCTTTCCAGTCCTCTGGGACCCTCCCTGCCTGCAGTGATTCCTGAAAGATCACCATCAATGCCTCCACAATTTCCTCAGCTTTCTCTTTTAGAACCCTGGGGTGTAGTCCATCTGGTCCAGGTGATTTATCCACCTTCAGACCTTTCAGTTCCCCCAAAGCCTTCTCCTTAGTGATGGTCACTATACTCCCCTGTGCCCCCTGACTCTCCTGGAGATCTGACATCCCACTGGTATCTTCCACCGTGAAGACTGATGCAAAGTAACTATTCAGTTCCTCTGCCATTGCTTTGTTTCCTATTATTACTTCTCCAGCCTCATTTTCCATTGTCCAATGGCTATTTTTGCCTCTCTCGCACCTTTTATATATTGAAAAAACTCTTCCTATCTTCTTTAATATTACTGGCTAGCTTACATTCATATCTCATCTTCTGTCCCTTATTGCTTTTTTAGTTGTCCTCTGCTCACTTTTAAAGGCTTCCCAATCCTCTGGCTTCCCACTAATCCTAGCCAGGGAGGGAGAGTTACCCGGATGCTGTGTTCCAGGAGGCAGTCACACCCCTTAGATTAAATTCCCTGAATTTGGGTCAGGAATAGGAGGCTGTGGCTGCGAGTGCAGCAGGTAGAGAGATTCAGGCGGTAGGGTTGCAGGAGCCTCAGAGCCTGAACTTGTCCAAAAGGTTTGAGATTCTTGCTCCCTGTGTGGATGGGAATGGGTAGGGAGGATAAACAAACTGACCACAGCACCATGATACAGGGAGCCGTTCAAGTGGGGGGAGAAAAAAAAAATGCAGTCATAATTGTGGACAGTGTAGTTAGGGGCGTGACACTGTTCTCTGACCAGGAGGGACCATTCCAAAGGTTGTGTTGCCTGCCTGGTGCTCAGGTATGGGATATCTCACCTGGGCTACAGAGAACTTTGGAGTGGGAGGGAAAAGACCCGGTCATCGTTGTCCATGTAAGTACCAATGACAGGAGAGGAATACAGGTTCTGCTGGGAGCGAAACTGAAAGCAGAACCAAGAAGGTAATAATCTCTGGATTATGAGCTATGAGGAGAGGCTGAATGAACTAGGCTTGTACTCGTTGGAGTTTAGAAGAATGAGGGGAGGTCTCATTGAGACGTATAAGATGATGAATGGGATGGATAGGATAGAGGTGGAGAGACTCTTCCCGCTCAAAAAAGACAGTAGGACTAGGGGGCACAGCCTCGATAAAGGGGGGGCAGTTTAGAACGGAGTTGAGGAGGAACTTCTTCACTCAAAGGGTGGTGAATCTCTGGAATTCTCTACCCGTTGAAGTGGTGGAGACTGCCTCGCTAAATATTTTTAAGACGCGGGTTGATGGGTTTTTGATAAGAGAGGGGATTAAGGGTTATGGGGAGAGGGCGGGAAGGTGGAGCTGAGCCACGACAGATCAGCCATGATCTTATTGAATGGCGGGGCAGGCTTGAAGGGCTAGATGGCCTACTCCTGCTCCTATTTCTTATGTTCTTATACCTGAGCCACGAGCTAATTGGCACAGGGTCAATACATGTGCAAGGCAAAAATATTGGAGTTGATTGAACTGAAGTGTGAGGGGAGAATGTCTAACTAATGGAAACACACTGGAAAATACTCTACCCAGCCAGTACTAATCAATATCATTCTAATCAATTAATATCAACACTAATCTATTAATATCAATCACAAATTATCTTTCTTTCTTTACTTTCTCTGAAGATATTCAATGAAAATTACAAGAGGCACTGACAGGGTGGGTAGTCAGAGACTTTTTCCCAGGGTGGAAGTGTAAGTTACAAGGTTCAAGGTGAGATGGGGAGAGTTGAAGGGAGATTTACAGGGGAAGGTTTTTCACACAGAGAGGGGTGGGTGCCTGGAACCCGCTGCCAGAGGAGGTGGCAGAGGCAGGCACATTCGCAACATTTAAGAGGCATCTGGATGGGTTCAGGAATAGAGAGATACGGACCGAGTAAGGGCAGAAGGTTTTTTTTTAGTTTAGTTGGGGCATCATGAATGGCACAGGCTTGGAGGGCCGAAGGGCCTGTTCCTGCACTTCAATGTACAAAGTGAAGCTATTAGGAGAATGAATTGATTGATTTGCACATGTTGTACAAGCCCATGACGTGTCAGTACCAATCCTCACCGTCTCTTCATCGAACGGAGTTTGCTTATTCACCAGAACAAAAACGATAATCTGAGGTGATGTACATGAACTCCATAATTATATAAATTTAAATATGATGAATATAATGGATTATTTGCAACTCTATGTAATGGCCAATAAATGAGATGCATCGATATATATAAAAGCTTGAGGGGATTGGAATGGTTGGGTGAAAGGCAAGTGTTTAATATATTTGTACAGGTTTATTAATGGTCCCTATTCATGGTCTTAAATACTGTAATTAAAGAGCTGGTTAATATTCCACTCACATTATCTACCTAGATATCTGCAATTTGCATGATAAATCAGTCTAACCTGGTGACAAAGACAGTGCTTGCATACTGTACACATGCAAATTAGGGTTCGCTGATGAAACTAAATGTGGGAATGAAATTAAGGGAAATGAAGTGAGAAATAAATAAAGTTGTTTTAAATTAATTTGAAGGAAATGGGAGAATGGATCAGTGGTAGCACCAACAACACCAGGTGAAAAGAGGAACCATTATTACGGACAATGTATCGAAAAAAAGTTAATTGTGGCTTAGTTCCAAAAAAGTGTTTCAGAGTTGATGGTCTAGCTGCTTGTCTGCAGAGTGACAGAGAATCAAATACATGGAAGTGTAAGGACAGATGTAGCCTACTCGAACTGTTCCACCATTCAGATAGATCCTGGCTGATCTGTACCTTAATATTGTTCACCCATCTCGGTTCTGTCACCTTTATATCAATGTCATAGAAAGAATCATAGAATCCCTATAGTGCAGAAGAAGGCCATTCGACCCATCAAGTCTACACCAACAACAATCCCACCCAGGCCCTATCCCCGTAACTGCACACATTTACCCTGACAATCCTCCTGACACTAAGGAGCAATTTAGCACGCCAATCAACCCTAACCCCATGGACGGCATGGTAGCACAGTGGTTAGCACTGCTGCTTCGTAGCTCCAGAGTCCTGGGTTCGATTCCCGGCTCGGGTCACTGTCTGTGTGGAGTTTGAACATTCTCTTTGTGTCTGCGTGGGTTTCCTTCGAGTACTCTGGTTTCCTCCCACAGTCCAAAGATGTGCGGGTTAGGTTGATTGGCCATGCTAAGAAATTGCCCCTTAGTGTCCAGGGATGTGTAGGTCAGAGGGATTAGTGGGTATAATATGTAAGGATATGGGGATAGGGCCTGGATGGGATTGTGTTCAGTGCAGACTTGATGGGCCGAAGGGCATCTTTCTGCACTGTAGGGTTCTATGATTCTATGATCTTTGGAATGCGGGAGGACATTGGAATACCTGGAGGAAACCCATGCAGACACGGGGAGAATGTGCTGACTCCACACTGACAATGACCTAAACCGGGAATCAAACCTGGTCCCTGACGCTGTGGCAGCGGTACTAACCACCGTGCCACCCCTCACTGACAGAAGTCCTTTGATCGCGATTTTCAATTAACACCACACTCAGAATTCCTTTAGGGAGAGAAGATCCAGATTTACACCATCCTGTTCGTGAAGAGCAGCTAACTGATTCATCACCAGAACAGCCAAGCTCCCGTTTATAGATTCCCCACGTGACAGCTCCACCTGTCCTGAAGCATGTTATTTGCAGTACATCGTACAATGCCTTCTTCACGGGAGTGTGAGGGTGGGATTTCTCTGGCCGCGCTTGCCCAAGGCCAGAAATTCCTGCCTGAGGTCAACGGATCTTTGCGTGGTCCACCCCTGCCCACTACGATTCCCGTGGCAGGTGGGATGGGAAAATTTCGCTCTGTGTCCGTGAATTAAACATGGAGGCCTGCGTCAGACTGAGGATCAGGAACATAAGAACATAAGAACATAAGAACATAAGAACATAAGAAATAGGAGCAGGAGTAGGCCATCTGGCCCTTCGAGCCTGCCCCGCCATTCAATAAGATCATGGCTGATCTGTCGTGACTCAGCTCCACCTTCCCGCCTTCTCCCCATAACCCTTAATCCCTTCTCTTATCAAAAACCCATCAACCCGTTTCTTAAAAATATTTAGCGAGGCAGCCTCCACCACTTCAACGGGCAGAGAATTCCAGAGATTCACCACCCTTTGAGTGAAGAAGTTCCTCCTCAACTCTGTTCTAAACCGCCCCCCCTTTATCTTGAGGCTGTGCCCCCTAGTCCTACTGTCTTTTTTGAGCGGGAACAGTCTCTCCACCTCTATCCTATCCATCCCATTCATCATCTTATACGTCTCAATGAGATCTCCCCTCATTCTTCTAAACTCTAACGAGTACAAGCCTAGTTTATTCAGCCTTTCCTCATAGCTCAATCCCCTCAACTCCGGTATCAGCCGAGTAAACCTCCTCTGCACTCCCTCCAGGGCCAAAACATCCTTGCGCAGGTGCGGCGCCCAAAACTGCACACAGTACTCCAGCTGCGGCCTCACCAATGCCCTATACAGCTGCAGCAAGACCTCCCTACTTTTATATTCAATCCCCTTCGCTATGAAGGAAGCGGAGCAGAGGGTGAAAAGATGTAAGCAGAGTAAAGGTCAAGGGCCTGGACACTGTAAACCAGAGATAGGGTGCCTGGGCTAGTGATTGGGCTGCATGAGTGGCCCTCTTCATCTCTGTGGGATTGAAACCAGGTTTGGTCACTAACCGTGACCCCATGAATAAGATTGAATACAGCTGAATATTTCATAATGAGTTACAGAAAATGGTTATTTATCTCTTAATAGAACTGTTACCAACTTCAAATGGTAAAATCAGGATCAATATCGACACTTTGGATACAGAGGGAGCACACGGCTCTCACACTCAATGCTGTGACCTTCTAGCTTATTATTGTTCAAGTTCCAAATAAGTCCATTCTTGCACAGATCAAAACCACTTTCAAATAAATAGTTAGCAAACCTGGCCATACTTACTTTAACATTTGTTAACAGTCTTGGAGCTTTCTGAGAGAGATAAAGTTCTAGAAGCCTGAAAAATCCCCCCAACTTCAACCAGGCTCCAGCTGCAACTAATTGCTGTCTGCAAAGACTGGTTTAGTGCTGCTGCCTCAGAGCGCCAGGGATCTGGGTTCCAATGCCAGCATCTCCACTTCAATCCTAAACTCAGGTCACTGTCTGTGCAGAGTCTGCATGTTCTTCCCATATCTGTGTGGGTTTCCTCTGGATGCTCCGGTTTCCTCCCACGGTCGAAAGATGTGCAGGTTAGGTGGATTGGCCATGCCAAATTGCTCCTTAGTGTCAGGGGGATTAGTGGGGTTGTGGGTGAGATAGTTGTCAGTGAAGCCTCGATGGGTTGAATGGCCTTCTTCTGCACTGTGGGATTCTTTGATTCTAAGAGGGATCCTAACCATTTGTAGGTCCATGCTGTGCAAATTAGATTGCTGGATCTGTTGAAGTTCTAACAGGGACAACACATCAAGGGCAATGACAAGGTTTGAGACATGCCAAGGATTTGAAAAACATTGACAAAAAGTTTATTTTCAGATCAACTAGTTGATTTTCAGCAATCTCAGTTGGATGCACTCTCTTCCCAGTCGGAGACTTTGCCGGTGAAAGGAAATCTGGACTGCCACTCCCTCGGAAAAACAGCCAGCATAATCAAGGACTCCACGTACCCTGGGCATTCTCGCTTCCACCTTCTTCCATTGGAAAAAAGATACAAAAGTCTGAGGTCACGTACCGACCGAGTCAAGAACAGCTTCTTCCCTTTTGACTTTTGAATGGACTTGCCTTGCAGTCAGTTGATCTTTCTCTACACCCTAGCTATGACTGTACATTCTGTTTCCTCTTGTTTCCTTCTCTATGAACGGTATGCTTTGTCTGTATAGCGCACAAGAAACAATACATTTCACTGTATACTAATACATGTGATAATAATAAATCAAATTAAATCAGTGTCAGTGCAGGGAGAGTGCGAGGCTGGCAGAGGTACCATTTTTTAGATGAGATGTTAAACTGGGGCAGTGTCTACCCTTACCGACATACGTATTTCTAGAAGGGCAACGTACCCCGGCCAGCATTTATCCCTTGATAAATATCATTAAAAAGGAAACAGATTATCCAATCATGATCTCATGTTTGTGGGAACTTGCAAATTTGCTGCTGTGTTTTTTCCCACTGATAGCCAAGTTCCGCACACGTGAGGACGGCCTCAACCGGGACCTTGGGTTCATGTCACACTATCTGTAACCCCCCGACAACTTGCCTGGACTTGCAAAATCTCACTAACTGTCCTGTCTGGAGACAATACACATCTCTTTAACCTGTGCTTAACGCTCTCTCCACTCACACTGTCTGTACCTTTACGACCTGATTACCTGTAAAGACTCACATTCCAATCATTATAAATTGAGTTTGTGTCTTTATATACGCTGTTTGTGATCAGAACTCCCACCCACCTGACGAAGGAACAACCAGTTCCAAAAGCTAGTGGCATTTGCTACATATAAACCTGTTGGACTTTAACCTGGTGTTGTGAGACTTCTTACTGTGTTTTTTCATTCATGGAATATGGGCATTTTTGGCTAGGAAATTCGCCATCCCTAGTTGCCTGGGAGAAGGTGGTGGTGAGTTGCCTTCTTGAACACTTAACGTCCATGTGGAGTAGGTACACCCACAGCGCTGTTAGGACATCTTACACCCAGCACCCACACAACTCAACACAATTTAGTTGAGCGAAACACTGCAGGACTTCTTGGAGTTGTGAAAAGTGCTACTGGATTTTAAGTAGAATTTTTCTTGAAACTCACTGGAAAAATCTACAAAAGAGATCACCATTTTCCAGGTCGGGAATTTTAGTGAATAGAGTGATGACTCATTAGTTGTGTGATTGAGACAGAGCACGCAGCACACAGTCCAAAAGGTCGCAGAGCTATAATTTAATGTACAATAGAATTAGAGACAGACAGCAACACATTGCAACTCCTGCCGCTTTAACATTGTATAAATACCGGTTTGGATAAAGACACGATTGGCAGTGAACAAAAACTTGGCGATGAATCACCAATGCTGCAACTCTTGTCCACTCTGGTGCCACCTTCGCCTTCACAGCACTGAAGGAACTTCGACAAACAAGAAGAATAGCGGGGGCGAGTTTCTATTCAGATGGAAAATTCATCCCCGCAGCAAGTAATTCTTTTCAAATCCAATTGCTTTAACCTTGGGTTCTGAAAATTTCTTTTGACAAACCATCTCGCCACTTCTCACTGGAATGATGCAGGTTGAGGGGAGACCTGATAGAAGTCTACAAGATTATGAAGGGCACGGATAGCGTGGATAGTCAGGAGCTTTTTCCCAGGGCGGAAGTCTTAATTACTGGGGGGGGGGGGGGGGCACAGGTTTAAGGTGCGAGGGGCAAGTTTAAGGGAGATGTACGAGGCAAGTTTTTTTTCACACAGAGGGTGGTGGGTGCCTGGAACTCGCTGCCGGGGGAGGGAGTGAAAGCAGATACGATAGTGAGTTTTAAGGGACGTCTTGACAAGTACAAGAATAGGATGGGAATAGAGGGATATGGTTCCCGGAAGGGGAGGGGGTTTTAGTTCAGTCGGGGGCAGCATGGTCAGTGCAGGATTGGAGGGGCCGAAGGGCCTGTTCCTGTGCTGTAATTTTCTTGGTTCTCTGTAGTGCGTGTTTCACCACTTTGGCCACTCCAAAGTGTTTCGCAGCCAATGAAGTTCTTGTTGATGTGTAACCGACATTGAAATGCAGGAAACACAGCAAACTCCCACACACAACAACGTAACCATCACCAAACAAACTACCAGCTTTAGCAGTGTTGGTTGAGGGATAAATATTTGTCAGGATCCAGGGAGAACTGCCCTGTTCTTTTTTTCAAACAGTGTCGCAGGATCTTTCACTGTCACTCAGGAAAACACAGTAAAAAGTCTGACAACACCAGGTTTTAGTCCAACCTATTTATTTGATAATATTCTCACAAGCTTTCGGGGTTAGTCCCTTCGTCAGGTGAATGAAGAGTTCTGGCCTCAGACAGAGCATATAAAGCACAGACAGTTTAGAGATTGCTGATTAGAATGCGAATCAGTAATTCTAAATCTAATCAAATAGAATTCTAATCAGTAATCTCTAAACTGTCTGTGCTTTATATGCTCTGTCTGAGGCCAGAACTCTCCATTCACCTGACGAAGAGGCAGTCCCCTCGAAAGCTTGTGAGGATATTATCAAATAAATCGGTTGGACTAAAACCTGGTGTTGTCAGACTTTTTACTGTGTTTACCCCAGTCCAACGCCGGCATACCCACATCATGACTCAGGAAAGCAGACAGGGCTGAACCTCCAATCATGCAACACTCCTTCAGCATTACACCAGAGCAGAAGACTGACTTATGTGAGCGACGTTCTAAACTGGACTTGTCTTCAGAGGCAAGTGTGAGCTCACTGAACCATCATCGAATGTTAAAATTCCAACTGACCGATATCTGGTATTTCCCAAAGCATACATTGTACTTCCAATAAAATTAATTTCATTAGCGTCCCAGGGAAGTGTATTTCTAGTCGATAATGAAGAATATCTGAGTTTGTTTGTTGATTCAGTGATAAATAGAAGATAAAGTTTATTTATTAGACACAAGTAAGGCTAACATTAACACTGCAATGAAGTTACCGTGAAATTCTCCTAGTCGCCACAGACTGGCACCTGTTCAGGTCAACCAGCACGTGTTTCAGACTGTGGGAGGAAACCGGAGCACCCGGAGGAAACCCAGACAGACACGGGGAGAATGTGCAGACTCCACACAGGGGACAAGTCGGGAATCGAACCCGGGTCCCTGGCATTGTGAAGTAGCAGTGCTAATCACTGTGCTACCGTGCTGGCCCCTTCAGGCACTAGCGTAGGGATCCAGAGGGAAACCCTCCTCTGGTCATTATTCAGAGGCTACACGTGCTGACTGAAGTGATCGGGAGGTCCCTCAGAGAGATGTTTCAGATGCTGAGAGTTTTGGGGATGATCTGAATTTACAATGACTAATTCCCTCTGTTGTATTCCTCAAGCTTGGGTCTTCAGTGAGTCAAGCATAATTATTCTGATCTGCCAAGTTCAGTGCAAAGATTTTGTAAAGCAAGTGGGCCTGATGAAAGAATGGTGCATGGAGGTAATGATGAAAATAAGGTTATGTACAATTTCAGCATCAATAAAGTTTTCTACTGAGTTCCATTACAAATGCTTTCCTCTGTCAGGGTACAACATTTCAGCTTATCATTGTACTCAGAGAACAGCAATCTCTGTGGCCAGAATTTCCTCAGAGCTGATTCCACTCACAGCACCGTAACCACACCATAACATCACCAAAAACCACACCATAACGTCACCATAACCACACTACAACTTCACCAAAACCACACCATAACTTCACCGTAACCACACCACAACTTCACCGTAACCACACCATAAATTCACCAAAACCACAGCATAACTTCACCGTAAACTCACCATAACTTTACCATAACCACACCATAACTTCACCGTAACCACCACACCACAACTTCACCGTAATCACACCATAACTTCACTGTAACCACACCAAACTTCACCGTAACCACACCATAAATTCACCAAAACCACACCATAACGTCACCGTAACCACACCATAATTTCACCGTAACCACACCATAAACTCATCACAACTTCACCATAACCACCACACCACAACTTCACCGTAACCACCACACCACAACTTAACCGTAACCACACCACAACTTCACCATAACCACACCATAAATTTACCAAAACCACAGCATAACTTCACCGTAAACTCACCATAACTTTACCGTAAGATCACAATAAATTCACTGCAAGCTCATCATAACTTCATAAAAATTTGCAAACCGTAGCCCATTATTTTCCCTTTCATTTGAAGCAATGTTTCCTTCAAGGCACTGGACGCAAGGATAGAATTACATTAATTCTATTTTAATCAAACACAGGAACAGGAATCGCCCATTTGGTCACTCGAGTCTGTTCGAGCATCAATAGGATTGTGACCGATCTTCTACCTCAATTACTCATCTCCACTTCACTCCACATCCTACCCCCTAGATCTCCACGTCCATTGAAAGACTGCTCCGCCATTCAACCAGATCACACCTGCCTCAATTCCATTTACTCCATTTGCCTCTTTCCCTTGATAGCCCCACCCAACTCCAAAATCTAGCAATCTCAAATCTTGAGATCCTGGTTCAGAGCACAGTTCTGTTTTGAACAGAGACACAGTGAGAAAAATGTTGAGACAGACAGATTCAATTTTACTTTGAATATTTAACAGTCAGATGGAGAGAAGTGAGAGATGGGACACATGCATGCACTAGATTTAGACATAAGTGTCAGAAGCGAGAAAGGATGAACATCGTAACTGTTGTTACTCAGTCTTGTGCTGAGAAAAAAGTCCTTCAAACTGCACTGAGTTGAATTTTGTCCAAGTTAATTTTTCGCACACCAGAAGTTGCTTTCCTTTACATTTCAGCCGGCAACACGGAAAGAAACTGACCAGTGGGGAATTATCAAGGGAAGAAGAAAAACTACAAAAGCCAATTAAGGAGCGGAGGCAGAGTGGGAAAGTGTTAGAAGATGCTGGGGCTACCCACACAGATGGTGATACACTTGGCAACTCGCCAAAGTTGCAGAGGGACTGGTATCTGCAAAGAGAACTTTACAGCTTTTTCTCAATCTCTCTCTCGGTGCCATTTCTTTAACAATAACCTTCACTGCAGCCTTCACCTCAGCTGACTGTGAAAGATAATGGAAGAAATATCTGAACAAGCTCACTGCCCAAACCCATTTCAGGAAGAACTAAATGGTTATATAATAGTTGAGTAGAGCAATTGAGTAGAGTAACTGAGAGTTCTCAGTTCCGTGGAGAGACTAGAGAAGCTAACTGTCTTCCTCAGAGCCGAGAATGTTATGAGGAGATGTAACCAAAGTCAAAATTATAAATGGTTTTGATAGAGTAACCAAGAAACCTTTTCCACTGGCAGGAGGTTTGGTGAGTTGAACATCACACAGAATTTAAACTCTCAATGTTAAACTATTATAACCTGGAATTCACTGCCTGAAAACGCAGTGGAAGAAGATTCAGTAGTAACGTTTCAAATAGAGATTGAAGAAATTGGATTGATTTGTGGGGTTATTGTTTCAAAGACCTGGCACGGGCATGATGGGGTGAATGGCCTCAGTCTGTGCTGTATCATTATCCAATTCTATCTAATTAAGGTGATTAGAGACATTTCATAGGTGGGTAAAAGGAATCAATTTCATCTGGTGGCAATTGTGAACTGGGCATCATCATTTCAAAGTGAGGGATAGATCATTCAGGACTGATAGCAAGACTGTCCCACAGAAACGCACAGTAGGAATCTGAAACTGCCTCCCACAGAAGACTGTAGAAGCTGGGGGAACAATTGAACCTCTCGAGACAGCAATTGACATACTTTGGTTGGGTGAGGTTAACGAGGGAATGGATCAAAAGAATGGCAAATGGAGTTCAGACACAGATCAGCCGTGATCTAACAGAATGGCAGAGCAGGCTCAAGGGGCTGAATGGCCTCCACCTATTCTTCAATATTAATGAACAGCATGAATAAATGGTCACCTACCCTGTCCCAAAAGTAAAACTATTGACTTCTCATCGGATTATTTCTGCAACTGTGGGATAATGGAGAAAATGTGTAACATTGCCCCGTACTAACATATGTTTTATGCTATCTCTCGCTCTCTCTATTTTTTAGAGGGAAGGTGAGCAGGCCAGAGATACAATAAAAGCATTAAATTATCAGCTTTTTAAATTGTTAATTAATCATGTAAGCTTGACTGTAGATCTGACAGTGTAGTTCCCTCAGCAAAGATCTGCATCCTCCCAACTTGCTTTCAGCTGTGATAGCTGGTGTGAAAAGTAAAACAGGATGACGTGGTCTGATGGATTGTGTTAGTGCTGGCAGCAACACATTTTCTATTTGATTTTCACGCACCAAGTGTTACACAAAGAACTGCGGAAGGGCTGGCCAATCCAGCCTCCAGTTATGCAACCTCGTCAGCTGCAGGAACATCTCAGTATCGTTCTAATGAGTCAGTGAGGAAACAGCGATGGGCTGACAGAAGGCAGTAACGTTAAAGTTGCATTCTGCAAAGTAGACAATGTCTCACAGTGATCAGATTCTGCATCTGTTGCTGTCACCGCAGTAATGCACAAAGAGATGTATCACCGATAGTTTTCTCCATTCCACTGTCTTGGACAAAATGATTTTGAGTTTTAAGTATTATAGCCAATTCTTAGAATTTAACCAACTGCCCTGCTCCATCATCACTTTTGATCCAGATCTGCAAGTGACAACCAGTGAGGTGTTAATATCGTCCGTCTATATTTAGGTGTCACAATTCTGGAAAGATGTCAAAGATTTGTACAGTCCCAACTCACTCTTCCTGAGATCCTCAAACTCATCAATTAATTAAATCAGAGAATGATTGTGGCAAAGAAAGTGACCATTCAGCCAATTCTCTCCAAAAGCAAACTCAGCTATCTCCACTCCCTTGCTGCACTATCCTTACTGGCTGTATTACTTTCTCTTCAGATAATGATCCAATTCCCTTTGGAAACCAACATTTGAACCTTCACCACACTCAGAGGCCTGGTCACTCACATTCTGGGTCCTGGTCACTCTCTGTTTTTCCTCATTTTACCCTTCCTTCAATTAATCTCCTCCAGTTTTCAATTCCAACACCAATGGGAACGGTTTCTCACCATCTACTTTGCTCATGATTTTGAACATTTGATCAAATTTCTTCTCAACCTCCTCGGCTCCAAGGAGAACAATTCTCCAATCTCTCCATATAAAAAGAAATCTCTCATCCCTGGAATTATTGGTGCTCCCTCCCTAGTGCCTACACATCCTTCCTAAATGACTGCTGGCCAGAATTTGATACAATACTCCACCTGAGATGAACTAGTGTTTTCTGAATATTGATCAGAATTTCTTTGCCTCGATCTAGTATAGGATTCCCTATGTCTTTCAACCACTTTCTGAGCTTGCTCTGCCACTCTCAGTGATTTGCAGAGTATCACCAGCCCTCTGTTCCCACATTCTCTATCACTGGGAGCTTGTTCTTTATACCATGAGCTCCAGAAGACATTTCTTACAGTGACGCACAACAGACTTGCGGGCAAAGTTATAGCTCATGGAATCAAAAGGGACAACAGCAACAGGGCACAAAGTAGCCTGAATGATGAGAAACAGAGGGTTGTGGTTAATAGAGGTTTTTAAGATTGTATTGCTTTTATTTCATTCATTCATGGGACATGGATGTCGCTGGCTGGCCTGCTTTATTGCCCAACTGTAGTTGCCTGAGGGCAATTGAATGTAAACCACGTTGCTGTGGCTCTGGAGTCACATGTAGGCCAAACTAGGCAAGGATGGCATATTTCATTCCCTAAAGGACATTAGTAAACCCAACGGTTTTCTGACAATGGTCATTAGTAGACTCTTAATTCCAGATTTTTTAATTGAATTCAAATTCCATCATCTGCCATGGAGGGATTCGAACTCAGGGTCCCCAGAACGGAGTTTCTGGATTAATAGTCTACTGATAATACCATTAGGCCATCACCTCCCCACAGGAACATTCCAAGGGCGAACTGCTGGGTCTCTTGCTTTTCCTGGTTATATATTAATGGCCTTGACGTCAGTGTACAAGGCATAATTTCAAAATTTGTAGATGATGTGAAACTTGGAGACATTGTGAACTGTGAGGACGACAGTGTAGAACTCCAAAAGGACAGAGACTTGTTGGTGGAATGGGTGGACTGGTAACAGAAGCAGGTATTGAAAAGGCACTAACACCATTGTGCTAATATTGATGAAAGAAGGTGAACCCCCAGAGAATGAGGAAAGATCTCCAGGAGCACTGCAAGACTGGAAGATGGACATATAGTTGGAAGGTTCACTGGCAGGTGCACCCCCTGACCCCGTGGAGTTGTGTTCTGGTGTCCAGGGAGAGGGCAGCCTCCATCCTGAACTCCGGGGCCAGCCCCAGGCACTGTTCAGGTGAGTCCTCACATCTGCACCACCACATTGTTCCAAACATGTTTCACATGGGCATGAAACTGACTTCTGGGCCTCCCCCCCATGACTGTTATCAAACCTAGTAAAAAGTCTGACAACACCTGGTTTTAGTCCAACCGATTTATTCGATAGTAAACGCACAAGCTTTCGGGTTGTGACGAAGGGACTAACCCGAAAGCTTGTGCGTTTACTATCGAATAAATCGGTTGGACTAAAACCAGGTGTTGTCAGACTTTTTACTGTGTTTACCTCAGTCCAATGTCGGCATATCCACATCATGACTGTTATCAAACCTGCCAGTGAGAGCTTTGGAGAATTCCATCCATGGTTCAAATCCCAGCGAGACAGCTGGTGGAACTTAAATTCAGTTAATAAAATCTGGAAATGAAAACTAGTCTCAGTAACAATGACCATGAAACTATCATCAATTATTGCAAAAACCCATCTGGTCTTTTAGGGAAGGAAATCTGCCATTCTTATCTGGCCCTGGCCTACACGTGACTCCAGAACCACAGCAATGTGGGTGATTATTGAATGTCTTCTGAAATTGCTGAGCAAGTCACTCAGTTCAAGGGACGATTAGGGATGGGTGACAAATACTGGCCCAGCCAGAGACACCTCCGCATGGTAGGAAACAATGAAAGGAATAAAGTACAAGAGCTTGGAGGGGTCAGACAGCAGGATTAGCAGTGAACTGGAGATAAGAGGCAGGGAGGAGGAGAGGTGATGAGTGGAAGGTAAGTGGAAAGATTGGCATATTCCTTTTAGATTTTTAAATTGATTTTATTTTAGAAGTTATCTCAGTTACTAATAAAAGGAATTTAGCAATATATAGTATTTAAGTTTAGGGGTATATGTTTTAATGCTTTCTTTCTGATGGGAACCTAATTAAAACTTTTACTTTGGTTGGGATGGGCAAATTTGATATTGCTTCATGTTGTTTCATTTAAAGTTGCACTTTTCAGGAACTGACCCACAAAGTTAATCAAGGAATTACTGTCTTAGGATAATTCTAGTCCCCCATTATAACTACTGCAAAGATTTTGCACCTCTTTGTAATATTCCTTGTATTTGCTTGGCTAACAGCAAGGCTTCTTCAAAACATGATGGAAAAATAGCCAACCTCACAAATATCAGAACTATTTGAGGTTGAGTTTGCATTTCAGTCTAAACCAGACCACTAAAGTAGCAGGTCCCTCCAGTAAGGGTTGTTTGACCTTCGTGGTTGCAGAGGTTACTATTGATAGGGAACAAATGGAACAGACGTGTCCTGTTTTCATGACCCATTGACAAATGATCTCCACACTGGGAGGGTGTTGGGCATCATCAGTATTTGGAGCAGAAACAGTATAACGGTAGGAGGCACAAATTACTGGCAACAACAACCCAGGATTCTGAAGGAAGACCTTGAGTTCGGAACTCTGAGAAGACTACAGCCCAGTGGAACAAACATAAGAACATAAGAAATAGGAGCAGGAGTAGGCCATCTAGCCCTTCGAGCCTGCCCCGCCATTCAATAAGGTCACGACTGATCTGTCGTGGCTCAGTTCCACATTCCCGCCCTCTCCCCATAACCCTTAATCCCCTCTCTTATCAAAAACCCATCAACCCGCTTCTTGAAAATATTTAGCGAGGCAGCCTCCACCACTTCAACGGGCAGAGAATTCCAGAGATTCACCACCCTTTGAGTGAAGAAGTTCCTCCTCAACTCCGTTCTAAAACGCCCCCCCTTTATCTTGAGGCTGTGCCCCCTAGTCCCACTGTCTTTTTTGAGCGGGAGGAGTCTCTCCACCTCTATCCTATCCATCCCATTCATCATCTTATACGTCTCAATGAGATCTCCCCTCATTCTTCTAAACTCTAACGAGTACAAGCCTAGTTTATTAAACCTGGCCAGTTCTTCACATGGGGAGTATTTTACATCTAGTTTTGAGTCTTGTGATGTGTTATAGATAAGTAGAGTAGTGAGCTGAAGTCATGACCTTTAAGGAGGGAGGTATATTGAGTGTTTGTGTGTTTTGTGTGTATTACTAATAAGATGCAAATTGAACCAATTTATAGTCTGGGGTCTTTGTCCAATAAGATAATTAGAAATTAAGCATTTGTAGCTCTCAAGACACAAGATGGGTCAATACCCAGAAAATGTGATCCTCGATATGTTTCCCACTCAGTGGTAGTCCAGTAGTAATGCTACCTCTGCTATTTATCTCTCATTGCTACTTCCTTTTGTAACCTGAGGAAATGTGGTCTAACAAACCACATAATCCTTCATTATTTTTATCATCTCTCCATTCTTTTGCTGCGGAGAGGAAGCATTATCTGCATTTGTATGTGACCGGAACACATTCTCAGATCCCCCAAAGCATTTCACTCACACACAGGATGAACGATTCTGACATACTGCCATTGTTATATAGACAAAGTAGACCACCATTTTTTATTGCCAAGCTTCAGTGAGATGGACCTATCTTTGAGGAAGCTGTTTGGGAGATAAATGCTGACCAGTGTCTGGGAGAACGCTTTCCTCTTCAAATAGTGACAAGGAATCTTTAGTATCCGTCTAAGTAGCTGGATGTGGAAGTGGGACCATTGAAGGAAAGGGAGAAAACAAAACAAATTTTCGCAGCGCCTTCGGAATCCCTGGAAACTCGAGCATGCTTTATAAACAACTTTTGACATTTCACAAATTTAGTTACTGTTCTGCAGAGGAAACATGACAACCAATTTGTGCACAGTAAGATCCCACAAACAACAATGAAATAAGTCTGCTGTGTTTTTCAAGTAGCGCTTGTTGAGGGATAAGACATAGACTCCGATGAAACGGTAACTCTGAGTTTCACCTCCAATTGAGGGAGCTAACAGGGCCACGCTTTCCTGTCTCATCTGCTAGATGGCACTTCTGACAGTGCGGCACTCCCTCAGTGCCGACCCCCTGACAGTGCGGCGCTCCCTTGGCACCGACCCTCTGACAGTGCGGCACTCCCTCAGCACTGACCCTCTGACAGTGCGGCACTCCCTCAGCACTGACCCTCTGACAGTGCGGCACTCCCTCAGCACTGACCCTCTGACAGTGCGGCACTCCCTCAGCACTGACCCTCTGACAGTGCGGCACTCCCTCAGCACTGACCCTCTGACAGTGCGGCACTCCCTCAGCACTGACCCTCTGACAGTGCGGCACTCCCTCAGCACTGACCCTCTGACAGTGCGGCACTCCCTCAGCACTGACCCTCTGACAGTGCGGCACTCCCTCAGCACTGACCCTCTGACAGTGCGGCACTCCCTCAGCACTGACCCTCTGACAGTGCGGCACTGCCTCAGCACTGACCCTCTGACAGTGCGGCGCTCCCTTGGCACCGACCCTCTGACAGTGCGGCGCTCCCTTGGCACCGACCCTCTGACAGTGCGGCACTCCCTCAGTGGTGCACCTGAAGAGTCAGTCTTGTGCTGAGATGATACTTGAACCCAGTATTTTCAGAGCACTTCACGCTGAAGTAAATTATACCAAGTCAAATGATGCAGCATTTTCTCAGTAATACACTTAGATTATATACTTAAGGAGAAAGGATACATTTTTCTGGGACATTAAACTACAGCAGCAGATTGTACATTTCAAGGTATAATGTTCTTGTCATCTGCAAACTGCGTAACGTGTAATTCAGTGTGAATAACACCATAGGACCTCCATTAGTGTTAGGTTTCAGAACTTGTACAAGACAGAGAGGCTTCACCCTTCTAACTTTGGTGCCATTATAAAGTATATCAAACCTTTTCCGTCCACCCACTGTACACGGGTCAGAGTAAGAGTGATAACAGTGAACTGACCCATCCAGGGTATATAACCCCTCCCGAAAGTGGGAAATTACCCTTTGAACTTTGAGGATTCCCTTTGGCAGGAACAATGGAAATGTGTGACGTCTTGGATGTACCGACCTAACGGTGATAATAATTGCAAAAGATCAAATAAATAGAAATGTATGTGTGTGTGTGTGTGTGTTGCAGGGGGCGGGGTGGGGTGGGGGAGGAGTGGGGGTGGGGGGAAGAAGGACACTGCTGCCTCATAGCGCCAGGGTCCCAAGTTCAATTCAGGCTTCAGGTCACTGTCTGTGTGGAGTTTGCATATTCTCCCCGTGGGTTTCCTCCCGGGGTGCTCCCGTTTCCTCCTACACTCCAAAGATGTACACTCCTACACTCGAAGAGGATTGGGAAAGGTTTAAATGTCAACAAAGAATGACAAAGAAGTTGATAAAGGAGGATAGGAGAAGCCATGAAGCTGGGCTAGCGCTTAATATAAAAAAGGATAGCAAGAGTTTTTATAAATATATAAAAAGGAAGAGGCTGGCTAGGGTGAACGTTGGTCCTTTAGAGGATGAGAAAGGTGACCCAGTGGTAGGGGATGGGGATATGGCTCAGGTATTGAATAACTTATTTGTTTCTGTCTTCACGGAGGAGGACGTGAATAATTTGCCGGGTGTTAGCGATGGAAAGGTGGTAGGACTGGAGGGTCTTAATGACATTACTGTTACTAGAGAGGTGGTGCTCAACAGACTGGAGGGGCTGATTGTGGACAAGTCCCCAGGACCGGATGGAATGCATCCGAGGGTTCTGAAAGAAATGGCGGAGGTTATAGTGGATGCCTTGGTGGTTATTTTCCAAACGTCGCTGGATTCCGGGGAAGTGCCGGAAGATTGGAAAACGGCTAATGTTACGTCGTTGTTTAAGAAGGGTGCCAGGCAAAAGGCGGGGAATTATAGGCCGGTTAGTTTAATGTCTGTGGTAGGTAAAATGTTAGAATCCGTCATTAAGGAGGAAATTGCGAGGCATCTTGAAGGGAATTGCTTGATAGAGCAGACGCAACACGGTTTCATTAAAGGGAAGTCGTGTCTGACAAATTTATTGGATTTCTATGAGGATGTGTCTAGGGCAGTGGATAGAGGAGAGCCGGTGGATGTGGTCTTTCTGGATTTTCAGAAGGCGTTTGACAAGGTACCTCACAAGAGGTTATTGCAGAAGGTCAGGGGACATGGAGTTGGGGGTAGGGTGTTAGCGTGGATAGAGGATTGGTTGTCAAATAGGAGGCAGAGAGTGGGGATCAAAGGGTGCTATTTGGATTGGCGGATGGTGACTAGTGGGGTGCCCCAGGGGTCGGTGCTGGGGCCTCAGCTATTTACCATTTATATAGATGATCTGGAGGAGGGAACCGAGTGTAGGGTGTCGAAATTTGCTGATGACACCAAGATTGGGGGAAAGGCAAATTGTGCGGAGGGTGTGGAGAGTCTGCAGAAGGATCTAGATAGGCTGGGCGAATGGGCCAGGAAATGGCAAATGGAATTTAATGTTGGCAAGTGTGAGGTGGTCCACTTTGGTAGGAATAATGGTAGAAAGGACTATTACTTACGGGGTGAAAAACTGCAGCAGGCGACGGTGCAGAGGGACCTCGGGGTCCTTGTGCATGAGTCGCAAAAACCCAGCTTGCAGGTGCAGCAGGTGGTCAGGAAGGCAAATGGGATGCTGGCCTTCATAGCGAGGGGGATTGAATATAAAAGTGAGAAGGTCTTGCTGCAGCTGTATAGGGCATTGGTGAGGCCGCAGCTGGAGTACTGTGTACAGTTTTGGGCGCCGCACCTGCGCAAGGATATTTTGGCCTTGGAGTGAGTGCAGAGGAGGTTTACTAGGCTGATACCGGAGTTGAGGAGGTTGTATGGGGAGAGGCTGAATAAACTGGGCTTGTACTCGTTAGAGTTTAGAAGAATGAGGGGAGATCTCATTGAGACGTATAAGATGATGAATGGGATGGATAGGATAGAGGTAGAGAGACTCTTCCCGCTCAAAAAAGACAGTAGGACTAGGGGGCACAGCCTCAAGATAAAGGGGAGGCAGTTTAGAACGGAGTTGAGGAGGAACTTCTTCACTCAAAGGGTGGTGAATCTCTGGAATTCTCTGCCTGTTGAAGTGGTGGAGGCTGCCTCGCTAAATATTTTTAAGAAGCGGGTTGATGGGTTCTTGATAAGAGAGGGGATTAAGGGTTATGGGGAGAGGGCGGGAAAGTGGAACTGAGCCACGACAGATCAGCCATGATCTTATTGAATGGCGGGGCAGGCTCGAAGGGCCAGATGGCCTGCTCCTGCTCCTATTTCTTATGTTCTTATGATGTGCGGGTTAGATTGAGTAGCCCTTAGTATTCCAAAGATCTATAGGTTAGGGAGATTAGCGGGGTAAATACATAGGGTTACGGGGATAGGGTGGGGAAGAGAGTCTGGGTAAGATACTCTTCAGAATATGGGTGCAGACTCAATGGGCCAAATGGCCTCCTTTGGCAGGGTAGGGATTTGATGCAGTCAGTAAAGTTGCCAACTCTCTCGGATTTTCCTGGGGCTTTTAATGGTCAACGTTGCTTTAAGCAAAGCCTGGGAAGGCAGTCACATTCACTTAGCAACTCTATTAGAGACATTGGAGTCAATTTTACTGGGCAGAGGAATTGGAACCTGGGGAACATTGACTTTACTTTCAGGGATAAACCTGGATCAGAGTTGGAACACTAGCACTGGGTGTTACAGAGCGAGGAGATATTGTGCAGTTTGGCAGTTCTCCGTCCATTCTGCTGCCTCTCCTCTCATGGAGAGCTCCCCCGTCTTTCCCTCTTCCTAACGAGGATCTAAAAGCCCCCAGCTTCTGGCCAATGAGCAGGAGAGCGAAGGAATCGAGCAAGGCAGATTCACACTGCCCCTCGGAGCAGACACCTGCCTGTGAGTCTGAGGTGACAATTAACCTGTTACTTAAGAGTTCAACCTCAACCTTCAGTTAATGAAGATGTTTTGAGAGTGGGGCAATATTCTGGCTTTCTTTACAATCAAATCACAACACAAACTGGACATATCCCTGCGGAAAGATGAAATCAGCACGAGGATCATTCCATTCCAAGACTTTTCCTTCATTCTATTAAATGACGTCCGATGGGCATTATTACTCCAACTATCACCGTTTGGTAAACCTTAATAACCTTCCCTAAAATATCCACAAATCTCAGTTTTAACATTTGTACCACACAGTGAGTGGTTGTGGGATTCTGTCGATATTTCAGAGGTGATTCCCTCCAGTACTTGCTGTTGTCCTAAGGTGGACCTTTCAAACATTCCACCTCTGCACCCGACAGCCCCTGGACCTGCCTTTGAACTTTTGGCTGACTTCAGCCCACACCAGCCCAGCCCCACAATGACAATCCCGGGTTTGAGGGCACACTCTCTCGGACCGCACTGGGAATTTTCCCAACTCCCACAAACTGCCTCTAGCTTGGAAATCCAGCCCTCCTATCAGACTCAAAAGACAGCAGCTCACACTGTGCAGCACTCCCCCCTCAGTATCGCAATGCAGCGTCAGACTAGATTACACCTCTGCAGTGTAATGTGAATCTACAATTCCTATTGAATTCAAATTTTACCATCTGCCGCGGTGGGATTTGAACTTGGATCCCCAAAGCATTATCCTGGGTCTCTGGGTTACTATTTAAGTGACAATACCACAGCTTCCCCTTGTCTATGTCCCTTGAGTGTGAGAGATCATGTAATCAGATCATAAAATCCTACATTGCAGAAGGCCATTCAGCCCGTAGAGTGTGCACCGATCACAATCCCACCCAGGCCCTCTCCCCATAACCACACGCATTTACTGTAGCTAGTCCCCCTGACACTAGGGGGTAATTTAGAATGGTCAATCCACTTAACCCGCACATCTTGGGTGGGAGGACACCAGAGCACCCGGAGGAAACCCACGTAGATACAGGGAGAACGTGCAGACTCTGTGCAGACAGTGACCCAAGCCGGGAATCGAACCCAGGTCCCTGGCACTGTGAGACAGCAATGCTAACCATTGGGCCACCACAGACTAGGGGCAGGGGTTTTGTTCAGTCAGGATATCAATGGTTATGTAGTGGAAGCAGTTAAACAAATTTGATGTGAACACCAGCCACAATCCTATAGGCTGGTTGCAGCAAGCGATGGGCTGAATGTTCTCCTCCTGTGTCTAATGTTCCAATGGGGGAGATTTGAGAAGAAGTTCAGTGGAGAGGAGAAGGTTAAATATTAACCTTACTGATCAACTACAGTAATTATAAAATGCTGTGACCAGCGGTGTGCCTCAGGGATCAGTGCTGGGCCCACCGTTATTTATATTAACGATTTGGATGAGAATTTAAGAGGTATGGTTTGTAAGTTTGCAGATGACACCAAGATTGGTGACATAGTGGACAGTGAAGAAAGTTATCTCCGATTGCAAAAGGATCTTAATCAATTGGGCCAGTGGGCTGATGAATGCAGATGGAGTTTAATTTAGATAAATGCAAGGTGATGCATTTTGATAGCTTGAACCAGGGCAGGACTTACTCAGGTAATGGTAGGGCGTTGGGGAGAGCTACAGAACAAAGAGATCGAGGGGTACAGGTTCATAGCCCCTTGAAAGTGGAGTCACAGGTGGACAGAGTGGTGAAGAAGGCATTCGGTATGCTTGGTTTCATCGGTCAGAACATTGAATACAGGAGTTGGGACGTCTTGTTGAAGTTATACAAGACATTGGTAAGGCCACACTTGGAATACTGTGTGCAATTCTGGTCACCCTATTATAGAAAGGATATTATTAAACTAGAAAGAGTGCAGAAAAGATTTACTAGGATGTAACCGGGACTTGATGGTTTGAGTTATGTAGAGAGGCTGGATAGACTGGGACTTTTTCCTCTGGAGCGAAGGCTTAGGTGTGATCTCATAGAGATCTATAAAATAATGAGGGACACAGATCAGCTAGATAGTCAATATCTTTTCCCAATGGTAGGACAGTATAAAACTAGAGGGTACAGGTTTAAGGTGAGAGGGGAGAGATACAAAAGTGTCCAGAGGGACAATGTTTTCACCCAGAGGGTGGTGAGTGTCTGGAGTGAGCTGCCAGAGATAGTAGTGAAGGTGGGTACAATTTTTTCTTTTAAGAAGTGTTTAGACAGTTACATGTGTACGTTGGGTATAGAGGGATATGGGCTAAACGTGGGCAATTGGGACTAGCTTAGTTGTTAAAAAAAAGGGCAGTATGGACAAGTTGGGTCGAAGGGCCTGTTTCCATGCTGTAAACCTCTGTGACTGTATGACATTGTTATAACTGAGGGATTCTCAAAACTCACTCACCGAGTACTGGAAAATAATTAAAGGGAAGGTTCGGAAGAGTTATTTGTCCTGAGGTTAATTAGGATATGAAATTCATTGCCATAAAATGTTGAAGTGAAGCACATAAATTTTCTTAAAGTAACGTAACAGTTGTTTGTAAAGAGGACTATAAATAGGATATAGGGACAATGGCTTAGACTGGAGAGCTTACGTAGAAATAAAAACTGGCACAGATTTAATTTCCTGCACGTGCTGTAGAGCACACGGCACGTGATTCAATAAAACGTCAAAGTGTAGCTGCTTTTAAAATTAGATTTCCACTAACAACTACTTTCAAATATAAAATAGTCTTTGTGATAAGACAGACTAACTCTAATTCCCTTTCCATCGGATTACAATGCCATCACTTTCCTTCAAACTCCATTCGGTTGTTATGGCAACTCATCCCAAATTTACAGACTGGTTAATTTATCAGTTTTTATTTTCTTCCGCGTTGAGAGGCCCACATTAAAGATATTGCTGGGGGTTTAGGAAGATACATTAGGGACCCATCTTTCATCTATTATCCCTGCTTCCGCATTCAAACTGCATTTATATAGCACCTTTAACATAAGAAAACATCTCAAGGTGCCTCCAGCAATATTACCAAACTAAATTTTCCCTGGACCAAAGGAAGGAATATTTGGTCAGGGACAGAAGTAGATTTTAAGGAGGGTCTTAAAGATGGAGAAAGAGATAGAGCGATGGAAAGGTTAGAGTCATAAAATCATTGAGTCATAGAGGTATCTTGGAACAAGAAGAGGCCATTTGGCCCATCCAGTCAAAGCTGGCTCTCTGTAGACCAGTCCAGTCAGCCCCGTTCCTCTGATCTAAACCCCGTAACCCTGCGAGTTTGTTTTGTTCATGTGCCCAGCCAATTCATTTTGAAATCATTGATTGTCTCTGTTTCCACTACCCTGTCAGCAGAGAATTCCAGGTCACCACCACTCACTTCCTCACAACTCCCTGAATCCCTTGCCCAGAAACATGAATCTGTGCCCTCCTCACCCCTGTCCCATCATCTAAGTTTGTCTATCTTCTCAACCTGTCATAATCTTGTACACCTCTATCAATCTCATTTGATCTAAGTTTCTCCATCCGAGTCCTCATCCCTGGGGGAGTTATTCCGGCGAATACCATCTACCCCCTCTCAAAGATCCTTGCATTCTTCCTAAAATTGGGTGCGATATTCTCATTGTGGGCTAACCAAAGCAAAGTTACAGAACATTCTTCCTGTTCTTACACCCGATACCTCTAATTATGAAGCTCAAGCTCCTATATACTTTGCTAACTGCTCTCGGAGTACTTTCTAGGATCTTTCACAGAGTCTACGGTTCCTCTGTCCAGACTGCTGAAGATATGTCCTCCAACAGGTGAGTGAAGATTAGGAGACTAGAATTGGAGCAGAGGTGTTGGTACATGGTTGCAGGTTTTGTGGGGGGGGGGTTGAGGAGGGGGATGAGTGACATGTTAGGGTTGGAGGAGGCTACAGAGATTGGGGGGAATGATGGAGGGCAGGAACAAAGCCAGAGAGGAACTTAAACACGCGGCGAATCATTTTAAACCGTAACGGAAAAAGCAAAGCAAAGTCAAATGCCAACAGCTTATCAATTGAGTATTCCTCAGAGTTCAGACAGAGTTCAGCACCCATTATCATTAAACTGTTTCTGCTCCATCATCAGGGATCATCTGCTTCTTTGGCATGCCAAATTACTGGGAATATCAGGGTGACCTCAAAACGACCTCAATCTTCTCACTCTCTGGTGCTCCACGATTCCTTCCCTACCAGCCACTGAATCATTTTTCACAGTTTCGATTACTACTTGATTAATTGTGATTAGTTGAAAGGCGTGCAGTTAATTAAAACAGGAATGGTTGAACAATTGCGCAAATTCCCTTCGCTGTGACCTTCCACCCACTTCACTTCCATCATTCAGAGAGTTCAAAATGTGACACAGGTAGAGTTCCTTCCATCGCTCGGAAGATATTCATTCTCGAGTGATTGACGAGGAAGATATTTGATTGGTGTACAGGTAGCAGGGCTGGTGGAGTTCCTCATATCAATAGCTCAGCAAAATATCCTTGTAGATGGCATTTAGAAATTACGTATTTTTTGTGGCAAAACTAGTTAGTCAAATAGTCACTTCAGATTGTTAGTTTACTTGAAGACAAGTCTACTTGAAGATATTGATGAGCAAGCATGCTTATCTGCATTTCGAATTTCAGACATTCAGACAATAATATAAAACGCATTGAGATTTTTTATAAACACAGGAGGCTATTTGAATTCTCATCCCTGTTTACACGTCCCTTTGCTGTCTAGCTCTTTCCAGCCTCTCTCCATCTCTCACGTCACCCAGTTAGAACATAGAACATAGAACATTACAGCACAAACAGGCCCTTCGGCCCTCGAGTTGCGCCGATCACATCAACCCCACCAATCTATAGACCTATCTACAACCCCCAATCCCATTAAACCCCATATACTCATCCAGAAGTCTTTTAAAAGACCCCAGCGAGTTCGCCTCCACCACCGACGACGGCAGCCGATTCCATTCACTCACCACCCTCTGAGTGAAAAACTTACCCCTAACATCACCTCTGTACTTCCCTCCCTGCACCTTAAATCTGTGTCCTCTCATAGCGACCATTTCAACCCAAGGAAATAGCCTCTGAGAGTCCACCCTATCTATTCCTCTCAACATTTTATAAACCTCTATCAGGTCGCCTCTCAACCTTCGCCTCTCTAGGGAAAAGAGTCCCAGCTCCCTCAACCTATCTTCATAAGGCATGCCTCCCAGTCCAGGCAACATCCTTGTAAATCTCCTCTGCACCCTTTTAATAACTTTTACGTCTTTCCTATAGTGAGGCGACCAGAACTGCGCACAGTACTCCAAATGAGGCCTGACAAGGGTCCTGTAAAGTTGCAGCATTACCTCCCGACTCCTAAACTCAATCCCTCGATTAATGAAGGCCAGTACACCATATGCCTTCTTGACCACCTCCTCCACCTGCGAGGCCGATTTAAGAGTCCTGTGAACCCGGACCCCGAGATCCTTCTGCTCTTCAACGCTACTAAGACTCCTGCCCTTTACTCTTTGACCTATCCCAGTGCTCTCAGTTTCCTGTTCACAATTCTGGGTCCCAGTTGTCAGTATGGGAAAGGTACTGTTATTTATAACCCTCTGAAAATGTTAGAAAGAGGGTTCATGAATTAACCCTTTCGTACATCCGCCTCCAAGCCAGGATGGGTGGGGGATTGTCTGCTGCCTTACTTTGAATGTTTGATTGGCTCTCTGATTTCTGCCTCGCTGCCTTTCTCTCATCTCCATCTTTAACAATTCTCCTCAAATCCAGTCACCTCGCATCAGCCTCATGTTGTTTCACCATCCCTTTACCCGCTGCTTCCTGCAAAGCAAGTTACAAAGTCCCAGATATAACAGAAACTACACAAATGCAGCTTTCTGTTAAAGGGGAGGGGGGGGGTGGGGTCCTCACATTTCCTACCATGTCAGCACACAGGCTTATATAAATCAACTCCTCTCAGGAACAGCAAGATCTTTCTAATTACTTTCATCTCTCTCTGCCTAACAGTAACGTAAACACAACACCAGACAGATAACCGGAGCATCTGTTCCGAGAATGCTGTCCATTGCTATACTTCCTGTGCAATCTGTCACTAAAATCTACCATCCCCAAACAGAATGAGAAAAAAGGAGATTGTCATTCAAGTGTCACTAAAGTCATTCCCTTTTGTAGCTGGATAATTTTATTCAGGAATTTTTATTCAGAAAACAGCATTTTGGAGACAAATGCTGGAGAAAATATTTATCTGTTTCTCTTGTTCATAAAGGAATGTATTTCTATCGAGCCTTTCATGACCTCAGGATGTCTCTTTTTGATGTGCATCACTGACAGGCAGTGGACAATTTACACACAGCAAGATTCCACAAGCTACAATGAAATTAATGACCAGATGATCTATGTTTTTCAGTGATGTGGGAAAGGGGTAACTCCAGGTCAGGATGCCAGGACTAACTCAGCTCTTCTTGGGTGCAGGGAAGGAGGAACCGAGTTTCAGAGGGAGGTCATGTTTTTGGAGGTCAGTGGGCGGTAGTTTGGTTGGGAGTTATTGGAATAGGGAAGACTCTGATTTAACAAAGACATGGAGGAGGGCACGAGGACATTGGATCTTTTCACACCTGCTAGTGGTGCCCACGAACATTCCTGTTTCACCAGCAATCCTTCACCAAGCGTAAGCAGCAATTTACCAAAGAGATGATAAACACCGTGTCAATGAGAACGAGTTCCATGCTGCTGTCATAATCCCACAGAAAGTTCTTGGATGCAGTTTATAAGCTGTAGATCTGGATTGTATCCAAAATGAGCCCGTGTGCTGCACAGCTTTCACAGTTCCAATCTAAAATAACTACAGCATATGGTGTTCCATTCACACGCTGCTCATATCTCTGCACCAAACCAAGCTCTATAAATATTTTGTTTGTTCAAAGCATTCCTGAACATTATCTTCCCTATTCCTGCTGCCAACACCTCCGATTCACTCATCATCTCTGCCCTGTTTGTACTTCACTCACACACCTTTAGCTTCTGGTATTGAAAAAGAACACAATTATGTCCACAGGAAAGAGGAGATATCTTTAAATTGGCGGTGAAGTTTAGCTGATAGAAACAGAAGGAGGCCATTCAGCCCTTTGAGATAATTCTGTCATTTAATCAGGTCACAGTTAGTCGGTATCTTAGCTTCCGTGTGCTCACCTTGTTCCTATAATCCTGCAAAGCTTTACCCAAAGTTTACAGATTGCACTGTGGTAATATTCAGCAGATATCTGCAGAGACAGCTTCAGATTTCCTTCAAAGTGCTCCTTGACATCATTCTCTACATGGCTGAACTTTGACCTTAAGGCTGTGCAGTAATAAGGGCTGGTACATAAAGGGTTAATTTGTGGAACCGCCAAACACAGCGATTCACGGGGGAAGACGCGTGGGCTGGAATTTTCCAGCCATTCACACCAGCAGGATTCTCCAGTCCTGCTGCATAAGCAGACAGAGTCCCAAATTCCACGCCCTCGCTTGCAGTGGTGCTGGATCATGAACAGCTGGAAAATCCCAGTCCTGATCCAGAGCCAGAGACATAGAACATAGAACATTACAGCGCAGAACAGGCCCTTCGGCCCACGATGTTGCGCCGACCAGTTACAAAAACAATGACCCACTAACCTAAACCAATCCCTTTTCTTCCATAAACCTATCCACAGATCTCTTAAACGCCCCCAAACTAGGCACATTTACAACTGCAGCTGGCAGGGCATTCCAATCCCTCACCACCCTCTGGGTAAAGAACCTACCCCTGACATCAGTCCTATGACTACCCCCCCTTAATTTAAAGTCGTGCCCCCTTCAGAGACGTTCAGAGTTGGTAAAGATCTAGGCTGGTGTCAGCTCCATTCCTGTAACCTCTACTGTAGATACGTACTTAATTATGAGTTGTAAAGAAAGACGTACTGTTAATATACACAGACACCTCATGGTGCCCAAAGCAGCAATCTTCATGGTGGGAGCATTGGGTCAAAACCCCAACCTCACAAGAATGCTGAGGATTGAAAAGAAGGAGAGATTCGGTTCACTGACATGGAGAAAACTCACCAGAAAAAGATAATGATAAAGCTCCAGAGATTAAAGAGTCTTGAAGCAGGTAAGAAAAAGTACAAGTCTGACTTGAGCAGAAGGCCTCATTGCATCCTCCAGCTTCATCAAGCAGAACTTGTAGGCTTCAAGAGGAGATAAAAACTTCCAGGCCAGCTAGTCCTGAGAAACTCCGTGAAGTCAGAAGTGCCATTTGAAACAACTCCGAACCAAACCCAATCCCAGACGCCACGTCTCAATGTGTGGAGCCTGAGTCCTGCAGAAAAAAATCCTCAATGTTAATTTTGCCCACTCCGGGCACCTTACTCCAAGTCTGGAACTCGCAAACCCGTGATTCTTTCCCAATAGTCCCAACCTGTAATACGATGACGCTGAGTGAATTAAGTCAGCAGCCAACCCTCACCCCACCCACTATGGTCTTTCTTCTTCAGGTAGAAGTGGGATGTTGCCATTTTGAAAAGACTGACAAAATCCAGCGAGCGCAGGAAGATTCACCGCTCCCTCACACCAGCAATTCCGGAAAGCTGTAATCTCATACACACAACCCAGAGCCTGGGGCAGTCCACAGGTGAAACTTTATATCGCGCACTCACTGGGGCAAAAACAAGAATACCAAATTTCAAACAACTACAACAATTTATTACACAGGGAAAAAGGGGCACTGAGTCACAAGCACTTTTGTGACCCTGCCAACATTGTCTACCTGAGACGCTGCAGGAAAGGATGTCCTGAGGCTTGGTACATTGGGGAGACCGTGCAGACGCTATAACAACGGATGAATAAACATTGCTCAACAATCACCAAGCAACAGTGTTCCCTTCCAGTCGGGGAACATTTCAGTGTCACACAGCCTCTGACCTTCGGGTAAGTGTTCTCCAAGGCAGCCTTCACAACACACGACAACACAGAGTCGCTGAGCAGAGACTGATAGCCAAGTTCCGCACAGACGAGGACAGCCTCAACCGGGATCTTGGGTTCATGTCACACTATCTGTGACCCACATGACTTGCCTGGGCTTTCAAAATCTCACGAACTGTCCCGGCTGGGGACAATACACGTCTCTTTAACCTGTTCTTAACCCTCTCTCCCTCTTTACCTGTAAAGACTTGATTATTTGATTACCTTTTAAGACTCACATTCCAACCATTATCTTGTAATTGTGTCTCTGCCCTTAATGCCAATCCTCCACTCACCTGATGAAGGGGCAGTGCTCCGAAAGCTTGTGCTATCGAATAAATCTGTTGGACTTTAACCTGGTGTTGTGAGACTTCTTACTGTGCCCAACCCAGTCCAATGCCAGCATCTCCACATCACCCTGTCCATTCCAATCATAATCCTGCAAACCTTTGTCAAGTCACCCCTCAATCTCTTTTGTTCCAGTGAGAACAAACCGGGTTTACCCAACCTCTCCTCAGAACCAGTACACTCCAGACCAGGCAGCATCCTGTAAACCTCTTCTGTCCCCTCGTCAAAGCATCCATATCCTTCTGGTAGTGTGGTGACCAGAACAGTACTCAATATTCTAAATGAGGCCTAACTAAGGTTCTCTAAAGCTGCAGCATGACCTGCCAATTTTTATACCCAGTGCCTCGACTGATGAAGGCAAGCATGCCTTCTGTGTTCCCTCATTCAGTGGTGGGTGGACATGTACACCCAGATCTCTCTGCCTGTCATAAGAACATAAGAAATAGGAGCAGGAGTAGGCCATCTAGCCCTTCGAGCCTGTCCCGCCATTCAATAAGATCATGGCTGAACTGAAGTGGTTCAGTTCCACTTACCCGCTTTCTCCCCATAACCCTTAGTTCCCTTATCGCTCAGAATAATACTCAGTGTCAATACTCCTTACCATTTATTGTATAAAACCTATATGCACTGGATCTTCCAAAATGCATTACCTCACATTTGCCTGGATTAAACTCCATCTGACATTTCTCTGCCCAAGTTTCCAACCCATCTACATCTTACTGTATCTTCCAACAATCCTCTTCACTATCTGCCACTCTACCAATTTTTGTGCAGTCTGCGAATTTACTAAAATTTTTCTCCAAAAATCATTTATATATATAATGAACAACAAAGGTCCCAGTACTGGTCCCTGTGGAGCACCAGTAGTCACAGTCTTCCATTCAGAAAAGCATCCCTCTACTGCTCCCTTCTGTCTTCTATGGCCAAGCCAGTTCTGTATCCAACTGGCTGCCACAATTGGCTCCATTATAATAGTGATTACACTTCCACAATATGCCACTGGCCAAAAGATACGAGAGGGTGTTGTGAAATTGTGAGATAGTGTTTAATCAATGGAATCTTAATAATATTCCTGGCTTTTTATTCAGATTGATCAGTGTAACGGAGAACCGTACAGAAACTGTACCAACAGGAAATTATTAGCAATGATATCAGTGAATGCTCATTTAATAGATCCAAATGACATTTCTCATCCTGCCGTTTGTACAGAGCTGCTGACTCAGTTTACAATAAACACACGAGCGAGGAATTAAAATCATATTCTAGGAATGAGCAGAGGATTTGCTGGTTGATATTACCAGCAGCCCGCAGTAATGTAAATGTTCATTGTGACTGCGAGATTAGTGACGTTAACAAGTATTTTGCTGTTTTATTCATTGGTACAATGCGAACACATGCATTGCCGAAAAATAAACCCTTCCAGCTCGACTTACTCAGTTAACCTTACTGCTGTTTGGAAAGTGGGGAGGGGACTTTGCATTGTGAATCTTTTCCTAGTCACCACTGAAAGCATCATTGGTCTTCAGTCAGACTACAGCTTGCAGGAGTCCTCTTTATGTTGAGTGATTGGACCTCCTGCCTGAGCTCCTGAAACGTTTGCTCACCCATCACAATGGCTGATGTCCCTGAATCCACTTCCATCTTCAGAGGCTTCCCGTTTACTTGGAGCACGACACTGATAGGGTCTATCGTGTCAGTTTTTAGATTAAAAGGAAAGTGAATAGCAGGATCACTGGTGCTAGGCTCGTCCACATTGTGTACACAGAACAGTACAGCACAGGAACAGGCCCTCTGACCCTTCAACCCTGTGCCAATCACGTTTACCTTTATCTAAACCAACCTCCTGTATCCCTCTATTTCCCCTTTGTCCATGTGTCTATCCAGATAAGTCTTAAATGTGGCTAATGTATCTGTTTCAGCTACCTCACTTGGCAGTGCATTCCATGCCCCACCACCCTCTGTGTAAAAAACTCCCCCCTGCACATCTCCACTGAACTTTTCCCCTTATCTTGAACCTGTGCCCCTTTGTAATTGTCATTTCTGCCCTGGGAAAAAGCTTCCAACTGTTCACCTTATCTATGCCCCTCACAATTTTGTAAACTTCTATTAGGTCACCCCTCAGCCTCTGTCTTTCCAGGGAGAAAGAATCCCAGATTACTCAATCTAATACACTCCATTCCAGACAACATCCTGGCAAATCTTTTCTGTACACCCTCCAAAGTTTCCACATCCTTCTGGCAGTGTGGTGACAAAATTGGACACAGTATTCCAAATGTGGCCTAACCAGTGTTTTATATAACTGTAACATAATTTACCAATTTTTATACTCGATGCCCCGTCCGATAAAGGTGAGCGTGCCTACACTTTCTTCACCACCTTTTCCACCTGTGCGGCTACTGTACTCCCAGATCTCTCTGTGTGTCTATGCCCCTGATGGTTCTACCATTTAAGAACATAAGAAATAGGAGCAGGAGTAGGCCATCTAGCCCTTCGAGCCTGCCCCGCCATTCAATAAGATCATGGCTGATCTGAAGTGGATCAGTTCCACTTTCCCGCTTTCTCCCCTTAATTCCCCTGTCTATCAGAAACCTATCTACCCGTGACTTAAATATATTCAGCGAGGTAGTCTCCACCACTTCAATGGGCAGAGAATTCCAGAGACTCACCACCTTATGAGCGAAGAAGTTCCTTTATTTTGTTTATTTATTTTAAAGCTCCCATCTGAATTGGATCTACCAAAATGCATCTTCTCGCATTTGTCCGGATTAAATTCCATCTGCCATTTCTCCATCCAATTTTCCAGCCTATTTATATCCTGCTGTATTCTCTGACAATCTTCATCACTATTTGCAACTCCACCAATCTTAGTATCATCTGCAGACTTGCTAATCAGATCAGCTGCACTTTATCTAAGTCATTAATATATATTACAAACAACAGAGCTCCCAGCACTGATCCCTGTGGAACATCACTAGTTACAGACCTCTATTCAGAAAAACACCCTTTCACCGCTACCCTCTGTCTCCTATGGCTAACACAGGAAGAAGTCTCAGAACACCAGGTTAAAGTCCAACCGATTTATTTGATAGTAAACCCACAAGCTTTCGGAGTTTGCCCCTTCGTCAGGTGAGTGGAGAGTTCTGGTCTCAAACAGGGCATATAAAAGGCACACACTCAGTTTACAGAATACTGATTAGAATGCAAGTCTTTACAGCTAATCAATTCTTAAAAGGTGCAGACAATGTGAGTGGAGATGGCATTAAGCACAGGTTAAAGAGATGTGTATTGTCTCCAGACAGGACAGTAAGTGAGATGTTGCAAACCCAGGCAAGTCACGGGGGTTACAGATAGTGCGACATGAACCCAAGATCCCTGTTGAGACCATCCTCATGTGTGCGGAACTTGGCTATCAGTCTCTGTTCAGTGACTCTGCGCTGTCGTGTGTCGTGAAGGCCGCCTTGGAGAACGTTTACCTGAAGATCAGAGGCCGAATGCTGAAGTGTTCGCCAACAGGAAGGGAACAGTCTTGCCTGGTGACTGTCGAGCGATGTTCATTCATCTGTTGTCGTAGCGTCTGCATGGTCTCCCCAATGTACCATGCTTCAGTACATCCTTTCTTGCAACGTATCAGGTAGACAATGTTGGCCGAGTTGTAAGAGTATTTACCGTGTACCTGGTGGATGGTATTCTCACGTGTGATGATGGCATCCATGTCGATGATCCGGCATGTCTTGCAGAGGTTGCTGTGGTAGGGTTGTGTGGTATTGTGGTCACTGTTCTCCAGAACATAAGAACATAAGAAATAGGAGCAGGAGTAGGCCATCCAGCCCTTCGAGCCTGCCCCGCCATTCAATAAGATCATGGCTGATCTGTCGTGGCTCAGTTCCACCTTCCCGCCCTCTCCCCATAACCCTTAATCCCCTCTCTTATCAAAAACCCATCAACCCGCTTCTTAAAAATATTTAGCGAGGCAGCCTCCACCACTTCAACGGGCAGAGAATCCCAGAGATTCACCACCCTTTGAGTGAAGAAGTTCCTCCTCAACTCTGTTCTAAACCGCCTCCCTTTTATCTTGAGGCTGTGCCCCCTAGTCCTACTGTCTTTTTTGAGCGGGAAGAGTCTCTCCACCTCTATCCTATCCATCCCATTCATCATCTTATACGTCTCAATGAGATCTCCCCTCATTCTTCTAAACTCTAACGAGTACAAGCCTAGTTTATTCAGCCTCTCCTCATAGCTCAACCCCCTCAACTCTGGTATCAGCCTAGTAAACCTCCTCTGCACTCCCTTCAGGGCCAAAAGGCTGGGTAGTTTGCTGCGAACAATGGCCAGGCCAGTTCTGAATCCATCTAGCTAGTTCACGGCTGATCCAGTGTTACCAACACTGTTACCAACCTGCCATGAGGGACCTTGTCAAATGCTTTACCAGATTACATAGACAACATCCATGGCCTATCCCTCATCAATCATTTTTATCACCTCCTCAAAAAACTCAATCAGATTAGTGAATCATAACCTCCCTCAGACAAAACCATGCTGTCTGTTACTAATAAGACCATTCAGTTCCAAGGATGCATATATAGATCCTATCCCAAAAAATCTTCTCGAACAATTTCACTTGTAACAGCTCATCGATTACTGGGTGATCTTGACTTCACTTTATCAAATGTCCTCCTTTGTGGCAATAGAAACACTCAGTCTCCTCAAACCAACATGTTTCAGCAGTGAGATTACATCCACCTGGGTAACATTGCTCTTTCAGCATTCCTGTCTGATTTCCGCCACTGTATCCTTCTGCTCCGTAGCTGTCTGAAATTGTTTCCTGTTTCTCAGCTGCTTTGGTTCTGCGCCAGCTACACCCAGACAGGTAAATTCTGCCATTCTGTGTGCTCTGCAGCATGTATACAGTGTATACAGTGGTTAGCACTGCTGCCTCAGCGCTATGGACCCAGGTTCAATTCCAGACTTGGATCATTGTCCCCATGTCTACGTATTTTCCTCCAGGTGCTCTGGTTTCCTCCCGCAGTCCAAAGATGGAAGGGTTGGGTAGATTTACCATGGTAAAAGGATTACAGGAAGAAGGCAGAGAAGAGGGACTGGGTGGGAGACTCTTTCAGAGAGTTGGTGCAGACTGAATGGGCCGAATGGTCTGTTTCTGCAGGGAGTCTATAGATTAGCACTTCCAATTACCAACACTATCTCCATTGCTCATGTAAAATTTTTGCCAACCTCTGCAAGCAATCTGTGTTGAATAGACCAACTGTTAATGCCACAGGCTAACCCATCCCGCAACATGTCACTGAGTGTTGCTCCAAAGTCACACCACTCTGTCGAAATTTGCTGATGACACCAAGATTGGGGGAACGGCAAATTGTGCGGAGGGTGTGGAGAGTCTGCAGAAGGATCTAGATAGGCTGGGCGAATGGGCCAGGAACTGGCAAATGGAATTTAATGTTGGCAAGTGTGAGGTGGTCCACTTTGGTAGGAGGAATGGTAGGAAGGACTATTACTTACGTGGCAAAAAACCGCAGCAGGTGGCGGTGCAGAGGGACCTTGGGGTCCTTGTGCATGAGTCGCAAAAACCCAGCTTGCAGGTGCAGCAGGTGGTCAGGAAGGCGAATGGGATGCTGGCCTTCATAGCGAAGGGGATTGAATATAAAAGTAGGGAGGTCTTGCTGCAGCTGTATAGGGCATTGGTGAGGCCGCAGCTGGAGTACTGTGTGCAGTTTTGGGCGCCGCACCTGCGCAAAGATATTTTGGCCTTGGAGGGAATGCAGAGAAGGTTTACTAGGCTGATACCGGAGTTAAGGGGGTTGAGCTATGAGGACAGGCTGAATAAACTAGGCTTGTACTCGTTGGAGTTTAGAAGAATGAGGGGAGATCTCATTGAGACGTATAAGATGATGAATGGGATGGATAGGATAGAGGTGGAGAGACTCTTCCCGCTCAAAAAAGACAGTAGGACTAGGGGGCACAGCCTCAAGATAAAGGGGGGAGTGGTTTAGAACAGAGTTGAGGAGGAACTTCTTCACTCAAAGGGTGGTGAATCTCTGGAATTCTCTGCCCGTAGAAGTGGTGGAGGCTGCCTCGCTAAATATTTTCAAGAAACAGGTTGATGGGTTTTTGATAAGAGAGGGGATTAAGGGTTATGGGGAGAGGGCGGGAAAGTGGAACTGAGCCACGACAGATCAGCCATGATCTTATTGAATGGCGGGGCAGGCTCGAAGGGCCGGATGGCCTACTCCTGCTCCTATTTCTTATGTTCTTATGATAACTGCTTCAGTTTGGTTATGTAAGCGGCAATCGATTTGCCTGGAGCTCTCACCCTCAGATTACATTTGAATTTCTGGAGTATGACCGATGGTTTAGGTTGGAATTGAGCATCCACCAAATCCATTACATCACTGAATGATTTGGAGTGGGACACACTTGGGGCTGCGATTATGTCTGAGTTCCACAAATACTGAGGAGAACTGCTTTGTGTTTTGCCTCCTTCCCTATTCTGTTAACTTTGATGCAGTATCTCTTTGAGGGGCTGCCTCTCATTTTTTTTCCTCAATTTGTTGATTTGGTGAATGAAAAGAATCACAGCCTCATTCTACTGGCTGAGAACAACAAGCTGGCATGTTAAAATCCGTATCTTTCACTTGCTCATCTGCTGAAATACGGCTTTGTACCAACATTGTGCTTGCTAAACGTAGTAAGAAGTCTCACCACACCAGGTTAAAGTTCAGTCTGGACTTTCAGCTGGTCTTGTGAGATTTCTTACTGTGTTTACCCCAACACTGGCATCTCCACATCTTTGATAAACCTTCCAGTGAGGCACGTTGTGGTGTTGTATAAAGATGATATATGTTAGATATGATGGTCATTATTATTATTAAAACTTAGCAAAGCAAAACAATTCTACGACAATTGTCTATTAGGCTTAAAGCCACACATTCAGAGATTGCAGGCTGCGGTTGAGTATTCGATAGCCCTGTGTGTTGAAGCTGATGGTGAGTAAATGGGAGTGGGTTTTAATCTCGGACTGAAGGTTCACTGCCTCTCTCAGTTTGCAATGTGCCAATGCTGAATTCGTTCTCAATCCTTTAAAAACAAAAACACATGGAACTGATGATAAAATAATTGATAACCTTTCTCCCAACCCTCTATTTGAGCAGAGTGAGACATTGGCAGCTTTTAAACAGATTGAAGCATCTGTGTACAGTAACAATCAATTTAACTTAATTGAATCTCAACATCACTGGTGGCTACAGAAGTAATTAATCATCAGAGCTCCGCTCTGCAAGGTGCACAAATGTGATCCAGCCGTTGAGAAGAAATTTCCGCCAATCTTTCATGTGACTGCACGAAGGGTGACATGTATATATTTAGTGAAAGATCTTCTCACTAAGAACCAAAGAACGAGAAACATGAGACCAATCAGCTCCTTAAACCTGCTCCTCCTTCAATAAGATTATAGACAATCTTCTACCTCACAGAATTGTTACAGAGCAGAAGGAGGCCATTCAGCCCATCATGTTTGCACCAGCTCCATCGTGAACAATTTACTCAAGTTTTCCCACCTTCTCCCATAATCCTGCACATTCTTCCTTTTCAGGTAACATTCTCATTCCCTTCTGAATATTTCAGTGGAACCTGCCTCCATCACACTCTCAGGCAGTGCATTCCAAACCCCAGCCACTCATCATTTGAACGTTTTACCGATGTTCCTTTTGCTTCTTTATCAATTACTCGAAACCTGTGCCCTCTCACTCTCGATCCTTTCACGAGTGGGAACAGTTTCTCCCCATCTCCAGCCAAACCTTCATGATTCTTAATATCTTTATCAAGTCTCCACACAGCCTTCTTTAGTCCCAATTTCTTCAATCTATCTCGTCTCTGGAACCATCCCCGTGAATCTCTACAGCACTCTGTCCAATGGCCTTACATCCTTCCTATAGTGTGTTGCCCAGAACCAGACACAATACTGTAACTGAGCTGAACTAATGGCCCACACAAGCATTACAAAGCTGGCTTGTTCTTATATCCTATGCACCTATTCATAAAATCCAGGATACTGTATGTTTTATTAACTATTCTCGCAACCTATCCTGCCAGCTTCAATGATTTGTGTACATATACACCCAGATCCCTCTGCTCTTGCATCCACTTTTGAGTTGTCCCCTTTCTTTTATTTTATTTCTCTTTGTTCTTCCACTCAGAATGAATCACCTCCCACTTCTCCACATTAAACTTCACTTGCCGCCTATCTGCCCACTCACCAACTTGTCTCTGTCCTTTTGAAGGTTGGCATTCCCCTCGTTTTCACGTTAGAATAACTCCAACTTCTGTATTCACCCACAAACATTGTAACTGTAACTTGTACACAAAAGTCCAGGTCATTAATAGTGATCAGGAAAGGCTAACACTGACCCCTGGGGAGCTCCACTATAAGCCTTCCTCCAGCATGAGAAACATTAACAATTACTCTCTGTCCATTTTATAACTTTTCTCACAGGGTCTGTTGGAAGATCTTCATTCTCACACTCAAGGCCAGGAATGGGACTTGAGTCTGGAACTTTGTGATTCAGAGACAAGTGTGTGACCAACAAGGGAGGTGATGGCTGAGTGGTATTATCACTAGATTATTAATCCAGAAACTCAGCTAATGTTCTGGGGATCCAGGTTCAAATCCTACCACAGCAGATGGTGGAATTTGAATTTAAAAAAACCCCGGAATTAAGAATCTACTGATGACCATGAAACCATTGTCGATTGCCAGAAAAAAACCCATCTGGTTCACTAATATCCTTTATGGAAGGAAATCTGCCGTCCTTACCCGGTCTGGCCTACATGTGACTCCAGAGGCACAGCAATGTGGTTGACTCTCAACTGCCCCCTGAAAGGTCTTATCAAGCCACTCAGTTTCAAGGGTGACTATGGATGGGCAATAAATGCTGGCCAGATAGCAACATCCATGTCCCATGAATGAATTCAAAAGAATTGTGCTGCAGCTGATAAAGCTTCTGTCAGGCGTGTTCTGGTCAGCACACTTTAGGAAGGATGTGAGGGTCCTTGCGAGGGCGCAGAGGAGCTTTACAGTTCCAGGCACGAGGGATTTTAGCTCCAGGGTTCGGTTGGAGTAGCTGAGATTGTTCTCCCTGAAGGGCAGACAGCAGGATGGAGATTTGACAGATGCGTACAAAATTATGGCAGGTTTAGGTAAGACAGCCAAAGACAATCTTAGCCATTGGCAATGGATTAGAGGCAGAGATTTAAGGTTTGGGGCCAAAGATACAACAGGAAATGTGAAGAAAATATTTTTAAAAACAGCAAATGGTAATTATCAGGACCCACTGCAAACAAGGGAGAGGCGGTGAATCATTTCCAGAAGAAATTGGATAGGTACTTGAAAGTAAATAAATTTAAAATCACAGAGGTTTACAGCATGAAAAAGAGCAACTTGTCCATGCCACCAATTTTTAATCACTAAGTTAATCCCAATTGCCCACATTTGGCCCATTATCCCTCTATACCCATCTTACCCATGTAATTGTCTAAATGTTTTTTAAAAGACAAAATTGTACCCGCCTGTGGCAGCTTGTTCCAGATTTGCAACGCTTCTGGGATAGAATGAGGAAACGGGACTGATTGGATTGCTTTACAGAGGGTCCACAGGAAGGTGATGGGCCAAATGGCCCCTTTCTGTGCTGTAATACAATCCCCAGGAGTTCTGTCTCCTCACATGGTTTTGAAATGTGCCATTAAATTTATATTCCCTGCCCCTTCTTCCCAAACGCACCAATTTCCACATATTCCAGCTTCAGCTGCTTGGTTCCAAGACATCACAATCCCCTCCATCAACCTTCCCGTCCCTCCAACTGTCTTTGATGAAGCTTTTGCAGGTTAGATGGATTGGCTAGGATAAGTTGCTCCTTAGTGTCCCAAGAAGTATAGGTTAGGGGGATTAATTGAGTAAATGAATGAGGTTATGAGGATAGGGCCTGAGTAAGATGTTATGCCGGAGAGTCAGTGCAGACTTGATGGGCCAAATGGGCCAAATGCTATGTAATGAGGCGGGTAGAATTAGGGACCTTGCGGTGAAGGAACCTCTTGGGGAGAGTGATCATTGTATGGTGGAGTTTCTGGTGCAGATGGAGGAGGAGAAAGTGGGTTCCCGGACACGCGTACTTTGTTTGAATAGAGGGGAGTATGGTAGGATGAGAGAAGAATTGGCGAATGTGGACTGGGGGAGCGCGTTGGAGGGAGGGTCTGCTGAGGAGCAGTGGAGGATCTTTAAGGAGATCTTTCTTGGTGCTCAGCGGAAATTTATTCCGATGGTCAAAAAGGACCGTAGGAGGAGAGGTAATAAGCCGTGGATAACAAAGGAGGTGAAGGAAAGTGTTAAATTAAAAGCAGAGGAATTTAGAGTAGCTAAGAGTAGTGGGCGAGAAGAGGATTGGGAGAGGTTTAAATGTCAACAAAGATTGACAAAGAAGTTGATAAAGAAGGGTAGGAGAAACTATGAAGCTGGGCTAGCGCTTAATATAAAAAAGGATAGCAAGAGTTTTTATAAATATATAAAAAGGAAGAGGCTGGCTAAGGTGAACGTTGGTCCTTTAGAGGATGAGAAAGGGGAGCTAGTGGTAGGGGATGGGGATGTGTCTAAGGTATTGAATAACTTTTTTGTTTCTGTCTTCACGGAGGAGGACGTGAATAATTTGCCGGGTGTTAGCGATGGAAAGGTGGTAGGACTGGAGGGTCTTAATGACATTACTGTTACTAGAGAGGCGGTGCTCGACAGACTGGAGGGGCTGATTGTGGACAAGTCCCCAGGACCGGATGGAATGCATCCGAGGGTTCTGAAAGAAATGGCGGAGGTGATAGTGGATGCCTTGGTGGTTATTTTCCAGACGTCGCTGGATTCCGGGGAAGTGCTGGATGATTGGAAAACGGCTAATGTTATGCCGTTGTTTAAGAAAGGTGCCAGGCAAAAGGCGGGGAATTATAGGCCGGTTAGTTTAACGTCTGTGGTAGGTAAAATGTTAGAATCCGTCATTAAAGAGGAAATTGCGAGGCATCTTGAAGGGAATTGCTTGATAGAGCAGACGCAGCACGGTTTCATTAAAGGGAAGTCGCGTCTGACAAATTTATTGGAGTTCTATGAGGATGTGTCTAGGGTGGTGGATAGAGGAGAGCCGGTGGATGTGGTCTTTCTAGATTTTCAGAAGGCGTTTGACAAAGTACCTCACAAGAGGTTATTGCAGAAGGTCGAGGGACATGGAGTTGGGGGTAGGGTCTAAGTGTGGATAGAGGATTGGTTGTCAAATAGGAGGCAGAGAGTGGGGGTCAACGGGTGCTATTCGGATTGGCGGATGGTGACTAGTGGAGTGCCCCAGGGGTCGGTGCTGGGGCCTCAGCTTTTTACCATTTATATAGATGATCTGGAGGAGGGAACTGAGTGTAGGGTGTCGAAATTTGCTGATGACACCAAGATTGGGGGAACAGCAAATTGTGCGGAGGGTGTGGAGAGTTTGCAGAAGGATCTAGATAGGCTGGGTGAATGGGCCAGGAAATGGCAAATGGAATTTAATGTTGGCAAGTGTGAAGTTGTCCACTTTGGTAGGAATAATGGAAGAAGGACTGTTACTTACGGGGCGAAAAACTGCAGCAGGCGACGGTGCAGAGGGACCTCGGGGTCCTTGTGCATGAGTTGCAAAAACCCAGCTTGCAGGTGCAGCAGGTGGTCAGGAAGGCGAATGGGATGCTGGCCTTCATAGCGAGAGGGATTGACTATAAAAGTAGGGAGGTCTTGCTGCAGCTGTATAGGGCATTGGTGAGGTCGCAGCTGGAGTACTGTGTGCAGTTTTGGGCGCCGCACCTGCGCAAAGATATTTTGGCCTTGGAGGGAGTGCAGAGGAGGTTTACTAGGCTGATACCGGAGTTGAGGGGGTTGAGCTATGAGGAGAGGCTGAAAAAACTGGGCTTGTACTCGTTAGAGTTTAGAAGAATGAGGGGAGATCTCATTGAGACGTATAAGATGATGAATGGGATGGATAGGATAGAGGTGGAGAGACACTTCCCGCTCAAAAAAGACAGTAGGACTAGGGGGCACAGCCTCAAGATAAAGGAGGGGCGGTTTAGAACGGAGTTGAGGAGGAACTTCTTCACTCAAAGGGTGGTGAATCTCTGGAATTCTCTACCCGTTGAAGTGGTGGAGGCTGCCTCGCTAAATATTTTTAAGACGCGGGTTGATGGGTTTTTGATAAGAGAGGGGATTAAGGGTTATGGGGAGAGGGCGGGAAGGTGGAACTGAGCCACGATAGATCAGCCATGATCTTATTGAATGGCGGGGCAGGCTCGAAGGGCTAGATGGCCTACTCCTGCTCCTATTTCTTATGTTCTTATGTCTCCTTCTGCACCGTTAGGGATTCTATGACAACCTTCATCTTTGACTACTTTTTTGATCATCTGTTTTAATATTTCCTTATGCGGCTCAGTGTGAAATTTTCCTTGCTAACGTTCCTGTGAATCACTGTGGGGTGTTTTACAGGGTTCAGGGAGCACTATATATGTCCATTACTGCTGCTCCGAAGCAGCCTTCAACCATCCCCACCCCCCCGCTCCTTTCCCACTAGTGAGAAAATCCTCAACCCCCACCCTGGCCACAACGGGAACTATGTTTTTTTTACTGGCACAGTTCACGAATAACGTGGTCACCAGAAATAATTAATTAGGTGATTATTCAATGTTAAACCCTTCTGTGAAAATACAGGGAAGAATTCAGAGCATGTGGTTTGGCAGTCAGAGAACATAAACCATAGAAAAGTCAATAACGGCAACAATAAAACACCAAACGTGGGCCAGGATCAATAAGATACAGAGCAGGAAAGTAAACATGCATTTCTATAGCACCTTTCTCTAACCCAGGATCTTCAAAACTGATTTACAGCCAATGAAGTACTTTTGGCGTTCAGTCACTTTTGTAACGTCGGAAACATGGCAGTTTGTGCACAGCAAGATCCCAGCCACATCACCAAGTCAAACCCTGAGACTCCCTCCCTCACAGCACCACCTGCCCATTCAGCATGTGAATGGACACAGTTCCAGAAGGTTCTTTAGCATCTTCTGCCCAATTGGACAATCAGGGACACACAATCGGTCTTGCCAGTGAAGCCCCACATCTACAGAAATAATTCCCAGTGGAAATGTACCCAGAGTCAAGGGGAATTCACCAGCCTTCCCGAGAGCGAGCAAACAGGCTGGAAATCAGTTACCATGGCAGCAGAATCGCACCTGCTGCTTATCTGCTTCTGCTATAAACCTGGAACTTACTCACGGATCTCCAACACAAGTCTTCTGTTCTGGGGGACTGATATAGTCCCAGCAGTGACCAACACTCCCAGTGGCGCTGCTACAACGAGGGGGCTGCAGAGAGGACCATAGACCCCTACAGTGCAGAAAGAGGCCCTTCAGCCCATCGAGTAGGCACCAAACACAATCCCACCCAGATCCTACCTCCATATTTTACCCACTAATCCCTCTAACCTGCACATCCCTGGACACTAAGGGGCAATTTTTAGCAATAGCCAATCAACCTAACCCGCACATCTTTGGACTGTGGGAGGAAACCCACGCAGACACGAGGAGAATGTGCAAACTCCACACAGGCAGTGACCCGAGCCGGGAGTTGAACCCAGCATCCTGGAGCTGTGAAGCAGCAGTGCTACCATGCCCAGTGAGGGGGAAGCTGCGTAATGTTTTTGATAAGAGAGGGGATTAAGGGTTATGGAGAGAGGGCAGGAAAGTGGACTGAGCAGCGACAGATCAGCCATGATCTTATTGAATGGCGGGGCAGGCTCGAAGGGCTAGATGGCCTACTCCTGCTCCTATTTCTTATGTTCTTAATGGACTTGGGAATAGCACTGCATAAATATAAGTCTTTTATTCATTGGTATCAGGTCTTTTGGCCCATCACAACTGTGCTAGCCCTGGGACAGAGCTATCCAATTAGTCTTTTTCCCCTTAGCCCTGTAAATAAATATTCCCCTTCAACTATTTACCCAATTCCTATTTTGAAAGTAATTATTAAAACATTCCCGTTTTCCCCTGAGCCTTTTGTCAATTCTCTTGTCTCAGTTCCCCCAGCAGCAAAACAATTCCTCTTTATCGAGTCCATTAAAACTCCTCAGCACTTTGAACTCCTCTGTTTAATTATCCTCAACTTCTTCCCTTATCTGTCCTAATCTAAAAAAATAAATAAAAGGAATTAACTGATTGATGAAAGACATCAGCAGTTTGAATATAAGTATTCATTGTTTGAGCTTGCAATGATTATTTAATTTCTAATTGGTCACATCTGTCTCTCCTCACCGGCCAATATTGCTCCTCAATGTTCATTCTCTCATACTCATCTCCAGGATTTACAGATGTGACAGAATTGATCAAATATCTGTTCAAAAATCTGGTGCCTGTGGTTTTGGAATTTTTTTACAGATTGTAACAGTACAGTTATCCTTCAACATTCAGTATTGGTCGGCTTGTCATGTGCTTAGCAAGGACCAATCTGATCTTAATCCCATAACAGCCCACCAAGCAGATAGGTGGGAGTGGGGAGGGACGCACCTGGAGCAATTTTCAGGCATTACCGCTGGTTCCTGCTCCATTAACCCTTCGCGTGACTCGGTTACCTACCCTGCCTCCCCTTTCACCTCTTTCTTGCTGTGGTAATTTCACCTGGATCAGAATGTCGTGGGCTCAAGTCCTACTCTCAAGACGCCATCAAACTCAGGCTGAGAGCTCGGTGCCAGGACAGAGAAAGTGCTGCACTATCAGAAGGGACAACTTCCCTTTGACTTATTAAATTGAGGCCCTCTCTGCTTTCTTGGAATGGGTCAAAAGTCTTCCACAATTCGAAGAGCAGGGTAGTTCTCCCAGTGTTCTGGTCAATATTTATCTCAGCAATAAATGAAAAACAAAGCTTATTTGGCCGCTATCACGCTGTTTGTGGAATTGTGATGTGCACAGTGGCTGCCACGGTTTCTATGCAACAGAGATGAGGGGTTTGTTGTATGAAGAGAGATTGAACAGTTTAGGCCGATACTGTCTGGAATTTAGAAGAATGAGGGGAGAGCAAATTGAGGTTTACAGGATGATAAAAGGCCAGGATAAAGTAAACATGGAGCAGATGCTTCCTCTTGTGGGACATTCTAGGACGAGAGATCATAATTTTAGGATAAGGGGCAGCAAATTTAAAACAGAGCTGAGGAGAAACTGCTTCTCTCAAAGGAGTTGTGAATCTGTGGAATTCGTTACCCCAACGTGCGGTGAATGCTGGGACAGTGAGTAAACTTGAGGAGGAGTTAGGCAGATTTTTAATTGGTAATGGGGTTGAAGGGTTATGGGGAGAAGGCAGAACAATGGGGATGAGGAGCATATCAGGTTGGACTCAATGGGCCGAATGGCCTAATTCTGCTCCTACATCTTATGAACAGCGATTAGACATTTTATGAAAGGTGCTATATAAATGCAAGTCCAGTTGACCACTCTGCACCATTCTCCCAAACGTTGACACGATCTGCTCACTATCCCTCTCTGCTTTTGGTATCAAAAGGATGCATCTGTTTTGTGCTGATTGGATGTTGCATCTTCAGTAGCCTGTAAGGCAACGAGTCCATCACCTCACTGCACACTCACTGTCCTGAAGCATTTAAACATTAGCCCAGTTACTGTGCAGGGAAAGGTTGTGGCACATTTTTCAATGGCTTCATCTCACAAACAGCCAATGAGGTAGTTGGCCAGTTCATCAGTTTTATATAGTGATGAATCATGGAGCTCCTTTGCAGAGTGTTTTGAATATTTCATACAAGTGAATAAACTTACAAATGAGTTGCTCTTAGCAGCTTTTCTCAGCACAATAGGAAGTCAAACCTACAATTTGTTCTGGTACTTGGTTTATTCAGCAAAGTGAGAGACCAAAACTTACAATTATTTGATGACTTGACAAAGACCCTTGAAGAGCATCGCTCTCCAAAGCCATTGATCATCATGGAATAGTTCAGGTTCCACCAAAGGAACCAAATGGGAGGTGAAAGCGTTGCTCAGTTTGTAGCAACCTTAAAAAGGCTGGCACTGCATTGTAAGATTAGTGAGTCGGTAGAAGATTCCCTTCGAGATCATCTCCTCTATTGTCACCAAAGTGAGGCTATTGAAAGGAGATTGTTTATTGAACATACTTTGACTTTAAAAGCCAGCAGTAGAAATCACAATGGTGGATGGAATTGGCTGTTAAAGAGGCTTCACAATTTGGTGCAGGAATGAAGTTGGGAACAATCCAAAAAAAAACAAAACAGCAACAAGCATGTCAGAGATGTGCCAAAACAGACCAGTGAGTGTGTGCCAGAGCAAGGATAGTCAATGCGAGAATTGTGACACAATGGGTCACATTGCAAAAGCTTGTTGGGCTGGAGCAGCTCCCCCTGAGAATAATATTCAGAAGAAGGGTCTGGGAACTTCAAGGAGAAGAACAAGTTACACTCTATATAAAGAATTTACAACTTTGAAGGAAAGAATCACATCTGTGAAGTAGAGAATGTTTAGAACTATGATGAAGATCTCCAACTAACCATCTGATCCATACAGGGTAAATCATATAGATTCTGGATGATTCCGAAGTTAAGTGAACAACCTACTAGGATAGAGGTGGCTTCTGTGTCTTTAATTCCTGAGAAATTGAGATGCCAGCATTGGACTGGAGTATTACGGGAAGATGATGAAGGAGCAGCGCTCCAAAAGCTCATGATCCTAAATAAACCTGCTGGACTTTAATCCCTGAGACTACATACCAACAAAAGCTCAAACATTTTCCTTTACGAGACAATGCCAAAACAGACTTACTGTACCTTCTGGATAAATACAAGAATGTATTCAAAGAGACACTGGGCTTAATGCAGATGATCAAGTGAAAATCAAGATAAAACCTAATAGTCAACCAAAAAGTCTCAAAGCAAGAATGATTCAATATATCATTCATCCCAAGATCAAAGAAGAATTAGTATGACTTTTAACACTGGTGTGTGAGAACCAATTACAATGAGTGGCTGGACTACCCCCATCACACTTGTCATGAAAGAAAATGGTTTTGTTTGTATTTGGATTGATTTTAAAACAACCATAAGTCCAGTGTTGTGTTCCGATCAACATCCGCTTCCTTTAATTGAGGATTTGTTTGCTGGGTTATTAGATGCGCAGAAATTCAGCAAGATTGATTTTTTACAAGCTAATTTACAGATGAATGTAGCCGCTGAGTCTCAGCTGTTGTTTACCATCATTATTCATTAATGTCTTTTTCATTATAAAAGATCGTCTTCTGGAATAACATCAGCACCAGCCCAATTCCAAAGATCAATGGGTCAGGTTTTAAGTGGTCTCTCTGGTGTACAATGTTACATGGATGATATTCTAATTACAGGCTTCAGTGAACAGGAGCATTTGAATAATTTAGAAACAACATTGGAACATCTTCAAGCACATGGTCTGTGTATCAAGAATGAAAAGTGTGACTATTTCCGGGCATCAGTTCAGTATTTGCATTACATTATTGATAGTAAAATCCTACATAAAGCACCTAAAAAGAATGGACACATCTGATAAACATGACAGCTTTTCAAGTTCAGAGAAACATCAAAAATTATCTTGTGATGAGGACAGCGATGGATATGGTGTTGAAAGGAACAAGTAGCTAGAATGCATTGGAGCATCCTGATTTGAAACCACATGTATCGAGAAAACTGGGGTTGACCAAGATGGGTGACTATTGTGGGGAATCAGAGTGATCATTTCTCCTCATCTGCATGAGTTTCTGAACAATTACACGAAGGATATTCTGGTATCGTCCAGATGAAGGAATTAGCATAAATACTTTTGATGGCCAGGCATGCATTCTCAGACTTAAGAGAAAATGTAATCCTGTGCATAAATAAGAAATACACCATTGTTGTCTCCTTTATACCCTTAGGAATGGGCTAAAATACCATTGCATTTAGATTATGCTGGTCTGTCTGATCATAATTGATGTGCTCTCAAAGTGGCCAAAAATTGTCATCATGAATCTACTTCAGCTGAATAAACCATTGAAAAACTTCACAAAAATGGTTGCAAAGTTTGCTAAACTGGAACAGATTATTAGTGATAATGTTCACAATTTACTTCACAGGAGTTGATCTCAACGTTAATGGTATTCAGTTTATGGAAACCACCCCTCATCATCCACAAATTAATGGATTTGCTAAAAGATTTGTACAGTCCTTGAAACTTTCTTTAAAAGAGCAATGTTCATTATTACATTGTGTGAATAGCTTTTTGGTATCTGATAGAAACACTACTCACGCAACTACTCAAAATTCACCTGCATTTGAGAATTACATTTCTTTTATTACCTTCAGAAACTTCAGAGATAATGGAGCATCAACAACAATCTCAAGTTGGTGGATGAGAAGTGAGGGCAAAACAACTCTCATTTCAACCAGGAGGTCGAGTGTTAGCATGTAATTCTGCCACGAGCGAGAAATGGGTTTCAACCATAGTTTTAGCAAATGGTTCAAACGGAGAATGAACTCGTTTAGTTACTCCACACTGACCAATTGTTATCATCTTGAAACGATTTCTCAGAATCATCTCTAGAAGCACCAACCTCTTCAGTCCCAAGTATTGTGAATGCTGCCACAGGAAACTTAGTTGAATCAGATTTGCCTGATCATTGTGTCTTTGCTGCTACATCAGGTTGATGCAGAATTAGTTCCAAGAGAAGAATTGTCCACTGAAATTCCAAATCATAATTCCAGGATCAAAGATAACAAAATTCTAGAACATTGTCTACAACAAAAGAGGAATGTATAAGCCCTAATAGTTTGTTTGGCAGTTAAGAGCCAACCACATTGCTGAATGTCTGGAGGCTCACGTAGGCCAAGGTATGTAATGAGGGTAGATTTCCTTCCCTAAAAGGCATTAGTAAACAGGAGGTGATTTTTAAAAATTATAATCCAGTACTTTCACAGTCATCATTACTGAGATGAGATTTTTATTCGACATTTATTTAATTAACTGAATTTAAGTTCCCTCAGCTGCTGTGGGGGATTTAAATTCATGTCCCTAGATCATTATAATCCAAGTCTGTGGATTACAAGTCCAGTAGTATAACCATTAACCATGGTACAACCATTTTCCTCTGCATTACTTTCCTGAAGTGAGTTCTCGGTGGGGGGGGGGAGGGGAGGGGGGAAGTGCAGAGATGAAAGACTCCAATCACTCCCATGACTCCTGGTACATCTTTCTGAAACAGGCAAGGAGCAGTCCATTACATCCTCCTTCCCTAAGTGACTTGGATGAATTGGGAACATTCGCTCGGGCTGATTTCTCCTTTAATGCCAGTTAGTCTTTTCCAAATTTTGATGCTGTCTGTTAAATGAAGCAACGAGTTGCTGATTAGGAAGTAGCAGGCTCTGTTCAGCCTGCTGTACACAGAGTGAGAAGCAAACAGATTACTATCTATTTGTCGACATTAGATATAGATCCCCGAGGAGTTTAGACAAATGGCATACATCTTGCTGTGTTAAAAGATTTGCAGTCTGAACAGATTATTATAATGAAAACTGCACCATTACAACGGTGACGTGGCAGCATTGGCTATGAAGTAGATTGGGACATGGTGAGGCAGGGGAGAACGATGCTACATCAATGCAAGTGAGAGAACAGAAAGGCCCATTCTGTCCGTGTTAGCTCTGTGAGAGAATCATCCAATTAGACTGTCTCCCCAGCCTGGCAGACAGAATTTCTTCTCAAATATTCATCCAATTTCCTTTTGAAGGTTACTTTTGAAACAGCCTCCTCCTTTTCAGGCAACACATGAGTCACCATGAAATATATTTAATGACCTGAAGGATAATAAAGTTCCACGGTGCAATAATTGTGGACTGGATAATGGATGGTGAGCACTGGCTCACAGGCTCCAGCTTTGTTGCATAGGTGCTGGGTCCACTTCCAAAGACTGAATCCACAGGACATTCCACAAGGTAAGGTTATGACTTGGCTTCATTATTGACCTGGAAATTGAGCTTCCCATCCCCCCATCATCATCAATACCACCTTCCACCTCTAACATCAGCCAGCTCCACCCGCACCACTCAAACTCTTATCCAAACTTCCACACTTGATCATTCCAATGCTGGTGGTTCGGTGGCACAGTGGTTAGCACTGGTGCCTCACAATGCCAGGGACCCGGGTTCAATTCCCGGCTTGGGTCACTGTCTGTGTCTGCGTGGGTTTCCTCTGGGTACTCCAGTTTCCTCCCACAGTCTGAAAGATGTGATTAGGGGCATTGGCCATGCTAAACTGACCCTAGTTTCAAGGGATCAGCAGGTATATATATATATATGGGGATAGGGTGGGGTTATTGTTGGTGTGGGCTGAATGGCCTCCTTCCCTATTGTAGGGATTCTATGGCCAGTCTATTGTGAACCTTGCTGATGTGACACCAAATCGAGGAGGTGGGAAAACCTCATGGAGGTAAAATCTGAGTGGGGGGGGTGGGGGGGTTCTTAAAATTATTGAATTGTATTCAGATCAGATTCTCGCTCATTCTGGGTGTGAACCTCATTATGTTGCCAACAAGATTCATGTTTGTCATGTTTCCTCTTCCGTGATCCTGGGGACAGGGAGTATGGGCTCCAGCTCCCACCCATACAACAGTATGATATAAATCCAGCTTGTGTTTTATATATCTCCACTAATTTATTACATACTCTGTGTTGATCAAACCCTTCCAGGATTATTATACTTTGCACCAATTTCCTTGGTGGTCAACATTGGTTCCCATTCCATCAATTCCCAAAATTTAAAATTCTCCCCCGGGTTATCAAAGTTCTCCGTGGTCTCACTCCCCTCCTCATCGTCACAGCCCCTTCTGTCCCTACTAATCTCAGAAATCTCCCTGCTGCGTCAATCCTGGCCTCCTGTGCATCCCCCCCGCCCCCCCCCACCCCACCCCAATGCCTCCTGGATGGTCAAGCCACCAATGCCTCGACCATCCAGGATCTCCACACTAATCCTTAATTAGGGGTGGCACAGTAGCACAGTGGTTAGCTCTGCTGCTTCACAGCTCCAGGGACCTGGGTTCGATTCCCAGCTCGGGTCACTGTCTGAGTGGAGTTTGCACATTCTCCTCGTGTCTGCGTGGGTTTCCTCCGGGTGCTCCGGTTTCCTCCCACAATCTGAAAGACGAGCTGTTTAGGTGCATTGATCCTGACAGGCGCCAGAGTGTGGCAACGAGGGGCATTTCACAGTAACTTCATTGCAGTGTTAATCTAAGAGTTATTTGTGACTGATGAATAAAACCTAAACTTACTACCCTTAGCTTGGGCAGTCATTTCAGAGGAAGCAATTAAGAATAGGTTTGATGTCATGTGGGGGCCAGAACAGTTAAGAGCGGCAGATTTTCTTCCCCAAAAGGAGAATTGATGAACCAGGTGAGTTTTTACAACAGCCATTGAGGCTGAGGCTAATACAGTCCAGGTCTGTTCCTCGAATGTAAATCCCTGTGGTGGGATTTGAACCCATCTCCCAGAGCATTAACCCTGGGCCTCTGGGATACGAGTCCATTAACGTAACCACAACACCATCATCTCAATTATATCTCACCGAGACGGAATCTATCCACTCAACTTTCCCTCATCGATACTGTGCATTGATCTGTTGAGGAACAGTGTTAGTGCAGCGGGGGGTGGGGAAGGGGGGGAGTGGGGAGGAGGGGGTGGGGGATGGGGGCATCCTGCCGCTTGTATTGATGGTTCACTGTGAGTGTTGTAAACACGCTGTCGGTGTAAACTCAAAGAGCTTCTATGTTTTGATTCTGGCTGGAATCAATATCACACACATTCGGAACCAGTATTGAGTGGACACGGGTGGTTAATGTGGAGGAGGCCAAGCGAGACCGAGGGTATCCGTGTTTACATCACGGGAGATCACAAAACAGCTCAGATTCAGATCGATCCCAGGGTGAAGAGGAATGAGAGAAAATTTCACCAAGCAAACAAACCAACCTTTCCTGATCTTTGGACAAAAGCAAATTTACTGCAGATGCTGGAATCTGAAACCAAAAGAGAAAACACTGGAAAATCTCAGCCGTTCTGGAAGCATCTGGAAGAAGGCGTAGAGCTGATGTTTCAAGTCCAGATGACCCTTTGTCAAAGCCCTAGAATATATTCTACTTTTTGACAAAGGTAGCTTTGAGGAAGGGCCATTTGGACTCGAAACATCAGCTTGTTTCTCTCCTGCCTGATCTTTGTAACTTCTGCCAGTTCCACACTTGTGTGAAATCTCAGCACTCTTCCAATTCTGACTTGAACGTTCCTTTATTTCTACTTTTCCCTGGATACCCTAACTCTGGAATTCTCTACCTGAATATCTCCACATCTCTCTCCTCCTTTAAGATTCTCTCTAAAACCTACCGATTCTTCAAACAGTTCCCCTGAGCTCCATGTTAAACTTAATTTATTATTGTCACATGTAGTAACATACAGTGAAGTATATTGTTTCTTGTGCACTATACAAACAAAGCATACCATTCATAGAGAAAAAAAGGAGACAATGCAGAGTGTAGTGTTACAGTCATAGAGGTTTGCAGCATGAAAACAGGCCCTTCAGCCCAACATGTCCATACCACCCTTTTTTTAAACCCCTAAACTAATCCCAATTGCGTGCATCTGGCCCATGTCCCTCTATACCCATTTTACCCATGTAACTATCTAAATGTTTTTTAAAAGGCAAAATTGTATCCACTTCTACTATTACCTCTGGCAGCTCGTTCCAGACACTCACCACCCTCTGTGTGAAAAAATTGCCCCTCTGGACACTTCTTGTATCTCTCCCCTCTCACCTTAAACCTATGCCCCCTAGTTTTAGACTCTTCTATCTTTGGGAAAAGATATTGACTATCTAGCTGATCTGTGCCCCTCATTATTTTATAGACTCTATAAGGTCACCCCTCAGCCTCCTACGCTCCAGAGAGAAAAGTTCCAGTCTATCCAGCCTCTCCTCATAACTCAAACCATCAAGCTCTGGTAGCATCCTGGTAGATCTTTTCTGCACTCTTACTAGTTTAATAATATCCTTTCGATAATAGGGTGACCAGAATTGCACACAGTATTCCAAGTGTGGCCTTACCAATGTCTTGTACAACTTCAACAAGACGTCCCAACTCCTGTATTCAATGTTCTGATTGATGAAACCAAGCATGCCAAATGCCTTCTTCACCACTCTGTCTACCTGTCACTCCACTTTCAAGGAGATATAAACATGTACCCCTAGGTCTCTGTTGCATAACTCTCCCCAACGCCCTACCATTAATTGAGTCATAGCGAGGGTGTAGAGAAAGATCAACTTAATGCAAGGGTCCATTCAAAAGTCTGATGACAGCAGGGAAGCTGTTCTTGAGTCAATTGGTATATGTTCTCGGACTTTTGTATCTTTTTCCCAATGGAAGAAGATGGAAAAGAGAACATTCGGGTTGTGTGGGGTCCTTAATTATGCTGGCTGCTTTGCTGAGGCAGTGGGAAATGTAGGCAGAGTCAGTGGATGGGAGGCTGGTTTGCGTGATGGACTTTGCTCCGTTCATGACCCTTTATAGTTTCTTGTGGTCTTGGACAGAGCAGGAGCCCATACCAAGCTGTGATGTTTGATGATGCTCCTGTGAAATAGCTGGAGGCGTTAGGTACCAAATTAAAAGTTGCTATGTGAACTGAAATTGTTGTTGAGAAGTGTCCATTATAAAAAGGAAATTGACCTTCTTGGTATGAAATGTTAATGTGTTTATTAAATTAAATATCCAACCAGAGTCATTCCAGAATGTAGCAATCACCTCTGAGAGGAAATACAAATCAGAGAGAAATGTAGGCCCAGGCTAATAGAACATTTAATGACACTGAGGCAGTGACATAGTGGTATTGCCACTGGGTGAGTAATCCAGAGGCCCAGGGCAATGTTCTGGGGACCTGGGTTCAAATCCTACAGTAAAAAGTCTGACAACACCAGGTTTTAGTCCAACCGATATATTTGATAATATTCTCACAAGCTTTCGGGTTAGTCCCTTCGTCATAGGGAGGTCTTGCTGCAGCTGTATAGGGCATTGGTGAGGCCGCAGCTGGAGTACTGTGTGCAGTTTTGGGCGCCGCACCTGCGCAAGGATATTTTGGCCCTGGAGGGAGTGCAGAGGAGGTTTACTCGGCTGATATCGGAGTTGAGGGGATTGAGCTATGAGGAGAGGCTGAATAAACTAGGCTTGTACTCGTTAGAGTTTAGAAGAATGAGGGGAGATCTCATTGAGACGTATAAGATGATGAATGGGATGGATAGGATAGAGGTGGAGAGACTGTTCCCGCTCAAAAAAGACAGTAGGACTAGGGGGCACAGCCTCAAGATAAAGGGGGGGGGCGGTTTAGAACAGAGTTGAGGAGGAACTTCTTCACTCAAAGGGTGGTGAATCTCTGGAATTCTCTGCCCGTTGAAGTGGTGGAGGCTGCCTCGCTAAATATTTTTAAGAAACGGGTTGATGGGTTTTTGATAAGAGAAGGGATTAAGGGTTATGGGGAGAGGGCGGGAAGGTGGAGCTGAGTCACGACAGATCAGCCATGATCTTATTGAATGGCGGGGCAGGCTCGAAGGGCCAGATGGCCTACTCCTGCTCCTATTTCTTATGTTCTTATGTTCTTATGTTCTTATGTCAGGTGAATGGAGAGTTCTGGCCTCAGACAGAGCATATAAAGCACAGACAGTTTAGAGATTGCTGATTAGAATGCGAATCCTTACACCTAACCTGCTGTTCAAGTCTTAAAGTGGCTGATAATGTGAGTGGAAGGAGCACTGATCACAGTTTAAAGAGATGTGTATTGTCTCCAGACAGTACACAACCTACCACAGCAGATGGTAAAATTGGAATTCAATAAAAAATCTGGAATTAAAGGTCTTATAATGAAACCACTGTTGATCACCACAAAACCCATCTGGTTCAGTAATATCCTTTAGGGAAGGAAATCTGGTGTCCTTACCTGGTCTGGCCTACATGTGACTCCAGACCCACAGCAATGTGTTAATTCTTAAATATCATCAGGGATGGGCAATAAATACTGGCCCAGCCAGCGATCCCCACATCCCATAAACACATTTTTAAAAAAGGATTCAAATGAAAACAGATACTTGGAACAGAGATGGGCAGGACAGTGTTGAAGTGATGTTTTTGGGAGGATAAACAAGGTAAGGGAACACACATGGGCAGTCAAACATTGGGAAGTACAAAGGGTCTGAGGGATCTCTGAAGGCAGCAGGACAGGTGGATCAGGTGGTATATGGGATACTTGACTTTATTAAGTGAGGAGTAGAATATAAGAGCAGAAAGTTTACGACAGAGTTGTATAAAAAGCTGGTTAGGTCTGTGCCCCAGTCTCCTTTTTAAGCTCATGGTGACCAGAACTGTGCAGAAATTTCAACTGGGATGTAAGCAAGTTTCAAAACTAATACAACTTCTGTACTTTCCAACTCTATTGTTCTAAAAATCAAACTTTACACTGAATCAATTTGCTTTTTATTTCAAGTGGCCTCTTTAACATGTGTCCCTGCTTTTAGTGATTTGTATACTCTTCTCTCTGATCTCTTTATTCCTCCATCAGATTTAGATTCTTATTTTCAGTTAAAAATTATCTCCTTATTTTTGTCTTAAAATGTAATAATTTCAATGTGAAATTCGCCCGTTGTGGGCAAGACAATTAATATTTTAATTTGTTGCAGTACTTGCTAATGTTGACTGCCTTCCTTCCAACCGCCATCCCCTCAACATACAGCCACCCCAATTCGGTGGCATTGTCTGATTTAGAAATTGTTTGGAGAAATTGCCATTGGAGAGAGCGCAGAAAGATAAACGGGAATATGTAATGACAATGGATCACAATCCCAAGGTATGTGCGGATGAATTGAACTTAAGTAAAACATGTTTTTTTTCTTAAAAGGGCATACAAGCAAAATCAGGCTGATTCTGCAAAGTAACCACTTGCTGGAATTCCAATACTCAGTCCGGAGAGAGACAATGGAAGGTCACACCCTTCCTCATGATGTGGAGATGCCGGTGTTGGACTGGGGTAAACACAGTAAGAAGTCTCACAACACCAGGTTAAAGTCCAACAGGTTTATTTGGTAGCAAAAGCCACTAGCTTTCGGAGCGCTTGCTGGCCCTTTGTCAGGTGAGTGGGAGTTCTATTCACAAACAGGACATATAAAGACACAAACTCAATTTACAAAATAATGATTGGAATGTGAGTCTTTACAGGTAATCAAGTCTGATTACCTGATTAGACTTGATTACCTATAAAGACTTGGATTGAACTTGGACAGGTTGTTGGTGATCTGGAAACCCAGAAACCTGAAGCTTTTAACCATTTCCATTCAGTCCCTGTTGATGTAGACAGGGGCATGTCCTCCTTTATGCTTCCTGAAGTTGATGACAATCTTTGTTTTGTTGACATTGAGGGAGAGATTATTGTCACCATACCATTTCACCAGATTCTCTATCTCATTCCTGTACTCTGTTTCATCATTGTTTGTGATTTGACCAATTTTTTTCTACCAAAGATACACTAAAGGTGGTTTAACAATCAACCTTAACCCAGCGACAATGAAGGAACAGCAATATATTTAGAAATCAGGGTGATGTGTGGAGAGGAACTTCTAGGTCGTGCATTTCTTTCCATTTTTTCACAGAAGGTGCCCATCCCTAGTTGGCCTTGAACCGAGTGACTTACCTGACCATTACAGAGGGAATGCAAGACTCAACCACATTGCTGTAGGTCTGGAATCACGTGTAGGCTAGACCAGATAAAGATGGCAGATTTCCTTCCCTAAAAGACATTAGTGAACCAGATGGGTTGTCATGGTCACCATTACTGAGATTAGCTTTATACTTCAATTTGTTAGTTGAGTGTAAAATTCCAACAGTTTCTATGGTGGAATTTGAACCCATGCCTTGGCAGCATTAGCCTGCAGTTTAGATTACTAACCTACTGACATTACCACTACAGCACTGTGTCTTCCAATGTGGTGCACTTTGTCCTTTGAGATGGTCGAGGTCATGGATCTAGAAGGTGCTGTGGAAAGAGTGTTAGCAAGTTGCTGCTGTACATCTTGTAGACGGTACACACGGCTACCATTGAGCGCCAGTAGTGGATGGAGTAAATGTTTAAGGTGTTGGATGGGGTGCTAATCAAATGGGGCTGCTTTGATTTGGATGGTACAAAGAACAAAGAACAACACAGCACGGGAAACAGGCCCTTCGGCCCAACGAGCCCGCGCCGCCGTCCCATGGTCAGTGACCTATTCATGACTCTAGTCTATGCCTAATGTGTGAGGATCAGGGAGGTCCAATATAGGGACAATTTGTTACCCAATCAATCAGCCTAAAAGCACATTTTTGGGATGTGGGAGGAAACCGGAGCACCCGGAGGACCCGATGGTGTCGAGCTTCTTGTGTTATTAGAGCTGTACCCATCCAGGCCAGTGGAGAGAATTCTATCACACTCCTGACTTGTACCTTGTAGATGGTGGACAGGCTTTGGGAAGTCAGGAAGATAGGATTCGCAGCTTCTCACCTGCTCTAGTAGCCACAGTATTAATATGACTAGTCCAGTCCAGTCAATGGTAACCTCCAGGCTGTTGGTAGTGGGGGAATTCAGTGATGTTATTGCCATTGAATATCAAGGGGTGATGGTTAGGTTGGAGATGGTCATTGCCTGGCACTCGTGTGACACAAATGTTACTCGGCAATGACATACAAGGTGACTTACTATATATTTAGTTTCTAGATTTCTCTGTTATTATATATTTAGTTCCTGTTTTCTCTTGTGGTAATTCAATTAATTTTGTAGCAGTGACGTTATGATGAATCATCCATCGTATTCCGGACACTTCCTGTTCCCCACTTTTTAAACAGCGGCTGTCTGGCACTAAACCCAGTTTTCACAAATCATTCTTCCAGAGATGGAAGGGCAGAGGGAGAGAAAGTAAAAAAAGAGAGAGAAATAAAACAGGAAAGAGAGAGAGGGAGATGCACAGATAGATTGTTCTAAGTTAAATCTCCCTTGTGGCAGAGATAAGAAAAATGACTGACACTGGAAATCTGAAATAAAAATCTAAAATTCTGAGTCAGTCTGTCTCTGAGAAAGAGATTGACAAAAGAAAAGGCTCTGAAACATTAACTGGCCTTTTCTTTTCAGATACTCTCTGACCTGCTGCGCCTTCTGGCTTACGCCAGTTTCGTTTTCAAAGTTTCTTTGTGCCGTTTCTGAATAGAGCAATTGCTTTGAAGATGAAGTAATGAGACAATCTCATTCTGTAGTGTGTGATTAGTACCATTTTTTAAAAAAAAGATGCAGAGAGAGTCAGAGAGACTATTCATAGCTTCCTGATTGCTGTATAATTGTAGCAACTAATCAGACTGATACACAATTAATGGCCAGGACACCCACTTGAAATGGAAATGATAAAGTACAAGAAAGATGTCTACATTATCCAGCAATAAAGAAGATTTGCATAAAGTATATTTAAAGAGAGCATTTTGCTTTTAAAGGTGTTTAACAGTTGCTGGCCCATGAATATTGAGTAGAGTGGATACATCAGTAGCTTGAAATATAACCGTTTTACGCATCAATATGACAGGCTTCCAATTAGCTGTTCCTTGTGCTTTCACTCAGGTTATTAATCCTTTGTATGAGCCACATTACATCAGAGTAATTAAAATCAGGAGCAGAGGGACCATGTTGCAATGGTCTCAGAAAGAATATGGGAATTATCAATGCCCCCACCCTCTCCCAACAACCCTCCCCTCCAAATACCAGGAGAGGGACAAAGGAAGTGAGACAGAGAAGAGGAGGTACGGAAAGAAAGAGAGAGAGAGAGACAGTGATAGGTTGGGAGTGAGAGAGTAACAGAAAGGGCTTAGGAGGAGAAAGGTGGAGGTGGAGATAGAAGTGGGAGAAGCTGAGAGGGGACGGAGAGAGAGAGAGAGACACAGGCAGACAGACAGATGGAGAGGGGACGGAGAGAGAGAGAAAGGAAGAAGGAGGAGAGAGAGAAAAGGAGAGCAAGAGACAAAGGGGAAAGAGAGAGAAAGAAGGGAAAGAGAAAGGAGAGAAAGAAAAAAGAGAGACACTCACAAAGGGAGAGAGAGAGACAGCGAGGGGTGGGATGTGCTGTACATTTAAGGATTTTTTAAATTATTGCTCACAGTCTTAGTGATGTCATTGTTGGGAGGTGAAAAACACTGAGTGCAGCTCAGGTGACAGGGTTCCAGTTTCAGCTTGCAGCTGCAGGTTTGAGTTTGAGTTTTAGAAGGGACAGTGAGTTAAAAAGTTATGGTTTCCTTCTCTCCCTCTTATTTTGAAAATCCTTACTTTCCCCGAAGAGTCTGTTATTATTGGGGACCAGACCAGGGTCTCTCTGGTGTTTTGGGAAACTGTCTTATCTTCAAACTGTTTGAATCCAGAGAATTGCTGACATCAACCAAGGGATCAAATTTCCATTAGTCATGTGAACATTAGCCTGTGCTGTGTTAAACCTGTGGAAAGGATCTTTTGTTTATGGGGGTTTTGGTTTTAATTGGGACAGCTTTATTCATTCATTCATTAAGGGTTATAGGTTGTCATGATTGTTTTGTTTCTTGTTTGTAATTGATAAAAGTTCTTCCTCATTTTCTTACTATACACGTTAACTATATTCTTAAATAAACTTTGTTTGATAAAAGCTCTTTACTGGATCACTTGAATCACACCTGAAGTGAAACATCTTATGTTTATCTCAGCCAAATTCAAGATGCAAAACTTATGATCCAGGTGGGCTCCATAAAACACTTTGGAGTTTCTAACCTGAACCATAGAAAGAGAGTGAGAGAAAGAAAGAGAGATGGAGAGAGGAGAGAGACATTAAGAGGGGAGAGAGAAAGAGATAGAGAGGCAGAGAAAGAAAAACTGGCAGGATTTTCTCATACTGCTGACAGTGACCCTCTGTCACAGGTTCCCAGGTAGTGGAGAGGGTGACTGGAAAGTCCTGCCACCAGCCAACCCCAGGCTACCTCTGTCATCACAGAGCACACTGTGGGACTGAGGGAAGGGCAAAAATCCCACCTTAAAGGATGCACGTGGAAAGGAGAACAATGAAAGGATTGGGAGAGGTGAGTTAGGGGGTTAAAAGGAAAAGAATGTACCCGAAGAGGGAGGCAAGCTTTCGGAAAATAAAATGATGGCAGTAGTAGAGGAGAGCAAGAAGCAGGAGCCAGGAGATGTTGTGGGGAGGGGGATAATTCTGAGGGGTTGAAGAATGGGCTGAATCCTGCTGGAAGAAGCTGACAACACTCACCATTGTTAGTGTGAAAATCAGCCAGAGAGATTGGGAATAAAACAAAAGAGACACGAGACGTTTAACCTTCTCACTCACAACTTACACATTATTTCCAAGAAATGATTGGATTTGCACATTAATTGTGCATGAGAGTGAAGGCTGGAATGTAAAGGCCATTGTAATTTTATTGAATATGATGCCAATCAATCTCTTAGAGCCAAACAAAAATTTAAATTTCTTAACCTCATTATTCCAGGTAACAAATGATTGTTCAATTATAATTGAAGAAGTTCCTCCTCAACTCTGATCTAACTCTGATCTTGAGGCTGTGCCCTCTAGTCCTGCTGTCCTTTCTAAGCGGGAAGAATCTCTCTGCCTCTACCCTATCCATCCCCTTCATTATCTTATACTTCTCTATAAGATGCCCCCTCATCCTTATAAACTCCAACGAGTACAGACCCAGTCTATTTAGTCTCTCTTCACAGTCTAACCCCCTCATCTCCGGTATCAGTCTAGTGAACCTCTTCTGCACTCCCTCCAAGGCCAATGCATGCTTGCGCAAGTGCGGTGACCAAAACTGCACACAGTATTCCAGCTGCGGTCTCACTAGTTATTATGTTATTACCTCATGTTATTTCTTTTTCTTCCAGAATGTTCCATTACCATATTATCTTCCATCGGGAAAAATATACAAAAGTCTGAGAACACACCAACCAACTCAAGAAAAGCTTCTCTCCTGCTGTTGTCAGACTTTCAAATGGTCCTTTCACATATATTCACACATAATATAAACTGATCTTTCTCTGTACCCTAGCTATGACTGTAACGTGACATTCTGCACTCCCTCCTTTCCTTCTCTATGAACGGCATGCTTTGTATGCATAGTGCACAAGAAACCTTGCTTTTCACTGTATACTAATACATGTGACCATAATAAATCAAATCATTCATAACATGGCATCTGGTTTGTATGAAGAATGAAACTGCGTATCAGGTTTGATAGCTCCTAGTTACATTTCTTAGCTGGGATTCCTGGAGATATCACATGACTCTCACACCTTCCTGCTCACTCTTTGTTGCCATTGGTGGCTTACACATCCATCATTACAATGCTCCGCCTTCTCCCAGCCAAATGGAAAGTGAGCGGAACCTTTCCAATTTGATAATGTTTGAGAGTCTGACCATAAGAACATAAGAAATAGGAGCAGGAGTCGGCTATCTAGCCCTTCGAGCCTGCCCCGCCATTCCATAAGATCATGGCTGATCTGAAGTGGATCAGTTCCACTTTCCTGCCTGCTCCCCATCCCATTTCCAATGTGCCTGTGGAATGAAGAAACTAAAAGAGCTCAAGGTAAATGGAAGATTTCATTCTCAATCCTCCCTCAATGATTTTACACCGGAGCTGCCATGGAGAGCAGTTTTTCATTCCTGGAGAGAGTGGTCAACAATACTGGGAGGAGTAATCATTCAGTTCCAAGTTGAGACTCCAGGGCAGAGCCATTGGGTTTAAAGGAGCTCAGTGACTCCCTGGCGAAACCCAAATTGGGCGTCACTGAGCAGGTTATTGCTGAGCAGGTGCTGCTGGATAGCACTGTCGATGACCCCTTCCATCACTTTACTGATTTTCGAGAGTATTTGATTGGGCAGTAATTGGCCGGGTTGGATTTGTCCTACTTTTTGTGTACGGGACATACCTGGGCAATCTCCCACATTGTTGGGTAGATGCCAGTGTTGTAACTGTACTGGAAGAGCTTGGCTAGAGAAGCGGCAAATTCTGGAGCACAAATCTAAAATACTATTGCTGGAATGTTATCAGAGCCCATTGCCTTTGCAGTATCCAGTGCCTCCAATTATTTCTTGATATCACACGGAGTGAGTCAAAATGGCTGGAGACGAGTAGCTGTGACAGGAACGTAAGAACTTGGAGCCGGAGTTGGCCATCTGGCCCCTCGAGCCTGCCCCACCATTCAATAAGATCATGGCTGATTTTTCATGGACTCAGTTCCACTTACCCGCCCGCTCACCATAACCCTTAATTCCTTCACTGTTCAAAAATTTATCTATCCTTGCCTTAAAAACATTCAATGAGGGAGCCTCAACTGCTTCACTGGGCAGAGAATTACATAGATTCACAACCCTCTGTGTGAAGAAATTCCTCCTCAACTCAGTCCTAAATCTGCTTCCCCTTATTTTGAGGCCATTCCCCCTTGTTCTAGTTTCACCCGCCAGTGGAAACAACTTCCCTGCTTCTATCTTATCTATTCCCTTCATAATCTTATATGTCTCTATAAGATCTCCCCTCATTCTTCTGAATTCCAATGAGTATAGCCCCAGTCTACTCAGTCTCTTCTCATAAGCCAACCCTCTCAACTCCAGAATCAACCTGGTGAATCTCCTCTGCACCCCCTCCAGTGCCAGTATATCCTTTCTCAAGTAAGGAGACCAAAACTGTACACAGTAACTCCAGGTGTGGCCTCACCAGCACCTTATACAGCTGCAACATAACCTCACTGTTTTTAAACTCCATCCCTCTAGCAATGAAGGACAAAATCCCATTTGCCTTTTTAATTACCTGCTGCACCTGCAAACCAACTCCTTGAGATTCCTGCACAAGGACACCCAGGTCCCTCTGCACAGCAGCATGCTGCAATATTTTACCATTTAAATAATAGTTCATTTTGCTGTTATTCCTACCAAAATGGATGACCTCACATTTACCAACATTGTACTCCATCTGCCAGACCCTCACCCACTCACTGAGACTATCTATATCCCTTTGCAGACTTTCAGCATCCTCTGCACACTTTGCTCTGACACCCATCTCAGTGTCCTCTGTGAATTTTGACACACTATACTCGGTTCCCAACTCCAAATCATCTATGTAAATCATAAAATTGTGGTCCCAACACTGGTCCCTGGGTGAACATGGAGGACATGATGTGCCGGCATTGGACTGGAGTAAACACAGTAAAAAGTCTGACAACACCAGGTTTTAGTCCAACCGATTTATTTGATAATATTCTCACAAGCAAGCAAGCTTTCGGGGTTAGCCCCTCTCATCGACATGGATACCATCATCACATGTGAGAACACCATCCACCGGGTATATGGTAAATACTCTTGCAACTCGGCCAACATTGTCTACCTGATACGTTGCAAGAAAGGATGCCCCGAAGCATGGTACATTGGGGAGACCATGCAGACGCTACGACAACGAACATCGCTCGACAGTCACCAGGCAAGACTGTTCCCTTCCTGTTGGCGAACACTTCAGCGGTCACGGGCATTCAGCCTCTGACCTTCGGGTAAACATTCTCTAAGGCGGCCTTCATGACACACGACAGCGCAGAGTCGCTGAACAGAGACTGATAGCCAAGTTCCGCACACGAGGACAGTCTGAACAGGGATCTTGGGTTCATGTCGCACTATCTGTAACCCCCGTGACTTGCCTGGGTTTGCAAAACCTCACTTACTGTACTGTCTGGAGACAATACAGGGAGGGAAGGGAAGTACAGAGGTGATGTTAGGGGTAAGTTTTTCACTCAGAGGGTAGTGAGTGATTGGAATCGGCTGCCGTCGTCGGTGGTGGAGGCGAACTCGCTGGGGTCTTTTAAAAGACTTCTGGATGAGTATATGGGGTTTAATGGGATTGGGGGTTATAGATAGGTCTATAGATTGGTGGGGTTGATGCGATCGGCGCAACTCGAGGGCCGAAGGGCCTGTTTGTGCTGTAATGTTCTATGTTCTATGTTCTATGTTCTAATACACATCTCTTTAACCTGTGATCAGTGCTCCTTCCACTCACATTATCAGCCACTTTAAGACTTGAACAGCAGGTTAGGTGTAAGGATTCGCATTCTAATCAGTAATCTCTAAAACTGTCTGTGCTTTATATGCTCTGTCTGAGGCCAGAACTCTCCATTCACCTGACGAAGGGGCTAACCCCGAAAGCTTGCTTGCTTGTGAGAATATTATCAAATAAATCGGTTGGACTAAAACCTGGTGTTGTCAGACTTTTTACTGAACATGGAGGAGGTAGAAATGGATCTTCTGGCTGAAGATTGTAAAAGATAAGGCTGAATCATTCGTGGCACTGATGTGCTGGGCTCCTCCATCATTGACGATGGGGATATTTGTGGAACTTTCTCCTCCAGTGAGTTGTTTAATTGTCCACCTCCATTCCCAACTGGATGTGGCAGGACTGCAGAGCTTCAATCTGATCTGTTGGTTGTGGGATCGCTTAGCTTTGTCTATCACTTGCTGTTTGGAACACAAATAATTCCGTTTTGTAGCTTCACAGCATTGCTCTCCTGCTCTCTCCATTGAACCAGAGCTTTTCCCCTGGCTTGGTGTTAAAAGGTAAAGTTACCATGGTCCCAAATGACCATAGGCTGTTCTCCCCTTTGAGGGGCGGTGGGGGGAGAGGGGGGGGTGGGGGGAGATGACTGGTGGTGGTTTAATTTGAGGGTCACCACATCTCAGGCAAAGGGCAAGGCTGAGAAGGTGAACCTTGGTGAATAACCTCAGCGGATACGGGAATTGAACCCACACTGTTGGCATTGCTCCGCATCACAAAGTGTCCCAGGTCCGTTTAGCTGGTTCGGGATGCAGTGTGACTATCTCCTCCAGACTGAAATATTTCCAAGCTCTAATATCGCTAATGCTGCCATCCCCTCCCCCTATTATCCAGCTGTGAGTTAATGGGTCGCACTTTCACCCCAGCGTCAGGAAGCTGTGGTTTCAAATATCACATTAGAACACAAAGCCGGGAAATGAAGTGGTGTTTCTATTGGAGGAATTACATTAGTGTGACTGTGTCAGCATGACTGCAAATACTAATGAGATAATGACCACAGAACCAGTTCCTCATGATATTGATTGAAGGGTAAGTATTGGTCCCAGGGAGAAGTCCCCTGCTCTACTTTGAAATACTGCTATGGGGTTTTTAAAGTAAAGTTTATTTATTGGTCACAAGTAAGGCTTACATTAACACTGCAATGTAGTTACTGTGAAATTCCCCTAGTCAGCACACTCCAGCATCTGTTCAGGTCGATGCATCCTAACCAGCATGCCTTTCAGACTGTGGGAGGAAACCGGAGCACCCCGAGAGAACGTGCAGACTCTGGAGAGACACTGACCCAGGTCGGGAATCGAACCCGGGTCCCCAGCGCTGTGAGACAACAGTGCTAACCATTATGCTGCCCCATCTCAGATCCACCTCAGAGGCAGAGAGGAGTTCAGTATAGTGCTTCATCCAAAAGTCAGTATCTCCAGCAGTGCTGCACTCCCTCAGCACCGAACCTCTGACAGTGTGGCACTCCCTCAGCACTGAACCTCTCACAGTGCAGCACTCCCTTAGTACTGACCTTCTGACAGTGTGGCACTGACCCCTCGACAGCGCAGCACTCCCTCAGCGCTGCATTGCTGCGTCAGCCTGGACTCTGTGCTTAGGTCCCTGGAGAGGGACTGGAGGGCAGAATCTGTCTGACTCAGTCAGGAGCGATATGGAGATGCCGGCGTTGGACTGGGGTAAACACAGTAAGAAGTCTCGCAACACCAGGTTCAAGTCCAATAGGTTTATTTGGTAGCAAACACCACTAGCTTTCGGAGCGCTGCCCCTTCATGAGGTGAGCAGGAGTTCTGTTCACAAACAGGGCATATAAAGACATAAACTCAATTTACAGAATAATGATTGGAATGCGAGTCTTTACAGCTAATCAAGTCTTAAAGGTACAGAGTGGAGTGAGTGGAGAGAGGGTTAAGTACAGGTTAAAGAGATGGAACTGGGATCTTGGGTTCATGTCACACTATCTGTAATCCCGACAACTTGCCTGGACTTGCAAAATCTCACTAACTGTCCTGTCTGGAGATTAACACATCTCTTTAACCTGTGCTTAATGCTCTCTCCACTCACATTGTCTGTACCTTTAAGACTTGATTAGCTGTAAAAACTCCCATTCCAATCATTATTCTGTGAATTGAGTGTGTGTCTTTATATGTCCTGTTTGTGAACAGAACTCCCCACTCACCTGATGGAGCAGTGTTCTGAAAGCTAATGGCGTTTGCTACCAAATAAACCTGTTGGACTTTAACCTGGTGTTGTGAGACTTGTTACTCAGTCAGGAGCTACAGGCACTGGAGCTAATTCCTGACCTGTGCAATTCTAAGGCCAGAGAAGCCTATTCGCTGCTGGCCAGCTTTTGGTGAAGTAACTTCACAGCTGTCAGCCTCTGGACTATGATAGCTACATGAGTCATTTCTGTTCAACTGTCTTCAGAGTTTAACTGTGATTCAGAAAGAGGTATGGCATTGTCATCTTGTTTGTTCAGGACTAATTATTTTTAACTCAAATAGTTTACCCTGACCAGTTCAAAGATAGTTTTGAATGGTCTAACGTTATTAAATGTTTTCCTGGGAGACACAACTGCTTAGGTCAGTGGAAGATTGTTAGATTTCAATGTCAAATGTTCTTGCAAACATCAGAGCAAACACTTAGCCCCGGAGCTCCCCGTGGTAATCGCTAGATCTCAGATGTTTTTAACCGAGATTTTATTAAGGATTTTTCCAATGGGTGGGAAAGGGAAAGGTGGGGGAAAACAAGGTCACTGGAAGTGACTAGAATCTATTTTGTTGACCGTTTTTACTGAGTTACAGCTCCCTTGTAAAACCTGTGCACAGTTCATTTTCCACGCTCGACTGCTTAACCAGAAGTAATGTGGGTCAAATTTTTACTGACACCAGTTCCTTCCCTTGTGTAATTCAGTTGATGTGTAGACTCAGAATCACAATATGCTGAATAAATTACTGTATTACCCCGGAGAGCGTAGTGTAATATACCGTATCCTACAATTCAGCATAAAGCAAACCAAATGGTAATCTATTAAACAACAGAGAAAAAGAACTAAAAATGGTTCTTCTATCAAATATAGACAAGGAGTACAGGTTAGTGTTTCATTCAAAACTCAGTACCTCTGACAGTGCTGCACTCCCTCAGCACTGAACCTCTCACAGTGCGACAATATCACAATATTGACACAGGGTCAGAGTGCACCTGTAAGGAGACAAACATATTGAGGACACTGAGTTCTAAAACTCTCCATAAAATCTACATTCCTCACCCAAATTCCCAACTCTGGGCATATTCCAGGAGGTGTTGGGACTAGTGACGACATGGGAAGTTGGTAGTGAGCTGGTGAATTTCTCTTTCAACCCGCCATCCAGCCCATTTCCCTGGGTACTCTCCCAGATTCAGTTTTTTCGACAGTTTCTCGTTTTGTTTGCTCCTCTGCCCCCAACAACCACCTTGGGGTCCTCCAAAATCTGGCTTGAGTTGATTGATTATTGTCACGTGAATTGGGATACACTGAAAAATATTGTTTCTTGCGCACTATAGAACATAAGAACATAAGGAATAGGAGCAGGAGTAGGTCAACTAGCCCTTCGAGCCTGCACAGACAAAGCATACTGTTCACAGAGTACACAGGGAAGAAGGAAAGGAGAGAGTGCAAAATAGTATTACAGTAATAGAACATTACAACGCAGTACAGGCCCTTCGGCCCTCAATGTTGCACTAACCTGTGAAACCAATCTAAAGCCCATCTAACCTATGCTATTCCAATATCATCCATACGTTTGTCCAATGAACATTTAGATACTCTTAACGTTGGCTAATCCACTGCTGTTGCAGGCAAGGCATTCCACACCCTTACTACCCTGAGTCATGGCTGGATGCAGAGAAGGATCAGCATAATATATGATTTGATTTATTATATTCACATGTATTGGGATATATTAATACATATATTAGGACTCTCACCAACTTTTACAGATGCACCATTGAAAGCATTCTTTCTGGTGGTATCACATCTTGGTATGGGCTCCTGCTCTACCCAAGGCCAAAAGGAACTACAAAAGGTTGTGAATGTAGCCCAATCCATCACGCAAACCAGCCTCTCATCCATTGACTCTGTCTACACTTCCTGCTGCCTCGGCAAAGCAGCCAGTATAATTAAGGACCTCACGCACCCCAGACATTCTCTCTTCCACCTTCTTTCTTCGGGAAAAAGATATAGAAGTCTGAGTTCACATACCGACCGACCTAAGAACAGCTTCTTCTCCGCTGCTGTCAGACTTTTAATGGACTTACCTTGTATTAAGTTGATCTTTCTCTACATCCTAGCTATGACTGTAACACTACATCCTGAATTCTCTTGTTTCCTTCTCTATGAGTGCTATGCTTTGCCTGTACAGTACGCAAGAACCAATACTTTTCACTCTGTGCTAATACATGTGACAACAATAACTCAAATCAAGTGAAAAGTGTTGCTTCTTGCGCACTATACAAAGCATACTTTTCATAGAGTACATGGGAGAGTAGAAAAGGAGAGGATTCCAGATGAGTTATGTTCAATGTCTCAGGAATAGAATAAAACGAACAGTGCTTATACACAGTGCTGACTGAGTTAACAATGTAATTTGGTAACATGTGGAACTGACGTGATACTGAATTTTATAAAATCCCTCAGACTGCTCTCCCAATTCAGTGATATGATAATGATACCAATGCCTTTCACTGGCTGACAGATCTCAGCATGGATATACAAAGGTCTGTCCATCTCACCTCCAACAGATCGACTCAAACCAATGTGGACATTTAATGGTTTTAATCTCATGCTCACAACACGGAACTGCCAGATCCCCAATTTCCACCCAAACATCAATTGCAAAACCTGGAATGGTTTAGTGCATGAATCAAGTCCACAGCACAACAGTGTCCCTGCCTGCGGTGCTGCCCTGCCTGCAGTACTGCCCTGCCTGCGGTGCTGCCCTGCCCCATGTAGGTGAACTCACTCTCTGCCACCCACCGCAACCTTGAACCTTTGTCACTTTTACTGACCTGAGATATTCTAATATGAGGGGAATATCCTTTCAGAAATCTCTCTCTCTCTCAAGAAAAATGAGAGAAACAATCCATCATTAACGTTGATCTAATCAGTTTGTTTGTTCTGTTCCTGGTGACAGAACCAGGGAAGGGGAACAGGGAACCTGTAAAACATCTCGGATTTATCTTCAAATCCGCTGGGAGATGGATGGTGAATCCTGTAGACTCCTGGCCACTCCATAAGCCACAACTCTGCCCTCGCCACTTCCTTCACTCCAGCTTAATCTAGGTCCCAAACTCTGGAATTCCCTCTTCACCTCTTTGACAGCAGGATTTGGCCACCTGTCCAGTGCATCCTGATGTAGCTCAGAGGGAACTTCTGTTACTCCTGTTGGCCAAGCACGTTGGGATGTGATAGGCACATAATTACTGGGAGTGATTCACCCATCGCGACATACCCATTTTTAAACACAGTGAGCTAGGAGAATCACGTGTGGGCTGACTCATGGGATTTGCGCATGCATTCACGTGTGCATCTCTCAACGATGGATATCCGGCACAATCGGGACCCCATTGGAAACCAATGGGAACATTAGGCCACAGAGATTCAAATCTTATTTTATTTAAATCTTATACAACGTGATTAGCTGGTCCAAGACTGAATTCTCCAGGCCCGCCAGCCTTTCATAAGAACATAAGAACATAAGAAATAGGAGCAGGAGCAGGCCATCTGGCCCTTCGAGCCTGCCCCGCCATTCAATAAGATCATGGCTGATCTGTCGTGGCTCAGTTCCACCTTCCCGCCCTCTCCCCATAACCCTTAATCCCTTCTCTTATCAAAAACTTTCCCAACCCGCAAGGAATATTTCACTCTCGTGGGGTTTACAATAGGTCCTCACTTTCGGGGAACTATCGGGATGGCCCCACTGGAGTGAAGGGGGTGGGTGCAATCAGAGCCCTGGGGGCATGGGGCTGTGCCGGGGACCGTGGGCGATCCAGGGGGGTGTAGGGTCTCACTGCCACTCTGGATGGGGATCGGTCAGGACTGAGGCCAGCGATCAGGGTGGGTGGGTCTGCCTGGGAGATGGTGGGGTGACAACCATCACTGCTGGGGGCGGGGGGGGGGGGGAGGGGGGGAGGAGGTGGGTGTTCCACAGCCTGAGTGCATGCTGGATATTAGGCCCCATCTCAGAAGCAAAGCCTGTAGATAAAAAGGGAAGGTTGTGGATCGGATGAACATAATCCCTGTGGTTATAACAAGCTCTCTGAGAAGACGTTTGGTGTGTCAGTTCCTGTTATGACTGCGTGCGCATTAAATCAATCTGACTAAAATTCAACAACTCTTACTGACAGGAAGAATGACTGGGGTCTGTGGTTACAAACTCTGTAGGGTTATCAGGAATCAAAAGGTAATTTCCACCAAAAGATATAAGGAATAGGAACAGGAGTAGGATGCACCACTCTTCACATCTTTGGTATGATCCTGGCTGATCTATTGCAATTCCATGTTCTACTTCCTCACCTGCCCCCAACCCTCCCCAATCTTCATATCCCTCAACTCGCTTCTTCTTCTTCCAACTTTTCCCATTTTATCCAGAGTGGCTGCTATCCGGGTTAATAATCCTTCTCCTTCTATCAGTCACATATTCCTCTTTCAATCCCACCATGTTCAAGTCACTCATCACCACATCTTTGCTCCTGGTCTCTGGCCTTTCTCTCCTCCTCCCTGATAGTCCCATCTCCCTCATTCGCCTCACTGCGTCCTCTTGCTTCTGCCAACAGGTGACCATTCCATTCCAATCTCTTTCTGATTATTTCCTTCAATGTTCCCAAGATCTTCACTGGCCCCTTGATGTGCTAGTCCCTGATATTTACTCCACACATCCATCTCAGCATCCACATCTCATTCCCCTCCAGTTGATGTTCCTTTCTTTTAGATGTTGTGGGATTTTCTGCTCACACCCACCCTGACACTGGAAATTCCCACCCAAGGTCATTGGACCTTTCAATCTTCTCCCACATTGTTCTTTCTCACCTCAGCGGTTCCTGCGGTGAGTGGAACTGGAATATTTACCCTTCGCTGCTCTATAACAAGACTGGTTTCCTGACTCCTGGGGTTATTCCTTTTGCTTTCAGTGATAACTTGAGATACCCTCAGCATCCAAATATCAATCAATCTTTATCTTCAGTGATCTGCAGTGGAGAATTCCAAGATTCACAACTCTCCGACGGAAGAGATTTCTCATTCCTGTCCAAATTATTAATTCCTCATTCTCATTCTGGCAGACCAACACTCAGTTTTAAACTTTTCACATACGTGTAAAAATATCTTTTTAAATTTCTAACTAGCTTTCTCTCAAATTCAAAATTACGAACATATGAATTAAGAGGAGTAGATCCTGGAGTTCACTTTAAATCCTCGCTCAAAATTTTGGAATTGTTGCTTTCCAAATTTTGTCCAATCTTCTGATCTGTACAAGGATTGTACACTTTGTCTTTCAATTTGTTACTATCCTCAGTTAGTCATGATGACCCATCCCACTCAAAGCCTTTCTTTTTTTAAATATCTGCTATTATATCTCCACAGACCAACCCCTTAACCTAATTTCACACTTCTCTTTAGACAGTTTTGTCCTCAAACCCTTGTAATTGTTAAAATTTAAGGTTAAAACACCAGCCATAGACCCATTATTCTCTCCCTCAAACGGAATGCAAAATTCAATCATGTTATGGTCACTGCTACCTGGAAGTTCCTTTACCAAGAGATCATTAATAAATCCTGTCTAGAATAGCTTGTTCTCTGATTGGCTCTAGGATAGGTTACTCCAAATATTTTATAAACTCATCTTCCACCTTCTTTGCCAATCTAATTCATCTAACCCATGCATAGATTAAAATCATCCTGGATTATTGCCACACCTTGCTTATAATCCACTTTATTTCTTCTTACATATCGTGTACTACAATATGGCTACAATTAGGGTGCCTAAAAATTATTCCCACTAGTGACTTCTCATCTTGGCCATTCCTTATCTCTACCCAGACTTTGAACCATTTGATCGCTAGCACCAAAATCCTCCCCCACTATTAGACTGATAACATTGTGGATGAATGGAGATACCCCACCACCTGGTATCCTGTCTTTCCAAAGTCTCAAGTGCCCTTGAACATTCCAGCCAGTCTTGGTCACCTTGCAGCCACATCTCTATAATATCCAATTTATTATGAATGCTGTGTGCATTCAAATCCAGATAATCTAGAACGTTCCATTTGAAATCCTACTGAGGCAGTGTAGGAATTAGAATTCAGTCAAAAACATTTCTGGTGACAGAAAGCTGGCATCAGTAAAAGTGATCAACTCTTTGGTTCATTACTAAAACTCAACTAATTCACCAGTGTCCTCAAGGAAAGGAGATCTTCCACCCTTACCTGGTCTTGGCCGATATGTGACTCCAATCCTGGGCCGCAGATGTTGACTTGGCCCAACCCTTCACTCTGACGCACTGTCAAATTCTCACAGCCAATAAGGATGGACATAAATACCAGGCTTGTCAGAAACAGAACTAACAGAGGCAGGTGATGCCTTTCCAAAAAGACGTTATACCAAGATCCTGACTACTTCTCCGGTTAATGTAAAGGATCTTATGGTGTTACAGAATTGTAGAAAGTTTACAGCACATAGAATGGCCACTCGGTCCATCTTATCTGCCTCAGCTGAAAATGAGCTACTCAGTCTAACCACACTTCCAATCTGTAGCCCTGCAGTTTCAGGTACTTGAGATGCAAATACAGACACCTTTTAAATGATTGAGGGGTTCTGCCACTTCTGCTCTTTCAGGCAGAGAGTTTCAGAGATCCACAGTTCCTCATCTCCCCACTTGAGTTTTTCTACCAATCACTGCGCCCGAGTCATCGACTTTTCTACTAAAGCAAAAGACCCTTCCCATCCACTCTGTCCAAGCCTCCTCACAATTTTGTGCATAGAAACATAGAAAACTACAGCACAAACAGGCCCTTTGGCCCACAAGTTGCACCGAACATGACCCTACCTACTAGGCTTACCTATAACCCTCTATCTTACATCTCATTCAGATCTCCCCTCAGCCTCAGGTGTTGCAAAGGGAACAACTCAAGCCTAAATAAACATTCCTCATTGAAGCAAATTCCCAGTTCTGGTAACATCCTCATAAATCTCCTCTGTACACACTCACATGAACTCTCATTCCTTCTGTAACGAGGTGACCAGAACTACACACTGGTCTCAAGTTGTGCCCTAACTAGTGATTTATATAGTTCTAGCATAACACAGCTCTTATAACACAGCAAGAAGTCTCACAACACCAGGTTAAAGTCCAACAGGTTTATTTGGTATCACAAGCCACTAGCTTTTGGAGCACTGCCCCTTCATCAGGTGAGTGGGAGCTCTATTGACAAACAGGATGTATAAAATGTTCGGATATTTTGTTTATCCTGTTCATGAATGTATAAAATGTCCTGTTTGTGAACAGAACTCCCCACTCACCTGACGAAGGAACAGCGCTCCGAAAGCTAGTGGTTTTGCTACCAAATAAACCTGTTGGACTTTAACCTGGTGTTGTGAGACTTTTTACTGTGTTTACCCCAGTCCAACACTGGCATCTCCACATCATGGCTTAAAGCATATACCTTGTCTAATAAATGAAAAGGATTCCATCTGCATCTGCTACTATTAATAGACGTTAATATATTAAAATATGTAATGTATTTTTGAACTTTTCTGTGCCTTATCCATGTTGTCATAAAATAGTAATTAGGCCAAATTCCTTGTAGCAAAACGGAGGGAGTGGGTGGATTAAGACATTTTAATGACAGAATTCACAAGGACTGCGAGTTGAAAATTCAGCTTTTTGAATTAGCAAATTCCTTTCTCAAATTTGAGTGATGAAATAAAATATAGCACTTTATCAATTCAAATAAAAAGATTATTAAAATTGAGGAGAAACAAGAAAAAATGTGTGAAAAGGAATAATGCAAACTTAATTGTTCACAAAAATGGTAAAATCTGTAATGTTAATCTAATACTGAACATTTTACTGTGTTTCATTTGTGAAACTCTCAATAAAGAAATTCATTGCGACTGAAATATTTGCTGGAAGGAACCTCTTACAAAGCCCAAAAATTCAACATTTTGGCCACTGCAATGGTTTTGATCTGATTTGCAAGTTGTTTACATTTGGAATGTGTTATTAATGTCTCCCTATCTGATTGGAACATCCACTATGACAACAATATCATCCTGTCAAAAAATTATAGCCATCATATTCCACTGGATGTTCCCGTGTCTGGTTCGACACGTAGCCACGTTTCACCTTGAGAAGGTTGTGGATTGTGTCAGTGGATTCCAGAATTCCTCACACATAGACAACTGTTGGAAATGTGTGAAGTTGTCTCGTTAGGGGTGTTCTGCTTTCTGGAACATATTTGTAATGTATTCAATTCTGTTGAGTGATAAGGATCTGTGGACATTCACTCCCAAAGTCTCTCACTTCCTCCGTAGCTCTCTGTATTCTCTCCTTTCCTTGTTTGATCTCTCCAAGCGCATCACCTCACATTTCTCTGGGTTGAATTTCAGTTTCCACTTTTCTGTCCACCCGACCAACCCACTCACATCAAACCGTGCAGCTGATTCTTGTGTCGTTTGCAAACTTCTTGAATGTGCCCCCTACATTTACATCCAAATCATAAATATATAGACAAAAAGCAAGGACCCGGTACTGAGCCCGACGGAACCCCAGGGGAACCAGTCTTGCAGTCACTAAAACATGTGCCAACCTTTACCCTTTGTTTCCTGCCACTGTGCCAGTTTTGGAGGTTGAAGGGTACAGGAGTTCTCCCTGGCAATATTTATCCTCAACCAACTCCTGAAGAGCAGATTATCTGGTCATTACCGCATTGCAATTTGTGGGCGCGGAAATAGCTTCTCTTTTGCTGCTTTCGCTCAGATTATCACGGTGGATAAATTGAAAAATGGAAGTACTTTATTGACTGGCTGTGCAGAGTCACAAGGTGATGAAACTCCATCGTTTATTCTCCTGAGTTTAGTTTGAAAGTTCTTGAACGGAGATTGGCTGTGGCTTTGAGTTTGAGGCAGACACCCGGCCCCGGGATTTGGTATTGTGCTCAGCACAGCAGAATGTCCTAATCAGAACGGCACCCGTCACGACTCAATCTCAGCACCATTCAGTTTGGGAAGAAAATTGCTGTTCTGACAGAAGCTTTGATCTCCTCCCACTCTGTGCAATTCACATGCAGACTTGTGGCATTGGTGATTTTTTAAAAAATTGCCAGGGATATCAAAAACATAATAACTTCAGAGATCAAAGAGAAGCAATCTGATTTCTTCCCTGCGCCCCCCCCCCCCCCCCCCCCCAAATCGCTGAACTGATTCTTTCGTTGATTTTATAGAAATCATTTTTCCCTCTCCAGCCATTCAGGTGCAGGGCAAAAATAAACCTCAACTCTTGGACAATTTCCATTTCAACAGAAAATGCCGACCAAGGGAGAACTTGTAGCTTGGGCCTTCCGTGCCGTCTGAAAGCACTTCATATCCAATGAAGTACTTTTGAAGGGCCGTCACCGTTTAATGAAGCAGTAAATTTGCGCACAGCAAGATCCCAAAAACAGCAATGTGCCAATGACCAAATAGTTGGCTTCAGTGATGGTCGCCAAGGAATAAAGATTAGTCAGGACACCAGGGATAGCTTTTTACCGAGGAATGTAAGGAAATCTTTTCTTACACATTGAATGGGAATGTCCTGAAACACACTGCCAGTGAGGCTGGCAGGAGTGGAGACAATGATTTCAAAAAAGAATTAGCTGGGTGCTGGAGGGAAAGAAATGGCAAAGCTGCAGGGACGGTGCAGGAAGTGGGACCAACTGGGTTATTCAGAGAGTTGGCGCTGGCTCGATGGGCTGAATGGTCTCCTCCTGTGCTGTAGTTTCCCCGGCTGAGTCATCTCAAACACAGGGACACAGTCTCTGGGTGAGGGGTTTATTCTTGTTGATACGGGGAGAAATTAGGAGGATGGTGGATGCTCTGTGACTGACAAGGTCGGTGGTAGGAGGTATATTGTTAAAATCTCATCTGATAAAGAAATAAGGGGCAGTCCTGAATAAAGGCCACAAACGGAAAGTATTGGGCTGGATTTTCACAGAGCTGGGAAGACTGTATGAATCTTCACAAATGGTGGACGAGATACGGATGTCCTTCCCCCTCAGCACCCAACCCGATAGGTCTAATTTTTGGCGACAGATTGAAGGGAGCAGAATGTGATGTCCACAGGCAGGAAACCAGAACTCAGCAGGGCCATTTCAACTTTGGCTGTTCCAAAGGACAAATCCACAGTTTGGGAGTCATGAATTGATGGAATAGGTATAAAATATTTTTTGTTTGGTGGATAGGTTCTGCTTAGACATCATGCCCTGAATTAAAAATAATATCTATTTAACATGCTAAAAACAAAGCTTACACAGCTTTGAGTGTAAGCACTGACTGGGGCACTGCTTTGATTGACAGATCATCTGGTGCAGCTTAAAAATATGACCATCTGTTCCAAAGTTTCAAAAGATTTCTCTATTGCAATTTCAATAAGTCTCATTATAAATGCTTGGCTGAGTTTCAACAGCTACAAAAACACTTTTCTCAGCAAGGGGTTCTGAGTTCACTGTTTGATTAGCAGATAAAGAGGCTATGAAAGGATTAGCTGTCTATGATAGGAGTGTGTTTATTTTCATAACAGATACATCACTTGAGATTTAAATGTCTTCTTTAAACAGATTTATTTGCACCACCGATTATATCTGAGTGAGAGCTGTATTAGATTATTAAAAGTTTATCTTTTTTATCTCTACTTGGCTTCTGAGGTCCACCCATGGTAGGTACTAGATTAGTGGCAATGGAAATGGCCTGAGGGGTCGGAGGGGACATGGTGGGAGGGATTCTCCCCAAAAAATTCCAAGTGTTGAATTCACATAACTTGAATATCGGTGTTTCCAGAGTGTCTCAGTGTGAATCACATTAAAATTCAAATGGGTGGGACCTATTCCTATCAGTTAGGCCGACAGCATAGTGCTGAGCGGGCCACTGTGTGTGTGGCAATATCAGCTCATGTGCAGTAACCCTGCACTGCTGGCCTCCAGATCACTGGCCAGCTCAATCGCGGCCAGCCCTGTGACCCCACATCACCAGCTGTGCTCTCCACTCCCCCCACGGACATTCTTTGAGCCAGCCTCGACACTCTCTCAGCCCCTGGCCTGCCCTGACTTTCCATTCCTCCCCCCTGATCCCCCTGATCCCCCACTGGCAGTTCCAACTCCTTCAAACCCGTAGGCCAGCTCCCGTTTCCTCCCCCCCCCCCCCCACAACTGCCCCCAGTTGCAGAGTGGCAGTGGGACCCCCTCACCCATCATCATCCCAGAGACCCTTCCTCCATCAGGCCATGTCCTATTAGGCCCCACCCAATGGCACTGACTTGGTGTGTGGTATAATCAGACAAAGTCAGCATGGGTTTACAACAGGGAGATCATACTTGACAAATCTATTGGAATTCTTTGAGAATGTAACCAATACACCGAGGAGAACAAGTGGAAGTGATTTACTTACACTTTCAACAAAATCTCACATAACAGACTACTATGTGAAGTTAAAGCACATGGGATTGTGGGTAATGTCTCGAGATGGACAGAAAGCTGGTTAGCAGATAGGAAGCAAAGAGCTGGCATAAATGGGTCTTTTTCTGATTGTCAGTCAGTGACTAGTGCGGTTCCACAGGGGTCTGTGTTAGGATCCCAACTGTTCACATTATATATAAATGATTTGGAAAAAGGAACAGAATGTATTATCTCCATATTTTGGGATGATACAAAGTTGGGTGGGAGGGTGAGCTGTGAGGGGGATGCAGAGATGCTTCAGTGTGATTTGGACAGTCTGAGTGTGAGGCAGATGCAGTGTTATGTGGATAAATGTGAGGTTATCCAATTTGGTAGCAATAATAGGAAGTCAGATTATTACTTGATTGGATGCAAATTGAAAGAGGTGGATACTCAGTGAGACCTCAGAGTCCTCATGCATCAGTCACAGATACAGCAGGCAGCAAAGAAGGCACATTGTATTTTGATCTTCATAGCGAGAGGATTTGAGTATAGAACATTGAACATTACAGCGCAGTACAGGCCCTTCGGCCCTCAATGTTGTGCCAACCAGTGGAACCAATCTAATGACCCTCTAATCTAAACTATTCCAATATTATCCATACGTCTATCCAATGACCATTTAAAGTTGGCGAGTCTACTACTGCTGCAGGCAGGGCATTCCACGCCCTTTCTACCCTCTGAGTAATGAACCTACCTCCGATATCTGTCCTATATTTATCACCCCTCAATTTAAAGCTAGCCTGTCTACTTCTCTGATCATCTTGTATGCCTCAATTAAGTCACCTCTTAACCTTCTTCTCTCTAACGAAAACAACCTCAAATCCCTCAGCCTTTCCTCATAAGACCTTCCCACCATACCAGGCAACATCCTGGTAAACCTCCTCTGCACCCTTTCCAATGCTTCCATATCTTTCCTATAATGCGGCGACCAGAACTGTACACAATACTCCAAGTGTGGCCGCACCAGAGTTTTGTGCAGTTGTAACATGATCTCACGGCTCCGAAACTCAATCCCTCTTCCAATAAAAGCTAACACACCGTACGCCTTCTTAACAACCTTATCAACCTGGGTGCCAACTTTCAGGGATCTATGCCCATGTACACTGAGATCTCTTTGTTCATCCACGCTACCAAGAGTCTTTCCATTAGCCCAGTACTCTGTATTACTGTTACTCCTTCCAACGTGAATCAGTTCACACTTTTCCGCATTAAACTCCCATCTGCCACCTCTCGGCCCAGCTCTGCAGCTTATCTATGTCCCTCTGCAAACTGTAACATCCATCCTCACTGTCTACAACTCCTCCGACTTGAATGTCACCCGCAAATTTACTAACCCATCCTTCTACACCCTCATCTAGGTCATTTATAAAAATGACAAACAGCAGTGGCCCCAAAACAGATCCTTGCGGTACACCACTAGTAACTGAACTCCAGGTTGAATATTTCCGATCAACCACCACTTCTATCAGATAACCAATTCCTGATCCAAACTGCTAAACCACTCTCAATCCCATGCATCCATATTTTCTGCAATAGTTTACCATAGGAAACCTTATCAAACACTTTACTGAAATCCATACACACCACATCAACTGTTTCACCCTCATCCACCTCTTTGGTCACCTTCTCAAAGAACTCAATAAGAGTTGCGAGGTATAACCTACCCTTCACAAAACCGTGTTGACTATCCCTAATCAAATTATTCCTTTCTAGATGATTATAAATCCTATCCAAAACTTTGCCCACAACAGAAGTAAGGCTCACTGGTCTATAATTCCCAGGATGGTCTCTACTCCCCTTCTTGAACAAGGGGACAACATTTGCTATCCTCCAGTCTTGCGGCACTATACCTGTAGCCAATGATGACATAAAGATCAAAGCCAAAGGCTCTGCAATTTCCTCCCTAGCCTCCCAGAGAATCCTAGGATAAATCCCATCCAGCCCAGGGGACTTATCTATTTTCACGCTTTCTAGAATTGCCAACACCTCCTCCTCATGAACCTCAATCCCATCCAGTCCAAAAGCCTGTATCTCAGTATTCTCCTCGACTACATTGACTTTTTCCTGAGTGAATAGTGACGAAAAATATTCATTTAGTGCCTCTCCTATTTCTTAGGCTCCACACACAACTTCCCACTACTGTCCCTGACTGGTCCTAATCATTCTTTCATTCCTGACATAGCTATAGAAAGCTTTAGGGTTTTTCTTGATCCTACCTGCCAAAGACTTCTCATGTCCACTTCTGGTTCTTCTTAACTCTCTCTTTAGCTCCTTCCTGGCTAATTTATAACTCTCCAGTGCCCTAACTGAGCCTTCACGTCTCATCTTTACATAAGCCTCCTTCTTCCTCTTCACAAGAGATTCAATGTCCTTCGAACACCACGGTTCCCTCACTCCATCACTTCCTCCCTGCCTGACAGGTACATATTGATCAAGGACACACAGTAGCTGCTCCTTGAACACATTTCAATTGTGCCCATCCCCTACAGTTTCCTAAATCTCACCTAAATAAGACTTATCAGGATGTTGACAGGTGAGGGTATTAACAATGAGGAGAGGTTGGAGAAAGTTAATTTGTTCTCACTGGAATGATGGAGGTTGAAGGGGTGACCTGAAAGAAGTCTACAAGATTATGAGGGGCATGGGCAGAATGGATAGTCAGAAGCTTTTTCCCAGGTTAGAATAGTCAATTACTAGCGGGTGTAGGTTTAAGGTGTGAGGGGCAAGGCTTAACGGAGATGTACGAGGCAAGACTTTTTTTTACACAGAGGGTGGTGGGTGCCTGGAACTCGCTGCCAGGGGAGGTATTGGAAGCAGATAAAACGGTGAGTTTAAGGGGCATCTGGACAAATACATGAATAGGATGGGAATGGAGGGATATGGTCCCTGGAAGGGCAGTGGGTTTTAGTTCAGTCGGGGGCAGCATGGTCAGTGCAGGTTTGGAGGGCTGAAGGACCTGTTCCTGAGCTGGAATTTTCTTTGCTCAATTTATTTCATTGCTGTTTCGGGAGTTTGCTGTCTGCTGTTTGGCTGCTGCTTTTCTAACTTTATAACAGCATCTACACTTTACAAATATTTTATTTACTGAATGATATCCTGAGGTCCTTGAAGACACTTAAGAAATTGAAGCTCTTTCTCTGTAACTGGAGTCATTTTGTACAGCATAAGCCTCCACAAACAGCACTGAGATAAAACTCCAGATAATCCCCCATAGTGATGTTCAGTGAATGATAAACATTGGGTCAGAACAGTGGAGACAATTTCTCTTTTCTTTCCCAAAACAATATCAGAGCTTTTCACATCCACCCTTACGCTGCTTCCCCAGCGCTGACCCTCTGACAGTGCGGCGCTCCCCCAGCGCTGACCCTCTGACAGTGCGGCGCTCCCCCAGCACTGACCCTCTGACAGTGCGGCACTCCCTCAGCACTGACCGTTCGACAATGCTGCATTCCTTCAGCACTGCACTGGGAATGCCAGCTGAGGGATTCAAAGTGACCTCCTGACACTGAGGTGACAGAGCCAATAGCTGGACTGGAACTGAGAATTAAGGGCCAAATTCTCCAACCTCGCCGGTGGCTGGGATTTTCCAGTCCCGCTGCAGTGAATCAAGACTCTGTTGAGTAGCAAATTCTCTGTTCTTGTTGGCAGCAACAGGTGGTTTTGAATGGCCAGAGAATTCCAGCCCAAAATCAGTTCATAATCTTAAACACACATTATCCTGAAGCCAGTTAAACATTTTCTCAATTTCTACATCATGTTTCAATGGACCTTCACCAATATTGTGAGTAACTCTCGGCATGTACTGAATGTTCGGAGTTATTAGTCCTATTGGAGTGTAAGCTTCACAGAGAGGGGTTAACCTCCCTCTGTCTCTGTCCCTCCCACAAACAGTGTGAGTATTGATAACAGTACATCAGCTGCTGATTGAAGGTGGGACAAACACAATCTATTTGAGCAGAGAGTCGATACACTGGGGCAAACAGAACTCAATCATAATTACAGCAAAGTTTGCCTGTGAAAGCATACCGGTTTCTCCAGAGCGCAGTGAGTGGAGTGTGAAGTATAATTACATACATCTATATACATAATTTTTACATAGTACAACAATTCTGCCATTTACTGCAGTTTCTGAGATTGACTGGGGTGAGAGCGAAGGAGATAATTCCGCATTCTCGGGGGAACAGTAATATTTCACAGTCTCAAATAAAACAGACAAAAAACATTCTGAAAACAACTTGCTTCTTTTTGGCCATGAGATGGAGTTGCCGGTGTTGGACTGGGGTGGGCACAGTAAGAAGTCTCACAACACCAGGTTAAAGTCCAACAGGATTATTTGGAATCGTTTTTATTTTGGAATCACTTTAACCTGTCATTATCCCTCTCACACTTGCATTGTCTGTACCTGTAAAGACTTGATTACTTGTTCAGACTCGCATTTCACCTATTATCTTGTAATTGAGTTTGTGTCTCTATACGCACTGTTTTTGAACCTAACGCTCCACTCACCTGATGAAGGAGCAGTGCTCCGAAAGCTTTTGCTACAAAATAAACCTGTTGGACTTTATCTTGCTATTGTGAGACTTCTTTCTTGTTTTTGGGAGATAGAAAAATGCCAAGATTGATTGTGCTTTTAACCTGTGATATGGTGCGATCTGCTTCAACTCCTGAAGTGGTCTGACTCTAAATGCAGAGAGGCGCGAACGTCATTTGGCCTTGGGCTGATAGGCTGCAACTATAGTTAGTGCCACGCAGATGCCAGGCAATGACCATCTCCAAATAGAGAGAATCTAATCATCTCCCTTCCACATTCAATGACATTATTATTGCTAAATCCTGAGGGTCACCATTGACCAGAAACTGAGCTGGACTAATATCAATACCGTGGCTACAATTCTTCTGACAGTAACTGGGGGTGCTCTGACTCCCCAAAACCTGTCCAACATCTACAAGCACCAATCAGGAGTAACAGCTACATCCACCCGAGGAAATAGTTTCTTGCCTTGTACATCTCCTTTAAACCTTTCCCCTCGCATCCTAAACCTGTGCCCCCAATGAATTGACTCTTCCACCCTGGATAGAAGTGTCTGACTATCCACTCTGTCCATGCCCCTCATAATCTTGTAGACTTCTATCAGGTCTCCCCTCAACCTCCATCACTCCAGTGAGAACAAAGCAAGTTTCTCCAACCTCTCCTCATGGCTAATGCCCTCCATGCCGAGCATGTAAATTTTTTCTGTACCCTCTCCAAAGCCTCCACATCCTTCTGATAGTGTGGCGACCAGAATTGAACACTATATTCCAAGAGCGGCCTCAGTAAGGTTCTATAAAGTTTCAACACAACTTGTCAATTTTTAAACTCAATGTCCTGGCCAATGAAAGCACATATTCCGTGTGCCTTCTTGACTACCTTCTCTTCCTGCTTTTAGTGACCTATGTACCTGTACACCCCGATCTCTCTGCCTATCAATATTCTTAAGGGTTCCACCAATTACTGTATATTTCCTATCTGTATTAGACCTTCCAAAATGCATTACCTCACATTTGTCCAGATTAAACTCCATCTGCCATCTCTCTATCCAAGTCTCCAACTGATCTATATCCTGCTGTATCCTCTGATAACAAAGAAAGAACAAAGAACAAAGAACAACCCAGCACGGGAAACAGGCCCTTCGGCCCAACGAGCCCGCGCCGCCCCATCACCCCACACCTATTCTGCCCTGCGTATCTACTAATAGAACCCTAGAACATAGAACCCTACAGTGCAGAAACAGGCCCTTCGGCCCATCGAGTCTGCACTGAACACAATCCCACCCAGACTCTATCCCCATATCCCTACACATTTTACCTGCTAATCCCTCTAACCTACACATCCCAGGACACTAAGGGGCAATTTTAGCATAGCCAATGAACCTAACCCGCACATCTTTGGACTGTGGGAGGAAACCGGAGCACCCGGAGAAAACCCACGCAGACACGAGGAGAATGTGCAAACTCCACACAGGCAGTGACCCGAGCCGGGAATCGAACCCAGGACCCTGGAGCTGTGAAGCAGCAGTGCTAACCACTGTGCTACCGTGCTGCCCATCGCTATCCGCAAATCCAACCTTTGTGTTGTCCGCAAACATACTAATCAAACCATCTTCCTCCAAATCATTTATATGTAAATGGGGGGTAGTTATAGGACAGATGTCAGGGGTAGGTTCTTTACCCAGAGGATGGTAAGGGACTGGAATGCCTTGCCAGCTGCAGTTGTAAATGCACCTAGTTTGGGGGCGTTTAAGAGATCTGTGGATAGGTTTATGGATGAAGAGGGATTGGTTTAGGCTAGTGGGTCATTGTTTTGTAACTGGTCGGCGCAACATCGTGGGCCGAAGGGCCTGTTCTGCGCTGTAATGTTCTATAATTACAAACAGCAAAGGTCCCAGCACTGATCCCTGAGGAACATCACTTGTCACAGCCCTCCATTCAGAAACACACCTTTCCACTGCTACCCTCTGTTTTCTTTGACCGAACCAGTTTTGTATCCACGTTGCCAGCTCACCTCTGATCCCATGGAACTTCACCTTCTGCACCAGTCTGCCAAGAGGGACCTTGTCAAAGGTCTTACTGAAGTCCATGTAGACAACATCCACTAACCTATCCTCATCAATCATCTTCATCACTTCCTCAAAAAACTCGATCAAGTTCATGAGACATGATGTTAGTTATGCTGGTTGAGGTATAAATATTGCTCTGGACACTGAGGAGAACTCCCCTGCCCTTCTTTGAAGACTGGCTGTTGGATCTTTTGCCTCCATCTGAAAGGGTTAGTTGGGTGTCAGTTTAATGCCAGTCCAAGGGCCCTGCACTAGAATGGTGGTTCTAGATTTTCTTTTCTAGAGTCTGGAGCAGGATGTTGAAACAGTAACCTTCTCACTCAGGCAAGATTCCCACACACTGAGTCACGTCTAACTCTCAAACAATGGACTATCCTGATCTCCAGTTTATAGCAAATTAAATTGAAAATGTTATTTACAAACGGCAGCATCAATTCAGACAGCCTACTGCCATCACTTAAAGCTTGTCAGGCATTCCTAATGGAATGACTCCTACATAGACTATGCCAGCTCTGATAGAATATTATACAGTTTAAATGTCCTTCATCAGTTTTTGACTATTTTTCATTCAAATAGCTGTCATTACCGAGAGTGTGTCATTCCTTTTAATGTTCAAAACATTGACAACTTATTTTAAGACTGAAAAGTCATTGCCTTCAATTTACACTAAGTGCCTATTTCATTTGAAAATTACCTTCTCAAATAATAAAAAGTTCCCATAATATCTCAGAAGTTCTGGTCCATTGCATTTTCCATGAGAAATTTCCCTAGAATTAATCAGAAATGCTCCTTCCTATTCCAGTTTTGCTCCTTCAAAAAAAACACAAGCACATTCACAAATATATACCCATCACGTTCCCTCAAGCGCACACCTACACATACACCTAGACACATGTACACAACACACACATGGCCCACAATCTACACACACACACACACACACACACACACACACACACACACACACATAGCCCTCTATGTGTACATGTACACAGACACGCATGCACGCACACACACATAACTTTGGAAAGAAAATGCTACCACTTTGATCAGGACTGTACATGTTTTTCATGGTGATTGGTATTTTGATGTTTTGCTCCAACACCAGAGTGAAATTGGAACGATTAAAATTTTGACATCAGATTCCTTTCTTCACTATTTCAGTGGATGAGCCAGTTTGCAATTGATGAATTGAACCTCCCCCTAAAAAGAGCATTCTGTAGTCCGTCCCACTATCCTTCAAAACAAATTCTGTTTTTGTACTTAATGTTTTATTTTGCTCAATCTCAGCATTTAAATATCACTGGTAGGCCAGCATTTATTGTCCATCTCTAACTGTCCCTTGAGAAGGTGATGGTGAGCTGCCTTCTTGAATCGCTGAAGTCCATGTGGTGTAGGTACACCCACAGTGCTGTTAGGAAGAGCGGTGCAGGATTTTGACCCAGCGACAGTGAAGGAACGGTGAGGTATTTTCAAATCCAGATGGTGAGTGAGTTGGAGGTGGTCACCATCATGGAGTAAGGCCGTTCATGCTGAGAAATAGAACTCTTCTTTTGGCATCCAGGGTTCCAACTCTGGTTGCCTGGCAACCCCCTTTCCCAGAGGGAATCGGATGGTAAGGATATGAAATCACATCCATCCAGTGCTATTTTCAGACAAGGCATCAATATATTTGGTGAGTATTCCATTGAAAATGAGTAGGGACAGTATCGGCCCCTAGATATTCATGTCTCTTAACACTGACCAGTGGAAACTATGCTCGGGGGAATAGGTTTGGTGAACAATATCTGACAAAATAGCTATTGGTTGTTCATCCAGTAAATCCTCACAAACAATAACTTTAACAATGGCAAAGTAGAAAGGGTTGAGAGCTTCAAGTTTTTAGGTGTCAAGATCACCAACAACATGTCCTGGTCCCCCCGCCCCCCGCCCCGCCGACACTATAGTTAAGAAAGCCCCACCAACACCTCTACATTCTCAGATGATTAAGGATATTTGGCATGTCAACTACAACTCTCACCATCTTTTACAAATGCATCACAGAAAGCATTCTTTCTGGTTGTATCACAGCTTGGTTTGGGCTCCTGCTCTGCCCAAGAGTGCAAGAAACTACAAAGGGTCATGAACAAAGCCCAATCCATCACACAAACCAACCTCTCATCCATTGACTCTGTCTACACTTCCCGCTGTCTTGACAAAGCAGCCAGCATAATTAAGGACCTCACGCACCCCGGATATTCTCTCTTCCACCTTCTTTGTTTGGGAAAAAGATACAAAAGTCTGAGGTCACGTACTGACTGTCTCAAGAACAGCTTCTTCCCTGCTGCTGTCAGACTTTTGAATGGACCTACCTTGCACTAGGCTGATCTTTCTCTCCACTCTCGCTGTGACTGTAACACTACATTCTGCACTATCTCCTTGACATCTCTATGAACGGTATGCTTTGTCTGTATAGCACGCAAGAAACAATATTTTTCACTGTATATTAATACATGTGACAATAATAAATCAAATCACAATCTTTCAGGTCTTCAAAATGATGAGAGGTCTGATAGGGCAGCTCCAGAGAAAGCTGGAGTCTAGCGTGAGAGGAATGGTGAAGCCAGGCGATTTAACAGTGAAGCCAGAAGACATCTCCTCACTCAGAGGATGGATTTCCCAAAGCTGTGCATCAATTAAAATATTCACAAGCAAGATATAGAACATAGAACACTACAGCACAAACAGGCCCTTCGGCCCACGACTTGCGCCAATCACATCAACACCTACCAATCTATAGACCTATCTATAACCCCCAATCCCATAAAACCCCATATACTCATCCAGAAGTCTTTTAAAAGACCCCAGCGAGTTCGCCTCCACCACCACTGATGGCAGCCGATTCCACTCACTCACCACCCTCTGAGTGAAAAACTTACCCCTAACATCACTTCTGTACTTTCCTCCCAGCACCTTAAATCTGTGTCCTCTCGTAGCGACCATTTCAACCCGGGGAAATAGCCTCTGAGAGTCCACCCTATCTATTCCTCTCAACGTTTTATAAACCTCTATCAGGTCGCCTCTCAACCTTCGCCTCTCCAGGGAAAAGAGACCCAGCTCACTGAACCTAACTTCATAAGGCATGCCTCCCAGTCCAGGCAACATCCTTGTAAATCTCCTCTGCACCCTTTCAATAGCTTCTACATCTTTCCTACAGTGAGGCGACCAGAACTGCGCACAGTACTCCAAATGAGGCCTGACAAGGGTCCTGTAAAGTTGCAGCATTACCTCCCGACTCCTAAACTCAATCCCTCGATTAATGAAGGCCAGTACACCATACACCTTCTTGACCACATCCTCCACCTGCGAGGCCAATTTAAGAGTCCTGTGGACCCGGACCCCAAAATCCTTCTGCTCTTCAACGCTACTAAGACTCCTGCCCTTGATAGTGTACTCGTTCATCCCGTTGGTTCTGCCAAAATGGATGACTACGCATTTATCCGCGTTGAAGTCCATCTGCCACTTCTCCGCCCATTCCTGCATCCTATTTATGTCCTGCTGCAACTTTTGACATCCTTCCAGACCATCCACAACACCACCGACCTTAGTGTTATAAGAACATAAGAACATAAGAAATAGGAGCAGGAGTAGGCCATCTGGCCCTTCGAGCCTGCCCCGCCATTCAATAAGATCATGGCTGATCTGTCGTGACTCAGCTCCACCTTCCCGCCCTCTCCCCATAACCCTTAATCCCTTCTCTTATCAAAAACCCATCAACCCGTTTCTTAAAAATATTGAGCGAGGCAGCCTCCACCACTTCAACGGGCAGAGAATTCCAGAGATTCACCACCCTTTGAGTGAAGAAGTTCCTCCTCAACTCTGTTCTAAACCGCCCCCCCCGTTATCAGCGAACTTACCTACCCATCCCTCCACTTCCTCATCCAGGTCATTTATGATGAATGGATCATTTTGCTTTAAAATAATTGGGTTTTTAATGGGTGTAATTTGAAGGGGGATTGAATCAAGTTAAGATACAGAGCAGCCATGATCTAACTAAATGATGGAACAGTCTTGAGGGGCTGAATGGTCTTCCCTTGTTCCGAATTTTTTTACACGCTGAGAAGAAATGTCTTTAAAAATAGCTCATCTAAAAATGTATCGCTGGAAACTCTCGGCCTCGTCCCGGCCGGGATTCTCCAACCTCGCTGCAATAATTGGACTTTTGTCTGAGCGCCAAATTCTCCATTCTCACAGGTAGTGGGCAGGAACAGATCATTTCAGAGAATCCCATACGTAATCAACTTTAAAACAAACGGAACAATTCTTGAGTTATGAGGAACGGATGATAATATGTGTGGCCATTATGAATTGATTAAGTACAGTTGATTTCTGCAGGTGAATAGGACAAAGAACAAAGAAAATTACAGCACAGAAACAGGCCCTTCGACCCTCCAAGCCTGCACTGACCATGCTATCCGATTAAACTCAAACCCCATACCCTTCCGAGGACTACATCCTTCCATTCCCATCCTATTCATATATTTGTTCAGAAGTCCCACAAAACTCACTATCATATCCACTTCCACCACCTCCCCCGGCAGCAACTTCCAGGCACCCCCCACTCTCTATGTAAAGTACTTGCCTCATACATCTCCTTTAAACCTTGTCCCTCACACCTTAAACCTACACCCCCTAGTAATTGACTCTTCCACCCTGGGTAAAAGCTTTGACTATCTACTCTGTCCGTGCCTCTCATAATCTTGTAGACTTCTATCAGATCGTCCCCTCGACCTCTGTCACTCCAGTGAGAATAAACCAAGTTTTTCCAAACTCTCCTCATGGTTAATGCCCTCCATACCAGGGCAACATCCTGGTAAATCTTTTCTGTATCCTCTCCAAAACCTCCACATCCCTCTGGCAATGATTGTGGATCTGCGGTTCAGGTGTTTTGTGAATTGATAGAAAAATGACAGTTCATTTGTCCAACAGCACTGTGACAAAGCTCGTGTAGCCAATCGGGATGGGGCTTCTGGTTAGTATTTCATCCAAAAAATGGAACTTAAAACAATTGCGGACTCCCTCAGTGCTGTACTGTTAATCTAGATTTATACGACGAGGAGATGTCGGTGTTGGACTGGGGTGGGCACAGTAAATAGTCTCATAACACCAGGTTAAAGTCTAACAGGTTTATTTGGAATTACGAGCTTTCAGAGCACTGTGTCCACTCACCTGATGAAGGAGCAGCGTTTCGAAAGCTTGTGATTCCAGATAAACCTGTTGGACTTTAACCTGGTGTTGTGGGCATTCTCTCTGGATTTATATGCTCAGGTTTCTGAGGTGGGAACTTGAACCTACAACCTTCTGCCTTGGAAATGAGATTGCAACCCAGTGAGATACAACTGCCACTTACCTTTGCCTCAAGAAGTATATTAGTGGCTATTACAGAAACGTGGTTGCAGGGTGACCAGGACTGGGAACTGAATATCCAGGGGTATCAGACATTTCGGAAGGATAGACAGGAAGGAAAAGGAGGCGGGATAGCTTTTTTACTTAAGGATAACATCAGGGCGGTAGTGAGAGATGATATAGGCTGTAAGGAGCAAAATGTGGAATTGATGTGGGTAGAGATAAGGAATAGTAAGGGGAGAAAGTCACTGGTGGGCATGGTCTATAGGCCCCCAAATAATAACTTTGTGATATGGTGGGCTATAAACAAGCAAATAATGGATGCGTGCAGAAACGGAACAGCAATAATCATGGGGGATTTTAATCTGCACATTGACTGGTTGACTCAAGTCGGACGCGGTGGATTTGAAGAAGAGTTCTTAGAATGCAGTCGGGATAGTTTCCTTGAACAGTATGTCACAGAACCTACGAGGGAGCGAGTTATTTTAGATCAGGTCCAGTGGAATGAGACAGGTAGAATTAAGAATCTACTTGTGAGGGATCCTCTTGGAATGAGTGATCACAATATGGTTGAATTTCTGATACAAATGGAGGGTGAGAAAGTAGGTTCCCAAACCAGTGTCCTCTGTTTGAATAGAGGGGAGTACGATAGGATGAGGGCGGAATTGGCTAATGTAGACTGAGAGTGCAGACTGGTTGGTAGGACAGCTGAGGAACAGTGGAGGATTTTTAAGGAGATTTTTGTCAGTACTCAGCAAAAATATATTCCGGTGACAAAGAAGGAATGTAAGAAAAGGGATAACCAGCCGTGGATAACTAAGGAAATAAAGGAGAGTATCAAATTAAAAACCAATGTATACAGAGTGGCCAAAACTAGTGGGGAATTAGAAGATTGGGAAAGCTTTAAAAAGCAACAAAGAACCACTAAGAAAGCAATAAAGAAAGGAAAGATAGATTATGAAACTAAACTAGCGCAAAATATAAAAACTGATAGTAAAAGTTTTTACAAATATATAAAAAGGAAAAGAGTGGCTAAAGTAAATGTTGGACCCTTAGAAGACGAGAAGGAGGATTTAATAATGGGAAACGAGGAAATGGCCGAGGCCTTAAACAAATTTTTTGTGTCGGTCTTCATGGTGGAGGACACAAATAGCTTCCTGATAATTGATGGTCGTGGGACTGTAGGGGGTGAGGACCTTAAAACGATCACCGTTACTAAAGAGGTAGTGCTGGGTAGGCTAATGGGACTAAAGGTAGACAAGTCTCCAGGTCCAGATGGAATGCATCCCAGGGCACTCAAAGAGATGGCAGAAGTAATAAAAGATGCGTTAGTTGTAACTTGTCAAAATTTACTGGACTCTTGGAGAGGTGCCAGCTGATTGACATCTAATGTGACGCCACTGTTTAAAAAAGGAGGTAGACAAAAGGTGGGTAACTACAGGCCAGTTAGCTTAACGTCTGTAGTTGGGAAAATGCTGGAATCCATCATTAAAGAAGAAATAGCAGGACACCTGGAAAAGAACAATTCAATCAAGCAGACGCAGCATGGATTCATTAGAGTTTAGAAGAATGAGGGGAGATCTCATTGAGACGTATAAGATGATGAATGGGATGGATAGGATAGAGGTGGAGAGACTCTTCCCGCTCAAAAAAGACAGTAGGACTAGAGGGCACAGCCTCAAGATAAAGGGGAGGTGGTTTAGAACAGAGTTGAGAAGGAACTTCTTCACTCAAAGGGTGGTGAATCTCTGGAATTCTCTGCCCGTTGAAGTGGTGGAGGCTGCCTCGCTAAATATTTTTAAGAAGCGGGTTGATGGGTTTTTGATAAGAGAAGGGATTAAGGGTTATGGGGAGAGGGCGGGAAGGTGGAACTGAGCCACGACAGATCAGCCATGATCTTATTGAATGGCGGGGCAGGCTCAAAGGGCTAGATGGCCTACTCCTGCTCCTATTTCTTATGTTCTTATGTTCTTATGATTCATGAAGGGAAAGTCATGTTTGACGAATTTACTGGATTTTTATGAAGATGTAATGAGTGCGGTTGACAGAGGGGAACCGGTGGATGTGGTGTATTTAGATTTCCAGAAGGCGTTTGATAAGGTGCCTCACAAAAGGTTGCTGTAGAAGGTTAGGGTGCATGGAGTTGGGGGTAAGGTGTTAGCGTGGATAGAGGATTGGTTATCTAACAGGAAACAGAGAGTTGGAATAAATGGGTGCTATTCTGGTTGGCAGTTGGTGACTAGTGGAGTGCCGCAGGGATCGGTGCTGGGACCTCAACTGTTTACCATTTACATAGACAATCTGGAGGAGGGGACCGAGTGTAGGTAACAAAGTTTGAGGATGACACAAAGACGAGTGGAAAAGCGAATTGTGTGGAGGGTGTGGAAAGTCTGCAGAAAGATCTGGATAGGCTGAGTGAGTGGGCGAGGACCTGGCAGATGGAGTATAACGTTAGCAAATGTGAGGTTATCCACTGCGGAAGAAATAATAGTCGGATGGATTATTATTTAAAGGGTGAAAAGTTGCAGCATGCTACAGTACAGAGGGACCTGGGTGTCCTTGTGCATGAATCGCAAAAACCCTGTCTGCAGGTGCAGCAGGTGATCGAGAAGGCAAATGGAATGTTGGCCTTTATAGCGAGGGGGATAAAATATAAAAGCAGGGAGGTCTTGCTGCAACTGCACAGGGCACTGGTGAGGCTGCAACTGGAGTACTGTGTGCAGTTTTGGTCCCCTTATTTGCGAAAGAATATATTGGCCTTGGAGGGAGTACAGAGAAGGTTCACCAGGTTGATGCCAGAGATGAGGGGGTTAGCTTATGCGGAGAGATTGTGTAGATTGGGCTTGTACTCGTTGGAGTTTAGAAGGCTGAGGGGAGATCTTATTATGACATACAAGATAATGAAGGGGCTAGATAGGGTAGAGGTAGAGAGATTCTTTCCACTTAGAAAGGACACAAGAACTAGAGGGCACAGCCTCAAAATAAGGAGGAGTCAATTTAGAACAGAGTTGAGGAGGAACTTCTTCTCTCAGAAGGTAGTGAATCTCTGGAATTCTCTGCCCATTGAAGCAGTGGAGGCTACCTCATTGAATGTGTTTAAGTCACGGGTAGATAGATTTCTGATCAATAAGGGAATTTAGGGTTATGGGGGATGGGCGGGTAAGTGGAACTGAACCACTATCAGATCAGCCATGATCTTATTGAATGATGAGGCAGGCTTGAGGGGCTAGATGGCCTATTCCTGCTCCTATTTCTTATGTTCTTACAAGCAGAAGGTAACAGAAACACAATTGTTAATGGACAGAAATCACAGCAAACAGGACTCTATCTTGAAAGGAAACAGATGCTTACATGTAACCAGAATATCAAAACAAAAAAGATTATTTCTTATTATTAAATCTTGAAATGTCAGAATATAAAGAGAGTTCCCCTACACTTGTTGGGCTTTTTTAATACTCATAAACCTTATGCCACTTTATGCTGGTAATCTCTTTTCTTTACAGTTTATTGATTCATATTTATCACGTCTGGATACCTCACTAATCCCCTGCTCTGTCCCACACAAGCTCCCAGATCAATTAAACCTACAAAGTGAATTACATCTGCTACTATCATTCGCTAAGTGCCCAGCCAATTCCAGGCACATCATAGAATCTGAGTACAAGGCTATCACTGGGAGCTAGTCAATAAAAAAGCCCATGTTATAATGCAACACTCATTACAGTGTCAGTAAAAGTCACAGAAGTCCGATCAGTGACAGGCAAGTTACGCTTTGCAGCAGTCGTATCATGAGACAGTAATACAGTGAAGGTAAACTATATTACAATGTAGGTCATCCCCTCAGTTAATCACTACAACAATAATTTCCTGAAAATAAAAATCTCAGCCGTTCATGAAAATATCGCATGATCTCTTTAACAATCCCTCAATTCACAGGCTGCCGAGGACCAGGATGGTTAATGCCACACGGCAGTGCAACACACAGGTTGTGAGATATTTCTGGAGCATCTTGTACTCCGAAGGGTATACGTTTAAATAGTATATGAACCTTGGGTATACCGGAGTTACACTGAGCAGACAATCAGTGGGAGTTTAGGAATAAAATACAAGTGAGAGAACTGCTCCTACATCAGGCATTTTAAGATTTGAATTGGTTCCCAGTGGTGAAATGAGATGCTGGTTACACTTTCAATTGTGTACGTACAAATGTCACAGGCCACCTGCAGAGTTTCACTTGAATTTTAAGCAGCCCACAATTATCCAGGCCCTAATGGATTTCATTGGCTTTGTGCCTGTGGATGTTTATCATCCCAATTCTGAAAGCATATTGACTTTAGAACAAAGGAAAAAGTCCCAGTGCATCAAGAAACCAACTGTGTTAGTGCAAGAGAATTCTTCAAACATTAGCACAGCTCCATCAGACGTGCTGACTTTCAAATGAGATGTTAAACCGATGTTTTGTCTGCTCTGTCAGGTATATAAAAAGATCCCTGGCACTATCTCCAAGAGCAGTAGCATTTTCCCCAAGTCTCCTGGCCATAATTTAATCTACAAGCAATCTCATTAAAATACAGACAATCGTCTTAACTGTATGTGGGATCTTGCTGTGCACAGATTGGCTGCCACACGCCCTGTATTACAACAATGACTGACTGTACATCCAGCAGTAACTGACAGTTATTCTCAGTGGGTAAACATTCCTCGTGTTCAACAAGAAACTGTCAACTTCTATCAACAGCCCAAGGGAGGATACGATGGGCTGAATAGCCTCTTTTTGCCCCCTAACCTTCCTGGGATTCTAACAGATTGAGCTATACTAACTTTCCCATTACTTAATGATGTCTTTTCAGTCACACATATCGAAGCTGTGGCCAGAGAGAGATATAACAGTTCTAAATACACTGATCCAACACAATAGCAGCTCTTTGGCAGTTATCTGAATCAGTCTGACTTCTCTTCGACATCGCTCTCGCTCCATCGCTCTGCAATTTTCTCACCTTCAAGTTCAATTCACATTTATCCAAATTCCTTTTGAAAGTTAATTCCAATCTCAGGTTACCAATTTTTCCATCAATAAAGAGTTTAAGAACATAAGAACATAAGAAATAGGAGCAGGAGTAGGCCATCTGGCCCTTCGAGCCTGCCCCGCCATTCAATAAGATCATGGCTGATCTGTCGTGACTCAGCTCCACCTTCCCGCCCTCTCCCCATAACCCTTAATCCCTTCTCTTATCAAAAACCCATCAACCCGTTTCTTAAAAATATTTAGCGAGGCAGCCTCCACTACTTCAACGGGCAGAGAATTCCAGAGATTCACCACCCTTTGAGTGAAGAAGTTCCTCCTCAACTCTGTTCTAAACCGCCCCCCCTTTATCTTGAGGCTGTGCCCCCTAGTCCTACTGTCTTTTTTGAGCGGGAACAGTCTCTCCACCTCTATCCTATCCATCCCATTCATCATCTTATACGTCTCAATGAGATCTCCCCTCATTCTTCTAAACTCTAACGAGTACAAGCCTAGTTTCTCTCCATCTGTGCTATCACAGAAACAGGAAGCTGGAGTAGGCCATTTGGCCCATCAAGCCTGCTCCAACCATCATGGCTGATCATCAAATTCAATATCCTGACCCCCCTTCTCCCCATATCACTTGATCCCTTTAGCCCCAAAAGCTCTCTCTCATTTCTCCTATCAAAAGCCTTCATAATTTTAAGCACCTCTATTAAATAGTGGCTTAAACTGCTCAATTTTAAGGAGAATAATCCCAATGTCTCTATTCTTTCCACACAAACACTCATGGTGAGTCTTTCTTTGTATCAATAATCACTCATCATTTTATGTTCATCCCACATGATGAAGTTGTCAAGATCAGGAAGTGGAGGAGGCTGGGGAAATGGTGACATCATTAATCCCCAGTCCAACACCGGCATCTCCACATCATGAACATTATTAGATTCAGACAAAGGAACAACACAAACAGCTCAATGTTCCTTTTGTCAATAATATATCAACTTGTTTTGGTGGCTACTTAAGTGTTAAACAACATCAAGCTGGCATTTGAAAAACAGTTGGCGGCAGAAATGGGCAGAAAGAATAAGATAGATACAACCTCACTGCCTTCCACAAAGATATTCCAATTCCATTCATTCATTATAATCCTTGAAGGGATAAAAGGTTACTCAGGATTGAGCGATTGATTGTATGGGAAGGATACCACATCACCAACTAGGGGATTTAAGGATTCATAGAAACAGAAACTAGAAGCCCTTCCATTCCTGCTCCCCCACTCATTTTGATCATGGCTGATTATTGAATTCAGTTTCCTGATCCCTCTTCTGCCCCCATATCCCTTGATCCCTTTAGCCCCAAGGGCTATATCTAATTTCTTCTTGAAATCAGACTACATTTTGGCCTCAACTACATTCTCTGATAGTGAACTCCACACATTCACCACCCTCTGGGTGAAAAAATTTCCCCTCACCTTAGTTCTAAAAGGTTTACCTCTTATCCTCAAATTATGACTCCTATGTCTGGACTCCCGCCAACTCCACCCCACCCCCCGGCATCCACCCCCCACACCCACTCCCGCATCCCCCCCACCCACCCCCGCATCATCCCCCCCCACCACCACCACCACCACTATCAGGAACATTCTTTCTGAATCTACCCTGTCTAACCCTGTTAGAATTTTATAAGTTTCTATGAGACCCCCCTCAGTCTTCTAAATTCCAGTGAATATAATCCTTACTGACTTAATCTCTCCTCATATGACAATCCTGCCATCCCAGGAATCAGCCTGGCGAACCTTCGCTGTGCTCCCTCTATAGCAAGGACATCCTTTCTCAGATAAGGACACCAAAACTACACACAATACTCCAGATGTGGCCTCACCAATGCCCTGTACAATTGCAGCAAAACATTCCTATCCCCGTACTCAATTTCTCTCGCTATGAAGGGCAACATACCATTTGCCTTCTTTACTGCCTGCTGTACCTGCACGCTTACTTTCAGCAACTGATGTGTGAGGACTCCAAGGTCCCGTTGAGTTTCCATCTCTCTCAATTTATACCCATTCAAATAATAATCTGTCTTCCTATTATTGCTACCAAAGTGGATAACCTTACACTTATCCACATTATACTGCATCTGCCATGCAGATACCCACACACTCAGCCTGTCCAAGTCACATTGAAGCAACTCTGCATTCTCCTCACAGCTCACCCTCCCACCCAACTTTGTGTCATCTCCAAATTTGGAGTTAATACATTCAGTTCCCTCTTCCAAATCATTAAATATAATGTGAACAGTTGGGGTTCCAGCACAAATCCCTGTGGAACCCCACTAGTTACTGACTGTCAATCAAAAGACCCATTTAGGCCAACTCTTTGCTTCCTATCTGCTAACCCAGCTTTCTATTCATCTCAAGACATTTCCTGCAATCCCATTAGCTTTAATTTTACATAGTGTTGTGTGAGATCTTGTCAAAAGTCTTCTGAAAGTCTCAATAAACCACATCCACTTGTTCTCCTTGGTCAACTTTACTAATTACTTCCTCAAAAATTCCAATAATTCATCAAGTATGATTTCCCTTCTGTAAATCCATGCTGACTGTGTCTGATTATCCCACTGCCTTCCAAATGCTGAGTTATGGAATCCTTGATAATAGACGGTAGCAACTTCCCCAGTACTGACGCTAGGCTCACTGGTCTATACGGTCATTGAAGTTTACAGCATGGAAACAGGCCCTTCGACCCAACTTGTCTATGCCATCCATTTTTTAACCACTAAGCTCATCCCAATTGCCCTCATTTGGCCCATATCCCTCTATACCGATCTTATCCATGTAACTGTCAAAATGCTTCTTAAAAATACAATTATACCCACATCTACTACTACCTTTGGCAGCTTGTTCCAGACATTCACTACCCTCTGTGAAAGATTTGCCCCTCTCACCTTAAACCTATGATCTCTAGTTTTAGCTCCTCTACCTTTTTGGAAAAAATGTTGACTATCTAGCTGAGCTGTGCTCCTTGTCATTTTATAGACCTCAATAAGATCACCTCTAATCCTGCTATGCTCCAGGAGAAAAAGTCCCAGTCTAGAACATGTTCTATCCCTTGGAACCTTAAACCCATGTTCCCCAGTAATAGACATTTCTACCCTGGGAAAAAGACTCCAACTATCCCTGCCTCTTATAATTTTATAAACTCCTATCAAGTCACCCTCAGTCTCTGACATTTAAGTCAGACGGACATTGGGATTAGGAAATGTGTGTACAACAAATCTCAGAATGCTTGAAAAACCTACGAAAAAAACTCAGAAAGCAGCCTTTTTTGTGTTGTTTTTAATTCCAGGATTTCCCTCCTTCAACATTGTTCAAAAACGTTATTTCAAGAGATGAGAAATCAGTCGACTCGAAACAAAATACAATCACGAACTGAAACGAGTTTTCTCAAAATAGCCAACATGACAGTAATGGTCTGTGCCATACTCGTACTCAACTGGAAAGGAAGAAATTCATTTGTACGAACAATGGACAAAAAGGCAAATGGGAAAGGATGAAAGATCCAGGAGAAAACCCAACTCCCATTTCCCTCCCCCCTCCACCGCATGTTTCCCCCACTCCCCCTGTGCACTTCCCCCCACCCCCCTTGAGTGTTTACCCATACTCTCTCACACGTTTCATCCCCCGCCCATGTGCGCTTTCCCCCTGCTCCCCCGCATGCTTCCCCCCCAGTCCCTAGGGCGCTTCCCTGCCCCCATACACGCTTCCCTCCACCCCCTCACGCGTTTCCCCGCCCTCTTGCACGCTTCCCCTGCCCCCTCGCGCACTCCCCCCCCGCCATTTCTCCCACCCCCATGCGTTTCACTCCTCTGCATTCCTCCCCCCCCCACCCCCTGCGCGTTGGCACCCAGCCCCCCGTCCTTTCCCCCTCCTCCCCTGTTTTCTTCCCAGCAGAATGATAAGAGAATGAGGTAAAGAGTGGAGGAGAGAATTTGAGATGCATTTATGTAGCGTCTGTCACAATGTCCCATAGCAGTCTATTCCAGCCAATGAAGTTCTTTATAACGAAGGGGAACTGACTCGCACTGGCATAGCTGAGGAGCTGGAACTAAATTCATGGAACAAAGAATACAAGCTCCTGAGTCTGAATCCTGCGCCAGTTAAAATTCCCCTTTCCCTCTCAACGATGTACATTGACAAACAAATATTGGTCACAATATCTGGGAGAACGTCCCTGTTCCAACTGTCAAATAGTGCCACTGAAGATTTCACATTCACATGAGGGGACAGACTGGAACTCTGTTTATCGCATCTGTGACAGTGCAGCACACCCTCAGCACTGCACCACAGCGTGGGTATAGGTTGCAGTGGGGACTTAAGGGTTGCTTATTGGTAATGTTACTGGGGTAGTAATCCAAAGGACCAGGCTAATGTTCTGGGCCAAAATCCACTCCCTAACAGCATGGTAGGTGTACCTACATCACATGGACTGCAGAGGTCCAAGAAAGCAATTAGAGATGGGCAATAAATGCTGGCCTACCCAGTAATACCCACATCCCATGAATTAAGTTAAACAGGTTCATTGGATATATTGAATCATAGAATCCTGTAGTGCAGAAGTAGGCCATTTGGCCCATTGAGTCTGCACCGACCACAATCCCACCCAAGCCCTTTCCCCATAACCCCGTGCATTTATTGTAGCTATTCCCTGTGACACTAAGGGGCAATTTAGCATGGCCAATCCAGCTCACCCGCACATCTTTGGACTGTGGAAGGAAACCGGAGTACCCAGAGGAACCCCACACAGACACAGGAAGAATGTGCAAACTCCACACAGACAGTGACCCAAGCTATGGCGCTATGAGGCAGCAGTGCTAACTACTGTACCACCGTGCCCTTCTCACCCTCCCCTAGTCTAAAGATATACAGGTTAGGTGGATTGGCCATGCTAAATTGCCCCTTAGCATCAAGGGGACCAGTTAGGTAAATACATGGGGTTATGAGGATAGTACCTAGGTGGGAATGTGGTCAGTGCAGACTTGATGGGCCGAAGGGCCTCCTTCTGCATTGTAGGTATTATATGATTTCAAGAGTGCAGTGGCTTCCCAAGCTGACTGACTCACCAGGTCAGCAAGTCTTTGCTGAACAAACTGCCATAAAACAAAGAGAGTTAAAGGTCCATCCAATTTGAGAAGGCAAGTTTATAAGGATCGGGGGGAGATGCTCGGTTAGTGGGGGGGTGTGGTCCATGTGGCGAATTGTGTGGTCAGTGGGTGCTTTTGTGTGGTCAGTAAGTACTATTCTTAGCCCAAGTTAGGAATGATTATCACTCAAAGCTTTTCTGAGTAGCTGTCTGTAAGACAGTTGGAACCAAGTGAAGCGTGTGATGCATTTCCAAGTCAGGATGGGGTGAGATTGCGGGGTGTGGTTTTCTTGTCTGTCTAGGTGGTAGAAGGCACGGGTCTGGAAGATGCTGTGGAAGGAGCCTTGGCTACAGCCTGGTGCCACTGTGCCAAATGAAAGGAACTATTGAGATGTGATTGAACAATAATAGACTGAGGTTAAAAAACAGATTGAGCTTTCTGGAAAATTCACACTTTGCTACTTGTATTGCCAATATCACGGCTATTTGGAATTGTCCTGAGAATGTTTTATTCCATTAAAGGTTCTATATAAGTAAGTTGTTGTAGGCCTAGACTAGATACCAGGCCAAGCAATCAAATAATCAGTGCTGCAGGAAAGAGTTGGGTGGGTAAGAAAACTGTCAATCTTCACCAGCACACATTATCAGTCTTCTTGTCGCTGCCAAATCCCTGCCCACAGCTCAATTCCTTCTCTCGCTGCCTCCTGTCATTGAGTTGCTGCTTAATCTTCAGACGCTGAATGAGGTAACTATTGCACTGAGATCGTCATCGAAGAACATTGGTCCTTCCTACCCGCACCCACATTGCTAATGAGGAAGATGTAAAAAGCAGTCAAGACTCGCTTCCTGAGGTGGCTGTGTGTGTGGGTGCTTAGGGATGTGTCACAACAGACAAATCAGAGTTAAATAACACAATAATACCACTGCCATTCCTCATAACAAATGGGGCAAATAATAAGGAACATTTGAAAATTGAATGAGGCATCGTATCTTTATTTCTAAGGAGAACGACACTTCTCATCTAAAATATACAAAGGAGCAAACCTACATTTCTATAAACCACCTTCCAGAATGTCTGAAAGCAATCAGAGCCAATTAAATATTCTTTGAGGCGTGATCACAGATGTAAACACTGATGAGGTCACTGCTGAAGTGTGGGCAGTTCTGGTCACTGTATTATAGAAAGGATGTAATTACCTTGGAGAGAATGATGTTGCAGGGGAATGATGTTGCCAGGGTTGGAAAAGTGTAGCTATGAGGGGCAATTGGATAGGTTGAGGCTATTTTTCTTGGAACAAAGAATGCTGAAGGGTGACGTGATTGAGGTGAATAAAACTATCAGAGGAAGAGACTGAGTGGGCAAGATAAAATTGTTTCCCTAGATGGAGAATTCTGGAGCCAGGGACATAGATTCAGGATAAGAGGAAGAAGTTGTAGAGGGGACGTGAGGAAGAACCTTTTTTACGCAGAGGGTGGTGGGTGTCTGGAAGTCGCTGCCTGGTTTGGTGGTGGGGGCAGAGACCCCAAACTCTTTTCAAAAGTACCTGGATCTGCATCTTTAGTGCTGAAAGCTACAGGGCTATGGGCTGGGTGCAGGAAGGTGGGATTAGAAAGGGCATCAAGATGCCCTTGGGCTGGCATGGGCAAGATGGGCCAAATGGCCTCCTTCTGTTGTGTAACTTTTCTGTGGTTCTATGGTAATGTAGGAAATGGCAAATGGCAACTTGCTATTACAGTAAAAAGTCTGACAACACCAGGTTTTAGTCCAACCTATTTATTTGATCAAATAAATCGGTTGGACTAAAACCTGGTGTTGTCAGACTTTTTACTGTGTTTACGCCAGTCCAACGCCGGCATACCCACATCATAACTTGCTATTAATCAGATCATCCTTTCTTTAGCTTTAAACTGGGGCAGTGGCATAGAACCGCCTCCACTCACTAAGAGAGCAGCTTAACATTGGGACCTCTGGCTCGTCAGCCCTCCTACAGACACTGGGCTAGCAGCTGAGATTCTGTGAATGTGCAACTTCCTGACCTAGAGGTGCCAGAAACTAAATGACTTTACACTCCGAGAGCAATGTAAAACAGAAACGTGATGAGTACTTATTGGGTAAGGTCATCAAGGGTCATGGATCAAAAGGTGGCTAAATGGAGTTCAGTCATGGTCTGATTGAATGGTGGAATAAGGCTGATGGGCTGAATGGCCTCCCCCTGTCCAGCTATTCATTTTGAAAATCAGCTCCATGTGGTTTCCAAGTGATAATGAAACGATTCGTGTTTTGTATGAATAGGTACAGAATCGTATTCTCTGTCCGTTAACGAGCAGTCAGTCAGAAACTCCCCCCAGAATCTACAGCACATTTCCATTCCCCATCTCAAGCTGTGGCCCTGCTGGGTGAGATGGAAGAATTAAGGAAAAAAAACAAAACTGCAAACGGTCAAAATGTAAACAGAAAGAGCAAGTTCTGAAAATGGGCAGCGTGTTTATTTGAACTTGTTTGTATTCTGCAAGCAGTGGGTGAACTGTCAACCCGTCATTTACACACTAACAAGGCTCGTTAGAAATACACATTTTCAGCACAGACACCATTTGGACTGAGTTGAGTCCAGTTGAACACGGCCTCAGAATCCAATGGTATTTTCCTGTCCTCTCTAGACCATGCCGTTGTGTTGTCTTTGTGCTGTCCACTCAGTCAGGACAGGAGCAGCACTGCCATTCGCCAGCCTCTCTGCCTTTCAGGATTTCATTTTCATTTGTGTGGGAGTGAGGAGGTGGAGATTTAAATCCTTTGCTTCCGGGTTACATCCAGGATTGTCCCTGACCCTGGCAGCACCATCACTGACTCCATTTGGAATTGTGACAGCATCTCTTAAAGGTCATTTTAACATTCACTATGGTGGGCAGACTCAAACAATGCTCATCTACAAGACTTCTCCAGAATTAACAGCCTTATGATGATCATGAAACCATTGTCGATTGTCGGAAAAACCCACCTGGTTTACAAATGTCTGTTAGGGAAGGAAATCTGCCGTCCTTTCCCCATCTGGCCAACCTGTTCACTCCAGCACCTTAGTAATGTGGTCGACTCCTAACTGCCCCACTGAAGTGACCTAAATGCCAGACAGTTCAAAGGCAATTATGGATGGGCAATAAATGCTGGCCCAGCCAGTCACGCCCACATCCTATCAGCCTTGGGATCAATGGTAGCATTCACACCTTGGAGTCAGCAAGATGCAGGTTCAAGACTCACTTCAGAAACTCCAGGATAAAGTCCTGGCCGACATTCCCATTTCAATGGGCAGAAACTTATTGCTTGGGGAATAGAACCCTACAGTGCAGAAACAGGCCCTTCGGCCCATCGAGTCTGCACCGAACACAATCCCACCCAGACCCTATCCCCATATCCCTACACATTTACCTGCTAATCCCTCTAACCTACACATCCCAGGACACTAAGGGGCAATTTTAGCATAGCCAATGAACCTAATCCGCACATCTTTGGACTGTGGGAGGAAACCGGAGCACCCGGAGAAAACCCACGCAGACACGAGGAGAATGTGCAAACTCCACACAGGCAGTGACCCGAGCCGGGAATCGAACCCAGGACCCTGGAGCTGTGAAGCAGCAGTGCTAACCACTGTGCTACCGTGCCGCCCGAATGGGGAGAAATTTCGGCTCACCCCCTCCCCGCCTCTCTCCCAGAAGCAGTGTGGGATCAATCCACTCCATGCTAACCCACCTGCTCCTGTAACACACTTCAGGTGGGCCAAAAAGAAAAATTCTGCCCCTCCCCCCCCCCCCCCCTCCGCCCCCCCATCACTGGGGAGAAGGTCCCTCCCTCGGCCGCTGCCAGCCAATCAGATTGGTTGGAGCTCCATCCCTCCCGGCAGTGTCAGTGCTTCTTTCTGAGTTTTACCAATTGGAAAAAGATTTCCATTTGTATAGTGCCTTTCCCAACCTCGATGTCCCGCATCACTTTACAGCCAATAAGAACATATGAACTAGGAAGAGTTGGCCATCTGGCCCCTCGAGCCTGCCCCACCATTCAATAAGATCATGGCTGATCTTTCTGTGGACTCAGCTCCACTTACCCACCCACTCATCATAGCCCTTAATTCCTTTACTGTTCAAAAATTTGTCTATTCTTGCCTTAAAAACATTCAATGAGGTAGCCTCAACTGCTTCACTGGGCAGGGAATTCCACAGATTCACAACCTTTTGTTTGAAGAAATTCATAGAAACTAGAACATAGAACACCACAGCACAAACAGGCCCTTTGGCCCACGAGTTGCACCGATCACATCAATACCTACCTCAAATTCCTCCTCAACTCAGTCCTAAATCTGCTCCCCCTTATTTTGAGGCCATGCCCCCTAGTTCTAGTTTCACCTGAAGTGTACTTGTTGTTGTGATGTAGCAAATGCAGCAACCAACTAACACACAGGAAGATCCCACCTGCAGAAGGGAGATTCTGACAGAACCGTTGCTTTTGTCATCTTGGTTGTGGCAGGCAGGGTAGTAAATTCCAGCCTATACATCCACCTGAGAGTGCATCTAAAAAACCGGCACTTCTGACAGTTCAGCACTGCTACAGGAGCGTCAACCCAGATTAAATGCTCAAATGTCTGGAGTGGCACCCTAAATGTATTACTCTGTGATTGAAGGTAAGAGTGTGGGGCACTGAGCCAAAGCTGGTCATGTATTGAAGCGAGTTATTCCATTACTGGGATATCGATCATTATTATTCAGATTTGCTCCACAGAGAGCATGGGCAGTAGCATGATGGTAATTTTACTGCCCTCGAGTTATCTAACACACCACCATGGAAATAAAATCAGGCAGAAAGCCCAGCAGGCACCAAATGTGTTTTCACTGTCCACTTTAAAAGTAAGAACATATGGAAACAGCAGGATAATGGGCTCATAAATATCAGCCCATGTGAGAGATTGAAATGCAGCACAATTGGGGCCGAATGGCCTCCAGCTGCTAACATTTCTGGGTTTATTTCCTGAAATTTGCTGGCAGGTTTTGCTGGTGTTTTTGTCCATCTGTCGTTGCCCTCGGAGGGTGACAGTGCGTCCTCCTGTTGAACCCCTGCAGACCACGGGGTGAAGCTGCTCCCACAACGTTCTCAGTATCAAATTAGGGCAAAAGGTGAGACCAGTGAAGGGGAAAAAGAAGGAATTGCCTCCTGCTTGTGGGGGAGAGGACAGTGGGTTAAATTATCCGAGTCACCCACTTTGCAAAGTGTGCTTTTGTGGATAATCTAAAACTTCATTTTGTCACTCCTTCGCTCAGCCAATACTCTCGAAGCATCGAAACTAGAATCATGAGTAGGCCATTCCGCCCTTCAAGCCTGCCCCGCCCTTCATTCTGATCATGGCTAATCATCAAATTCAATATCCTGATCCCCCCCCTTCTCCCTTGATCCCTTTAGTCCCAAGAGTGATATCTAATTTCTTCTTGAAATCAGACAGTAATGGTAGGGTTTGTAAGCTGATTAGCAGGAGACAATTCTCATGGTGGGTGGGTTTTATGGGCTCCCACCACCCATGCAGTCTGGTGCCCCACCCACAGCCACAAGTGTTCCACTGGGTGTCAACCCAATGCTTTGACCCGCTCCACGAGGAGTGGGTGCCTGGGACGCGCTGCCAGAGGAGGTGGTGGAAGCTGGCACATTAGTAACATTTAAGAGGCATCTGGATGGGGAGGGATAGGGGGATACGGACCGAGTAAGGGCAGAGGGGTTTTTTTTTCAAATTTGGTTAGCACATCATGATGGGCACAGGGTTGGAGGGCCGAAGGGCCTGTTCCTGAGCTGAACTGCTCTCTGTTCTTTGAGTGACTATCAAATCTGGATGAGTTTTAGTCTCAGAGGTGGGAATGTGACCACTGTGCAAAAGGCTGGGAACTCAGGGGCAAATTATCCTAAAAAAGGAAAAAAAAAATAGAAAATCCTCAAATAAAAAATCCCAGCAGCAGGAGCTCGATGCAGTTTTAATGGGTTGTTTACCATAGACATCAATGCGGGTACAAGCGTGGGTATGGGGAACTCAATTACAATGTGTTAGAAACCATCAGCGGCTTCGTACCACTGGACCAGACATTACATTCTCAAAAACACAAAACTGACTATTTTTTCTCTTGCGCTAAACACCTGTCTTGATTTAATTGGCTGAGTCACAAAACTTTAAAGAGCCAGGGTAAAAGAAAGCTTCAGAGAACTTCTGAACAGATGCCATTGACTCCTGATCCGAATCCAGAGTTATTGATAACACTCCGCATCTGCTACACCTCGAGGAACTAACTTTCACATTTCACATTCCACTTGTTTGAGATGAATAAAGCTTCCTCTCACACTAGCTGCTTACGTGCGTATCTACAATTTGCCTGCAAAAGATTCCCCTTGACATTTAGTAAGTACATTGCAAGCGTAGCTGCTTCATGATGGAACAAAATAAGCAAATCCAGCTTCCCAGTTTAAAATAATCAGACTTCCTTCGGAATTATATCCAGCTTCAGATGGGATTTATTCACAGTTGAACTGATTGTTCAAACCTCAAACTCGTCAGCTTAAAACTATGCATCACATCACTTTTATCCTATTTATAATACAGAAACAGATCAAAGACAACAAAATATCTATTCCACACACAAACCTTAATCCATGCTTCAGCATCTCACCCCGTCATCTAATCCTCCCATTCCTCCTGTTTTAATTGAGCCTCCACTGGGGGTAGCACTGCTGCCTCACAGCCCCAAGGACCCAGGTTCGATTCCCTGCTGGGGTCACTGTCTGTGTGGAATCTGCATTCTCCCTGCGTCCTCCAGGGACTCTGGTTTCCTCCCACAGTTAGATATATTGGCCGGGCTAAATTTTCCCTCTGTGTACTCGAACAGGCACCGGAGTGTGGCAATTAGAGGGTTTTCACAATGGCTTCATTGCAGAGTTAATGTAAGCCTACTTGTGACTAATAAACAAACTTTAAATGTTATACACCCCAAATATTTTGTGGTAGCAAATTCAACATTCTCCCCACTCCCTGGGTAAAGATGTTTCTCCTGAATTCCCGGTTGGATTTATTAATGAATATCTTCGGTTTCTAGTTCCATCCACATCCTTCACCAACCAGAAGTGGGAACACCTCTGCCTCCACCCAATCAAATCCACTCATTAGCAGTAAGTCTGGATCACACCAGCTGGTCAAACATTCCTAATACACAAAGCCACTCAGAAACGGCATCATTCCAGTAAATCGTTCCTGCTGCTTCACTATCCCTCTTAATACTTGGGATTTAACGTACCCTCTGTGGCAACTCCAGACAATCAATACTCTGCTTCTACATAAACACAGCAATGGCACTCATTGATGTTCTACTTTGGTTTCAATATGTTTCATTTATATATTTTTTTTAATTTTCCTAAAGCATTTAAGAATACAAGAAATCGAAGCAGGAGTAAAAGGAGATGAAAGGGGGACTGAACAAACCAGACACGAGTGAGACTGCATGGATGAATAAAAACATGAGGCAACAACTGAGGATTAGAGAAGAGACAAACATCAAAGCCAGAGCAGAGCAACGCTGGATAGGAGAGAGTATCAAACAATTAGGAGAGAAGTCAAAGAGTAATTAGGGAGAATAATGACATTGAATTAAACAAAATAAATAAAACATCGATATAAAAAGGAACACTGTGATGGCAACATGACCATTAAGGGGTAGACAGGATTAAAACACAGGTAATGATAAGAGATGGCGGAAATACTAAATAATTTGTTTGTTTATCAGAGAAATTGAATCGAAAGACATGACACTGAATGATGAGATAGGTAATTAGAAAAGTATATTTCAAATGGGCATGTATTCAATAAACTAAACAAACCTAAAGAGGATCAAATCCCTGGTCTTGATGGATTGTATCCACATATTTTGAAATAATTCATGGGAGGGGCATTGCTAATTCAATAATGTTAAAAAAAACAGGACTGACGTACAGCTAATGTAATTCCTATCTCGAAGAGGAGGAGATAGAATACTCCCAGGGAATTCCAGACTAGTCAACTTAATATCAGTGGGAGAGAAAAAAGGAATCTTTTTTCAAGCAGAGAACAGAAGAACACCTCAAGGACATTAAAAACAAACCAACCAAGCACTGGGTTTTGTTTCAAGAGGGATAGAACTGAAAAGTAGGGATGTTATTCTGAACCCATATGAAACCTTAGGAAGTAGTGTGTGCAGTTCTGACCACCAGGTTATAAAAAGAGTACAGAAGCACTGGAGAGAATGCAGAGTAGATTTGCAAGGGAAATACCAGAAATATGCGGGTTTACACATTGGGAATGAAGGGGAGCATCATGAGGGGGTGATTATTTGATTTTGGGGAGTGATCGGGGGGGGGGTTGAGACCAGGCCTGGGGTGCGGAGCCGTATTGGGATGGTATACTGGGAGGTGAGGGTGCCAGACAGATCTCTCTGTTCTGTTGCACAGAGTAGTGAGATCTGTGCATGCACAGTAGTGCCCTTTAGTGTGAGCAGCTGACATTTCGAGCAAGAACAGACCCTGTGCATTCCCTCTACTGGCGGGAATCAGATTGTGCATCATTCTTTGCACTCAGCAGTGTAGAATTTCATCTGTGGCTTTGCTGAAAAACGGATCCGAAACTCTGCTGTTTTCACACTCGTTCAGCATTTAGAATTGTTTTGGTAAGATCGCCCCCTAGATCTCTTTTCACTTGTAAAGTAGAAGGATGAGGAGTAACATTACAGAGGTCTTCAAAATGATGAAAGATTTTGTGGATACAGAATGGTTCCTCTTATATGGGGAAGATCATAACTCGAGCTCATCACCGTGAAATTCAATAGGGAATTTAGAAGAAACACTTTTATTCAAGAGTAGTGAGAATGCAGGCCTATCACAGGGAGTGTTTGAATTGAATAGCACAGATATATTGAAGTGATAGCTAAACAAGTTTTAGAGGGAGAAGAGGGTAGAGAGTAACGATTTAGTTCAGGAAAGATGGGAGGAGGTTCGAATGGAGCATAATTGCTGTCATGGATTGGATGGGCCGAATGGCCTGTTTCTGTACCATATGCAAAAGGACTGAGTCTTTGATACTTTTAATCCTCCTGTATAAAGAGAGAACCAGTGCATCTATTGGTTCATACATTCCTGGCCAACCCATTCAATCATTCACCTCCACCCCTGTTTATCCACCTATTCACCCTCAAACCACTCTGCACCTTTGACTCCCTTCAGCCAAATTATATTCATTCTTCTTGTCACTCCTACAGTGTAAACAAGCAAGGTGGAATTAATTAAGAACTGAGTACCTGGGAATACATCAAATCTTATCTACAAATTCCACTCACAACTTCATTTCACAGCCTAAAACTGAAGGTTACCAAAAATATCACAAGGTGTGTTGACATTTTGTGTCAAATGTGGAGGTTCTCTTCAGGGTGGTTATTGTACTGCTATCCTGGTGAGAGTTAATTGGTGGAAACTGGAACAAGTGAGGTGCAGAAGCAGGCGGATATGACAGGAGGATAAAAACAGAAGACTACAGATGCTGGTATCTGAAAAAAACAGAAAATCTCAGTGAGTCTGACGGCATCTGTGGGGAGAGAACAGAGCCAATGTTTCGAGTCTGGATGACCCTCCTTCTGAGCTGGGTCATCTAGCTGTCTGCTCCAATGGATGGTAATCGAGACCTAAAACGGCTCTACTCTCTCATAAGAACATAAGAAATAGGAGCAGGAGTAGGCCATCTAGCCCTTCGAGCCTGCCCCACCATTCAATAAGATCATGGCTGATCTGTCGTGGCTCAGTTCCACTTTCCTGCCCTCTCCCCATAACCCTTAATCCCTTCTCTTATCAAAAACCCATCAACCCGCGTCTTAAAAATATTTAGCGAGGCAGCCTTCACCACTTCAACGGGCAGAGAATTCCAGAGATTCACCACCCTTTGAGTGAAGAAGTTCCTCCTCAACTCCGTTCTAAACCGCCCCCCCTTTATCTTGAGGCTGTGCCCCCTAGTCCTACTGTCTTTTTTGAGCGGGAAGAGTCTCTCCACCTCTATCCTATCCATCCCATTCATCATCTTATACATCACAATGAGATCACCCTTCATTCTTCTAAACTCTAACGAGTACAAGCCCAGTTTATTCAGCCTCTCCTCATAGCTCATCCCCCTCAACTCCGGTATCAGCCTAGTAAACCTCCTCTGCACTCCCTCCAAGACCAAAATATCTTTGCGCAGGTGCGGCGCCCAAAACTGCACACAGTACTCCAGCTGCGGCCTCACCAATGCCCTATACAGCTGCAGCAAGACCTCCCTACTTTTATATTCAATCCCCCTCGCTATGAAGGCCAGCATCCCATTTGCCTTCCTGACCACCTGCTGCACTTGCAAGCTGGGTTTTTGCGACTCATGCACAAGGACCCCAAGGTCCCTCTGCACCGTCACCTGCTGCAGTTTTTCGCCCCGTAAGTAATAGTCCTTCCTACCAAAGTGGACCACCTCACACTTGCCAACATTAAATTCCATTTGCCATTTCCTGGCCCATTCGCCCAGCCTATCTAGATCCTTCTGCAGACTCTCCACACCCTCCGCACAATTTGCCGTTCCCCCAATCTTGATGTCATCAGCAAATTTCGACACCCTACACTCGGTTCCCTCCCTCCAGATCATCTATATAAATGGTAAAAAGCTGAGGCCCCAGCACCGACCCCTGGGGCACTCCACTAGTCACCATCCGCCAATCCGAATAGCACCCGTTGACCCCCACTCTCTGCCTCCTATTTGACAACCAATCCTCTATCCACGCTAACACCCTACCCCCAACTCCATGTCCCTCGACCTTCTGCAATAACGCGGTGAGGTACTTTCAGACCTGCTGAGATATGACAGGCACTTTATCAATGTTATTCTAAGTGAGTAAATACGGCATAAAATCAAAACAAAACCATTGGATATCCTGAGAGAGGGAGATGGAATTCATGTTTTAATGAAATGGCCTCTGGTTGCTCATTTCTGTTTGAGTTTCAGTTGTAGGAATGCACTTTCCATGGGGCTCCTATTTAATGTTATAGCTGTTTTTATCCTCCTGTTGTATCCGCCTGCTTCCCCACCTCACTCGTTCCAGTTTCCATCAATTAACTCTCACTAGGATAGCAGTAGAATAACCAGCCTCCACGTTGACACAAAATGTCGGCACACCTTGTGATATTTTGTTGTAGAACGTTTCAATCAAAATACACTGCATTTGGAAAAGGTTCCTACTCAAACTTAACAACAAATGGAATGATTTTAATCCGTGTCTATTGTAATAACCCTGCAGTATTAACTAAATATACTGAAGCTCTCAACAGGCTAATGCCAACCTGAACAGATGCCTGGTTTACACCGGTCTGATTGAAGGACTACCCAAACCAAACCGAGCCCAGCATTGAGCAGGGTGTATGTTGGGCCTTCAGTCCAAAGGCTCCAACCATTCTCTCCAGCTGTTAAAAGCAGGGCTGAAATATCAAATTGTGAAACGTTCTATTTTTCACAATATCACTCTCCAACCTGAAAATATGTCCACATCCTTCTCTGGAGTGAGTTCCAGGCTTTTTAAGAGCCTTTTGTGTGCATCCCAATTTCATTCCTAATTGGCGGATATCGATTTTTAAGATTGGGGTCCCTTACATTCTTGATTCCATCACCAGGGGAGTGGACTTCTCCACATTTTACCCCAATGAAGCCCATTTACTATGTTAAATACTTCAGTCAGATTAACCTTCAAAACAAGTCAGGGTTATGTAATTGCTCCTAGTAAATCTTTGTCCTCCTAAACCCAGGATTATTCTCCACTCTTTCATAATCCATTCCAGTATCAAGTTCAGTTTCAGCTGTTTGTCCACCTTGCATCTTATTTTCTAGTTGTGCCTAATTTATATTTAAAAAAAAATCATCCAGGCTGAATTCACCTAATCTCTCAAGAATCTGAAATAAATCACCCCCCTTTCTGAGCCCGCTGTCTTGAAGAATTGGGATTTTTAGCCTCTCTCTCTGTCCTGGTTAGGACATCTCCCGAACAAGCGCTGGTTTGGGTGTCGATGTTGCCCATCTCAGGTGTTTTTCTGGGCGAGTGTTGGGGATGTTTGCTCAGAGCGCGGTAATGAAATGAATCGGGAGTCTGTTTCCCTCTGCTCCCATTCTGTCACTTGTTTCAAACTATTGATCCAGTTCAAAAAAATCACCTTCCTCTCCTCTAGCCATTGGAGGAAATGTTATTTTTTAAATTATTCTTTGAAAAGCTAGGTTTGCTTTGAGAATTCCTCAATATTTGACATTGGGGGGAGAAGCTTCTCGGATTTGACGGAGTTCCGCTTTCGGAATGAAACTCAGTGGTCAGGCAGTGAACATTGTACTGGAACCTGTTAATGGGCTTTACATTGTCTCCACCAAATAGCGCAGAAAGTTCCAGTTTCAGACAAGATCAAATGAAATGTGTGGGTAGTTGACAATATCCCCCAGCCCTCTATATAAATACAATAATCTATAAAGTGCTGGGGGGGGGGGGGCTTGTCTTTATTCCCAGTCCCCTCTGGAAGAGCCTCTGTCTTCACTGGACTTGTCCCGGAGTGAGAATGAAATCCCTGCAGCAATGATGATGTGGGGGGTCTGATATTATTTATGGTTTAACACAGCTCGGGTCCAATCCAAACTCGATAATAAATCAGTGGATCAACATGTGGATGTCAGTTTATAGACAGAGCGATTGCAATGAGGAAAATCATTGACTGTCACAAACTGCCTTCAGAATTCAGCCCCAATATTTTAAACCCTGTCTGTCAGCAATGCAAAGATTCATTGCAGTTTGATCCCCACCCCCTGCCAGGGATGGATATGAAATGATGTGTAATCACTAACATGTCCCCTTTTGCCAGCAGAACAATCACTTTATTTAGGGAGACGGTATCTCTGTGCAGTCTTAGCCCAATCGCCGTCCCTCCTCTCGTTTCGGGAAGTCTCTCTAATCATTTGCCAGTTAGCCAGGGCCACAGATTTCAGCCTCTCTCTCTCCATCCAGTACTCAGCTGGGACTGCCGAGTGTGTGTGTGAGAGAGAGAGTGTGTGTGTCAGTGTGTGTGAGAGAGGGTGTGTGACAGTGTCAGTGTGTGTGTGTCAGTGTGTGTGTTAGAGTCAGTGTGTGTGTTAGAGTCAGTGTGTGTGAGAGAGTGTGAGAGTCAGTGTGTGTGAGAGAGAGAGTGTGTGTGTCAGTGTGTGAGAGAGAGTGTCAGTGTGTGTGAGAGAGAGAGTGTGTGTGTCAGTGTGTGAGAGAGGGTGTGTGACAGTGTCAGTGTGTGTGAGAGTGTCAGTGTGTGTGAGAGAGGGTATCTGACAGTGTCAGTGTGTGTGATAGAGTGTCAGTGTGTGTGTGAGAGTCAGTGTGTGAGTGAGAGTCAGTGTGTGAGAGAGTCAGTGTGAGTGAGAGTCAGTGTGTGTGTGTGTATGTGAGAGTCAGTGTGAGTGAGAGTGTGTGTGTGTGTGAGAGTCAGTGTGAGTGAGAGTCAGTGTGAGTGAGAGTCAGTGTGAGTGAGAGTCAGTGTGAGTGAGAGTCAGTGTGTGTGAGAGTCAGTGTGAGTGAGAGTCAGTGTGAGTGAGTCAGTGTGAGAGTCAGTGTGTGTGTGAGAGTGTGTGTGAGAGTGTGTGTGTGTGTGAGTGTGTGTGCGAGAGTGTGTGTGTGAGAGTGTGTGTGTGAGAGTGTGTGTGCTGATTGAATTCCCGATGGCTATTAAAACCTCTTCTTTATCCTCTGAAGTCAGATCTGAATTTGTCTAATTCACCCCCTGTCTGGAATTTAACAAAACAACAATGTGCAGAGTGCAGACTTATTGAAGCCGGGGGAAATTGTTTGCACCTTACACAGCTGATTCTGATCTGAAACTGAACAGCGTGTTTGGATATTGCTCAGGCGGGCTAAAATACCATTGCCAATCTCCTTATCACCGCCTCTGAACCTCCACACAACATCTTCCACTGAAACACCAAGGAAGACACATCAGATGAAAGGTTGCATGTTTTTGCTTTGTCCCTGATTAAGAGTGACGATGCCAAACACACACTCACACACACAGCTCTCCCTCTCTCCCGCTCCAGCCTGCCTTCATTCCCTGCAGTTTCCACGCTCTCCTGTTGTTGTTATCCACCTCAACTTTCTGCACAGACCCTGGGGGCTTCGGCAGCCCCCCCCCACCCCCACCCCCCCCCCCCCCTCACCCCCCGCCCCATTCCCTCCCTGAGCACCTCCCAGTCACTCTGGGCGACGGTTCCTGGAGATAACTGTCCTTTCCCAGTACAGTTCCAGCCAGGACCAATTCGCAAGCTTGCCATCCTCCCTCTGCCCAGCGAGGGGGAAAACATTAATTAAACCCCCCCTCTCCAACACTCTCTCTCTCACACACACACACACACACACAATAGGCTTCCTCTGAGCTGCAATTCCAGCTCCCACAGCCAACATAACATTGCAGAATAATAGCACTGCCTTACCTGAAACGATGTCCTTTCTCTTTTTTAAAAAAAATAATAGAAAATAAACAGCAAATGTGTTCAGCTGGTTGTGTCTGGGGAAACAGGAACTCACACACACACACACAAAATAAATGGTAGACAGGTTTTTTCTTCTTTGCTGCTCCTCCTGGCCAGGCTTTCTCGAGGTTATCTCTAAGAGTTAGCCTCCTCCTGTTGGGAGCTTTATAGATGAGGGGAAGGGGGCATAGCCAGTTTAACACAGGAGCGACTGACTGCGGCACCTCCGGAATCCCTCCAGTGAGAACTAACTGCATCACTGAGTCCTTGTGCCTGATTGGACACACAAGACGCTGCCTCGCATTTATAATTCAGCAGCAATGAACAGGGAGGAAATTCTTATTTCATCTTCCAGCTCCACATTGCACAGCGCTCCTCTTGCAAGAGGCGATCAGCAAACTGTCTCGTGTAGAAAAACATACCTCAACGTGGCAGTAAATGCCTGGCTTCCAGTCTGTGTGTTGTGTGTGTTGTGTGTGGATGGAGAATTCTGTGACCCTGGCATCAACAAGGATGGAGCTCCCAAATGGTACCACCCGACTGAGAGCAAACACTTTTGATCACTCACAAGTCACATTCTTGGAGCGGGGTGGGGGTTGAGTTTAGGTTCATGAGATATTAAACTGTTATCTCCTCTGTCCTGGGATTCAGATGTTCCAGGCAATCCTGACATAGTTGGTGTTTCAGTAAATGGAAATTGATGAGTTTGAATGACTAGGTTTCTGACAGACAAGGGAATTCATGATTATGGGGAGAAAATGGGAAAGTGGAACTGATCCACTTCAGATCAGCCATGATCTTACTGAATGGCAGGGCAGGCTCGAAGGGCCAGATGGCCTACTCCTGCTCCTATTTCTTATGTTCTAATGACTGTCTGCAAAATGAACATGTTGGTGGGAGGTAGATGTTGAGTTCTTTTGCCCATAAAGCCAGTGTTCTGATTCTAGATAAGCCACAGTCTCCTGGCCAGAGATCTGATTATTATCCTGATGTGGAGTTGGACTGGGTTGGGCACAGTAAGAAGTCTCACAACACAAGTCCAACAGGTTAATTTGGTAGCATGAGCTTTCGGAGCACTGCTCCTTCCTCAGTTAAGGGAGTAGTGCTCCTGATGAAGGGGCAGCGCTCCAAAAGCTCGTGCTTCCAAATAAACCTGTTGGACTTTAACCTGGTGTTGTGAGACTATTTAGTCTGATTATGATCAACATCAGTTGGGAGGTGTATTCTGTGGCTCAGGAACATGTGTGTTAGAAGGTTGTGCATTTGGATTCCATTCCACAGGCATTAGTGTATAGACTAGGTTGGCATATGAATCCTGAGGGAGTGCTCAATTGGAGGTGACAATTTTTTCAGATGAGGCGTTAAAGCAAAGTCCTGTGTCCTCCCCAGCTGGGGGGGAAGAGATCCCTCTGCAGTACATTAGGAAAAGCTGCAAGGTCTCCCAGCCAATATTTATCTATCACCCAAAATCTTAAAGAGATTATTAGGTCATCAACCAAAGCAGTTGCAAGCACGGTAGCACAGTGGTTAGCACTGCTGCCTCACAGCACCAGGGACACAGGTTGATTCCAGCCTTGGGTCACTGTCGGTATGGAGTTTGCACGTTCTCTCAGTGTCTGTGTGGGTTTCCTCCGGGTGCTCCGGTTTCCTCCCACACCCCAAAAATGTGCAGGTTAGGTGATTGGCCCTTAGTGTCAGGATTAGCAGGGTGAACACATGGGGTTATCGGAATGGGGCCTGGGTGGGATTGTTGTCAGCGCAGGCTCGATGGGCTGAATGGCCTCTTTCTGCACTATTGGGGTTCTGTGGTTCTACGATTCTAACACTGTGGGATCTTGCTCTGCACAAATTGGCTGCTGCAATTCCTACATTACAATATTAACTCCACCTTCCATTGGTTGCAATGCTATTTGGGACTTATGGAGGTTGTGAAAGGTGCTATGGAAATAATAAATACGGAAAATGTTGGAAACACTCTGCAGGCCTGGGAGCAGCTGTAGAGAGAGAGAGAGACAACAGTAACATTTCAGATCAATGACCTTTCATCAGACTTGAAACTTGTCTCTCTCCACAGATGCTGCCTGACCTGTTGAGTATTTCCAGCATTTTCTGCTGTTATTTCTGCTCTGTGCTGGAATCGCGAGTCTTTCTTTTATTTTTTCCCTATAAGGCAGTGCTCCAATCACACACACACTATACAGCTATCTTGATTGGGCAGGAATGTATTTATCGAGGATTAAACAATGGGAATGTGAATCAGGAATTCTGAGCTTCAGAGGCAAATCCCAAATCATTCTGTAGAGAGGGAGATGGCAGGAGCATTGACTGACCATCCTGAACAGCACTTGGGAAAGTGGTGGTGAACCATCTTCTTAAACTGTTGCAGTCCATCACTGCGATACAACTGAGTTGCTCGCTCGGCTATGCCACAGGACTATGGTGTTGGCGTTGGACAGGGGTGGGCACAGTAAGAAGCCTCACAACACCAGGTTAAAGTCCAACAGGATTATTTGGAATTGCGAGCTTTCAGAACACTGCTCCTTCTCTCACCCGATGAAGGAGCAGCGCTCCGAAAGCTCTTGATTCCATATAAACCTGTTGGACTTTAACCTGGTGTCGTGAGACTTATTCCACAGGGCAGCTAAGAGTCAACCACATTGCTGTGGCTTTGGAGTCACATGTAGGCCAGACCAGGTAAGAATGGCAGATTTCCTTCCCTAAAGGACATTAGTGAACCAGGCAGGTTTTTCTGACAATCACACTCACTCTTACTGAGATTAGTCTTTTATTCCAGATTTATTGAATTGGTTGAATTTGAATTCCCCAGTTGCAGGATTTGAACTCCAGGGTCTCATCCAATAGGATAATTATGGTGTTGCCGTGCAATGTGCCCTGACTTTTGAGACTTGACCAAGTAGATCATGTAAATTCCACCCAGATGTTTTGTATTAAAGCCCACAAGAGACAGAAACAAAGGCTGAAATTTTCCAGCTGTTCCCGGTGACAAGAGCTGCAGAGAATGGGAAAACCAGATCCTGTGATCCACCGTCAGCCAATGGTGGGCTGTCTCCACCGGAACGGGGATATGTGGGAAATCCCACCTAATTTCAATTCCTGAAGGAACAGGAATGTTTTCTCCACACTCCCAAAAGGATAATGCAAAAAGAAATAAGAACTGAATTTATAAAAGCACCTTCCATGACCCGTAGAAATCCCAAGAGGCTTTACAGCCTATTGAAGAGCTTTTGAAGTGTATTGACTGCTGTAATGTAGGGAACACGGCAGATAATTCCCAGAGTGTGAGCATCAGCAGGAATCCTTCGAATCCCTTCAATGTGAAACAGGCCATTTGGCCCAGCTAGTCTGTGCCAACCCTCCGGCAGAGTTTCTTACAGATTAACCGGTGGTGATTTTAATTGCAGAACAAATATTGGCTAGGTGCTCTTTTTGAAAATAATCTGGCAGGATATTTAACACTTACTTGAGGGGTTTCCTGCCTCGTTGGACAGTTTGCACCTCCAACAGCGCAGAGCACTGCAGTATCAGCCCAGAGTCTGGACTCAGATTCAACTCACAACCTTTGGACTTGGAAGCGAGACGGGTACCAAACAAGCTGTGGCTTCACCAATAACTGTCACTCGACATCTCAGCAGGACCTTCAACATTGCACAACACAGACCTTGGTGCAGTTCCATGTTACACCTGCCTGCTGATGGGGAGTAGGAAGCCTGCTTGAAACTGCAGCCAGATTAACAGCTGTGTTAATGCAGCCTGATGCTTACAGTCATTACTAGAATTCGAAAGGGTCTTACTGAGACCATGACAAAAACAGAAAATGCTGGAAAATCTCAGTGGGTCTGACAGCATCAGAGAGAGAACAGAGTCAATGTTTCGGGTCAAAATGACCTTTGGGGGAGAGATTATTGTTGCCGCACCAGTTCACCAGATTCTCTATCTCATTCCTTACTCTCTCCCATCATTGTTTGAGATCCAACCCTCTACAGTGGTGACGTCAGCAAACTTGAGAGTCGAGTTGGAGGGAATTTGGCCGCACAGTCAGGGGAATATGAGGAGTATAGTAGGGGGCTGAGAATACAGCCTTGTGGGGCACCGGTGTTGAGGATGATGGAGGTGGTGTTGTTACCGATCCTTACTGATTGTGTCTATGGGTTAGGATCCAATCGCAGAGGGAGAGGCCCAGGCCCAGGCCACAGAGTTTGGAGATGAGTTTTGTGGGAATAATGGTGTTGAAGGCTGAGCTGTAAACAATAAATAGGAGCCTGACACAGGTGTCCCTGTTGTCTAGGAGTTCCAGGGTTGAGCGCAGAGCCAGGGAAGTGGCGTCTGCTGTGGATCTGTTGCGGCGTTAGGCAAACTGTAGGGAAAATTGGGATTATGGGATGGTGGATAGTCGTGTAGTGACTGCAATCTATCCCCTCAATCTTTGGAAA
>CM075728.1:2116539-2194039 GCA_037974335.1 Prionace glauca | reverse complement strand
GACAGAAGATGGTGGAAGGGAGAATGTCCGGGGCACAGGGGGTTCTTAATTATGCTGGCTATTTTGCCGAGGCAGTGGGAAGTTGTAGACAGAGTCAATGGATGGGAGGCTGGTTTGCGTGATGGATTGGGCTATCATCATGACATTTTCTACTTCCTTGTGGTCTTGGACAGAGCAGGAGCCCAGACCAAGCTGTGATGCAACCAGAAAGAATGCTTTCTATGGGGCATCTGTAGAAGTTGGTGAGAGTCGTAGCTGAGATGCCAAATTTCCTTAGTCTTCTGAAAAAGTAGAGGCGTTGGTGGGCTTCTTACTATAGTGTCGGCATGATGGGGATCAGGACAGGTTATTGCTGATCTGGATACCTAAAAATATGAAGCTCTTGACCCTTTCTACTTTGTCCCCATTGATATAGACAGGGGCATGTTCTCCTTTACACTCCCTGAAGTCAATGACAATTTCCTTCATTTTGTTGACATTGAGAGAGAGATTATTGTTGCACCAGTTCACCAGATTCTCTCATTCCTGAACTCTGTCTCGTCATTGAGATCTGACCCAGTATGATGGTGTTGTCAACAAACTTCAAAATTGAATTGGAGAGGAATTTGGCCACACAGTCATAGATATATAAGGGGGAGCTGAGAACACAGCCTTGTGGGGCACCGGTGTTGAGGATGATTGTGGAGGAGGTGTTGTTGCCGATCCTTACTGATTGTGATCTGGGAGTTAGGGAGTTCAGGATCCAGTCGCAGAGGGAGGAGCCGAGGCCCAGATCACAGAGTTTGGAGATGAGTTTTGTAGGAATAATGGTTTTGAAGGCTGAGCTGCAGTCAATAAATAGGAGTCTGATATAGATGTTTTTGTTATCTCGGTGTTCCAGGGCTGAGTGCAGGGCCAGGGAGATGGTGTCTGCTGTGGACCTGTTGTGGCAGGCGGCAAACTGTGGTGGATCTGGGTAGTCCGGGAGGCTGGAATTGATTCATGCCGTGACTAACCTTTCGAAGCACTTCATAACGATGGATATCAGAGCCACTGGCCGATAGTCATTAAGGCCACACTGCTTGGCTTTTCTTAGGTATTGGGATACTGATCATCTTCTTGAAGCAGAGAGGGAGCTCAGATTGTTGTAAAGAGAGGTTGAAGATATCTGTGATTACACCCGCCAGCTGATCCATGCGGGATCTGAGTGCTCATCCGGGTATCCTATCCAAGTCAGTTGCTTTCCGTGGGTCGACCTTCAAGAAAACTGCTTTGCCATCTGTAATGGTGACCTCAGATATTGATTCATCCAGAGTTTCCAGGGTGGAGGGCATGATCTCGCTGACCTCTTGCTCAAAACAGGCGTAGAATACATTGAGCTTGTCAGGAAGAGGTGCGTTGGAGCCGGTGATTTTCCATGATTCATCTCGTAGCCTGTTATGTCTTGCAGACTTTGCCATAGTCAGCGGGGTCTGTGTGGCTAGCCTGGGACTCTATCTTGGTCCATTCTATCATTTGGCATCTTTGATGGATCTCCTTAGATTGTATTTGTCTTTCTTGTATCAGTCAGTGTCGCCTGACTTGAACACCTCAGATCTGGACATCAGCAAACAATGGATATCCCTGTTTTCCCGATTGGGAAACATGCCGCCTCTTGGTTACATTCAATGTTTTGGCATCATCTACTTCCTGTGGTAATGAATTCCACAGGCTCACCGCTCTTTGGGTGAAGAAATCTCTCCTCATTTCTTCATTTCAAGGTCTATCCTGAAACCTCAGACGGTGACACCTGGTTCTGGGCTCCCCCCACCATCGGGAATATCCTCCCTGCATCTACCCAGTCTAGTCCTGTTAGAATTCTATAATTCTCTATGAGATCCCCTCATTTGTCTGAACTCCAGCAAAAACAATCCTAACCTGGTCAATCTCTCCTCATACACCAGTCCCACCATCCCTGGAATCAGCCTGGTAAACCTTCACTGCTCTCCCTCGAGAGCAAGAACATCCTTCCTCAGAAAAGGAGACCAAAACTGCACACAATACTCTAGGTGTGGCCTCACCAAGGCCCCTGTATAATCACAACACATCCCTGCTCCTGTACTCAAAACCTCTCACAATGGAGACCAACTTACCATTTACCTTCTTTACCGCCTGCTGCACCTGCATGCTTACCTTCAGCGACTGGTGCGTAAGGACACCTCTACTAGACGGCCAATTCACTGTCTGGAAAGACTGTCCTGGGAATCATGGCCACCTCCCCTGGGTCCTGGGAGACGAGCATTCCTGGTTGAATACCCTGTGACCCAGGGGGTGCCTGCTGGTGGCACTGACTGACCCCTGAGCAATGGCCTCAGCAATTCCCCCTCCCCACCACCACTGGACTGTCTAACTGACCCCAGTGACTCCAAGCCTTGTTTCAGATACATGGAAACCCAGACTGATAATTAGAAACTGACTAATATAGAAAGCATAGGAAATATAGAAACTAGAAGCAGGAGGAGGCCATTCAGCCCTTTGAGCCTGCTCCACCATTCATTTTGATCATGGCTGATCATCAAGTTCAACATCCTGATCTCTCCCTTCCTCCCAAATCCCTTGATTCCCTTCATCCCTGAGAGTTATATCAAATTTCTTCTTGAAATCAGACAATATTTTGGCCTCAGCTACATTCTGTGAATTCCACACATTCCCCACCCCCTGGGTGAGGAAATCTCTCCTCATCTCAGTCCTGAAAGGTTTACCCCTCATCCCCAGGAGTGTAATATGCTCCATGCCAACCCGGCCCACCGTCATAAAGCTCTGCGGGCAGCTCAAAGGAGGCCAAGTGGACCATTTGCCCATCACTGCTCTCCCTCAGTCACCGCAGCACCAAGAGTGAATCGGTGGCCACTACCAACACCACAGGAAGAAGAGGAAGAAGGCCCATGGATTCCCAAAACATGGAAGCCTGGGGTCTTCAGGAGGAAGGCTTTGGGAAAGTCAGGGAGAGGGACAGGCGGGAATAAGACCGTGAGCGGGTGAGATGACAGGGGGTTAGATCTTGGGATGTGGAGTGGGGAGGGAGGCCCCCCCCCTAGTGGCAAAAGGAAGTGCCTGAATAGAAAGCCCTCATATGTGGGTGAGCCCGCGGTGGTTGGGAAGGTGGGAAACTCCCTATTTTACATTCTTCCTTCTCTCTACCCTGGAGGTAACTGACGAAGGAATGTAAGTTGCAGCCCATTGAATGGTACGGCTCAGAAAAAGGCCATTTGGCCCATTGAGTCTCTCCATATTATAGAAAGATATTGAGGTAATGAAGAAGGTACAAAATAAATTCCCAAGAGAAATATCAGGAATAGGAATATATCCGGTGTCCTCCCACAGTCTGAAAGACGCGCTGGCTAGGGTGCATTGACCCAAACAGACGTCAGAGTGTGGTGGCACGGGGAATTTCACAGTAACTTCATTGCAGTGTTAATGCAAGCCCACTTGTGACTAATCAATAAACTTTAAACTTTAGATAAACTGAACAAATTGACTCTTGTTCTCATCATGGCTGAGGGGGCGACCTTACTGAAGCGTTTAAGATTATAAAAAGATTTTGATTGGGTGGGTATGGATAAGATGTTTGCAATTATGGCAAAGACCTGCAGGAACTCAGGGCCACAGTATAAAATATACACAAATAAATGCAAATAGAAATTCAAGAGAATGGGTGACACAGTGATTAGTACTGCTGTCTCACAGTGCCAGGGACCCGGGGCAGCACGGTGACACAGTGTTAACACTGCTGCCTCACAGTGCCAGGGACCCGATGCAGCACGGTGACACAGTGATTAGCACTGCTGCCTCACGGTGCCAGGGACCCGGGGCAGCACGGTGACACAGTGGTTAACACTGCTGCCTCACAGTGCCAGGGACCCGATGCAGCACGGTGACACAGTGGTTAACACTGCTGCCTCACAGTGCCAGGGACCCGGGGCAGCACGGTGGCACAGTGATTAGCGCTGCTGCCTCATAGTGCCAGGGACCCGGGGCAGCACGGTGGCACAGTTCACGTGCTCACTGTGTCACAGCGCCAGGGATCCAGTGCAGCATGTGACACAGTGGTTAGCACTGCTGCCTCACGGTGCCAAGGATCTGGGGCAGCATGGTGACACAGTGGTTAGCACTGCTGCCTCACGGTGCCAGGGACCCGGTTCAATTCCATCCTTGGGTCACTGTCTGTGTGGAGGTTGCATGTTCTCCCCGTGTCTGCATAGGTTTCCTTTGGGTGTTCCGATTTCCTCCTACACTCCAAAGATGTGCAGGTTAGAGGGATTGGCCATGCTAAATTGTCTGTTTGTCTCCCAAGACGTATAGGTTAGAGGGATTAGCAGGGTAAATACGTGAATTATGGGGATAGGGCCTGGGTGAGATGCTCTGTTGGAGAGTGAGTGCAGACTCAGTGAGTTAACTGGCCTCTTTCTGTATTTCAGGGACTCTAAACCTTGTAAAGCTTTTCAGAGAGGGGTGAGAATGTGGGATTGACTCCCTCAGGTTGTGGTTGAGTTGAATAGTGTAGACACTGTTAAGGCATAGCTTAGGATATACTTGGAGGGGGCGGAATTGAGGGAGACATGGATGAGAGGTGGGTTGAAGAGTGGTGGAAAGAGTTTCACGTTGAATAAAACCATGGGCCAATTGGATGGATTGGCTCTTTCTGTGCTGTAGATATCTGAAAAAGAACAATAAAGATGACCAATGGGCAATACATTCTGATCTTACAAACAACACTCACATCCTGAGAATGAAAATCAAGTAATATTTTCTAACTGCAGTTTTACCAACTGTGGTGAAGTATGTGAAATAAAAGCAGGACAGGCAGGATAAATCTCCCAGTTACAGCTTAGTTATTCATGTTATTTAGCGAGTCTTAACATCACTCAGTGCAGACCATAACACAGCCTCAATAAATCTCATTTTTACCATTATGTATGGATTGACTAAACAATCATGTAACACCATAAAGTAACAATAATTCCCACAGCTCAGAGGTAAATGAGAAGCTGACGTTAGTTTCATTTGATTTCTCCTCCGCAGTCACTATTTGTCCTTCTTTTTCTTCCCCTTCTGAATTTCAATTTTTTTCCAAATAATTTCTTTGCTTTTCTCAAAAGGAAAATCGACGAGGCCGTTGATTGGAGAATGGATTGAAACAAATTCAGTACCTGCCTTGGTGACAAACTATTTCACTCATAAACAGACTGAAAGATTCAGTGGAAATGTGAAACGGAACTGTTCCCTTTGCCGGGAATCCCAGGACAGGGGCATAACATTAAAATTAGAGCCCAAAAGAGAAAACGCTGGAAAACCTCAGCATGTCTGGCAGCATCTGTAAGGAGAGAAGAGAGCTGAATGTTTCGAGTCCCAGACCACTCTTTGTGGGAGATATTTATGCTGCAGAGGGAGAGGGAATGAAAGATGAGTCATAACCTCTGAAACCGGGGGAAAGGACTGCTAATGGCAGCTCATAAAGAGAATAAAGGGTGTGGACGGCTAAAGGGCAGAGAAACTGTAAACTGTGACAGATGAAGATGTTGGGGAGGCCGGGGGAGGGGGGGGGGAGATGGGACAGAGGTAGAATGTAGAAAAGGGGAAGTGGAGGGGAGAGAAAAAGTAAGGGAAGGGGGATGGAGTAGGGGGAAAGGAAAAAGTGGCAGAGTGAAGAAAAATGAAGAAAGACAATAAAGAAATAAAAGGTAGGGAACAGTAAAAAAAAATGAAAACAAAGGGGTGGAGATTAGGTAGAACCAATTATCTGAAGTTGTTGAATTCGATGTGGAGACGGGAAGGCTGTGAAGTGCCGAGCCGGAAGATGAGGTGCTGTTCCTCCAGTTGGCGTTGAGCTTCACTGGAACATTGCAGCAGGACAGGGACAGACACTTGGGCATGGGACCGGGATCGTGTGTTAAAATGGCAGGAAAGCGGAAGGCCAGGATCCTGACTGTGCACAGACCGAAGGATCAGCAAAGTGACCACCCAGTCTACACTTGGTCTCTCTCCCCTCCATTTCCCCTTTTCTACATTCTACCTCTGTCCCATCTCTCTCTGATATAGAGGAGACCACGTTGGGAGCAGTGAATGTAATAGACCAAATTGAAAGAGGCACAAGTGAATCTTGGATGGTGAGCACGGGAGAGGTAAAAGGACAGGTGTTACACCTTCTGTGATTACATGGGAAGGTGCCATGAGTGATGGGAGAGATATTGGGTATAGTGGAGAAGTGGACTAGGTTATCCCGGAGGGAACAGTCTCTGTGGAATGCTGACAGAGGGAGTGAAGGGAGGATGTGCTTGGTGATGGCATCATGCTGGAGTTGGTGAAAACGGTGGAGGGTTATACTTTGCATGCGGAGTCTGTTGGGGTGAAATGAGAGAACAAGGGCGACTCTATCCTTGTTCTGGGGGGAGGGGGGGGTGGGCGGGGGCTGGGAGGGGGTGAGGGTCATTGTGCGGGAGACGGACTGCACATTGCTGAGGGCCCTGTTGACAACTGTAGATGGGAATCCACGTTTGAGGAAAAAGGGGGATTAGAGCAGTCTGCTCAGGGTGTACACACAGGGGAGTGGAAATCTAGAATGTTCTCTTACCCAAAAAGCTGCTGAGACTGGCGGGGGGCGGGGAGTGGGGGGGGCAGGGGGATTGTAGAGGGGCTGAGGGAGTGACTCGATTGAAAATTTCAAACCTGAGATTCTTAGGGTGCAAAGTTCAGATTTGTAACCCTTCTTAAGGGAATTTCACAGTAACTTCATTGCAGTGTTAATGTAAGCCTTACTTGTGACTAATAAATAAACTTTATCCTTTTTCTGGAGACAGCACAATAGAAACTGGAGATCTTCCAGGCACCAGGCATTCAATAGCTGCTGGCATGACTTGCATGGTACCCCATGCTGTCTACACATGTGTGCCCTCCGTGTGCCAAATAAATTTGAGCTGGTGTTGCCATGACATCACACCCACCCTACTGACTGTTTCAATGTTCACAGAAACCCTACAGTGCAGAAGGAAGCCATTTGTCTGTCTCTCTGACAGAGCAGCTTACCAAAGCCTATCCCACAACCCCATATATTTACCACATTAATCCTCCCAACCTACAGATCTTGGGACACTAAGGGGCAATTTAGCTTGGCCAATCCACCTAACCGACACACTTTTGGACTGTGGGAGGAAACCGGAGCACCCAGAGGAAACCCACGCAGACATGGGGAGAACGTGCAGACTCCACACAGACAGTGACCCAAGGCTGGATTTGAACTGGAGTCCCTAGCGCTGTGAGGCAGCAGTGCTAACCCGCTGTGCCACCGTGCTGCAAGGTACTTGCTGTTGCCCTGGTATAAACCAGATGTTCTCTTCTGAACATCAACAAACATCTGACTGATATCATACAATAATGCACAATACCTGACTATGCTTGGTTGTGTCATGCCTCACATTCTTATTCCATTTCATCGGAGAGTAGAGGCCCTTCGGCCCATTGAGCCTGCGTTGTCACACGAGAAACACCTGACCTCTAATTCCATTTACCCACACTTGGCCCATGGCCCTGAATGTTGTGATGTGCCAGGTGCTCATCCAGATGCTTTCTAAAGGATGTGAGACATCCCACCTTCACCACCCTCCCAGGCAGCACATTCCAGACCCTCACCACCCTCTCGGTAAAATAATTTTTCTTCACATCCTCCCTAACCTCCCCGCCCCTCACCTTGAACCAATGTCTCCTTGTGACTGACCTTTCAACTAAGAACATAAGAACTAGGAGCAGGAGTCTGGCCCCTCGAGCCTTCTCCACCATTCAATAAGATCATGGCTGATCTTTTCATGGACTCAGCTCCTCCTACCCGCCCGCTCATCATAACCCTTAATCCCTTTACTGTTCAAAAATCTATCTTTGCCTTAAAACATTCAATGAGGTAGCCTCAACTGCTTCACTGGGCAGGGAATTCCACAGATTCACAACCCTTTGTGTGAAGAAGTTCCTCCTCAACTCAGTCCTAAATCTGCTCCCCGATGAAGGGAACAGCTGCTCCTTATCCACTCTGTCCTTGTCTCTCATAATCCTCCACATGGTGATCAGGTCACCCTGCACAGTTGTACAGTGGGATGGCACAGTGGCTAACACTGCTTCCTCACAGGACCAGGGACCATGTTCAGTTCCAGCCTTGGGTGACTGTCTGTGTGGAGTTTGCATGTTCTCCCCGTGTCTGCGTGAGTTTCCTCCGGTTTAAAGATGTGCAGGTTAGGTGGGTTGGCCATGTTAAATTGTCCCTCAGAATCCCACAATGTGTATGATAAGGGGGATTAGTGGGGTAAATATATGGGGTTGTGGGAATAGGGCTTAGGTGGGATGCTCTGTCAAAGAGTCAATGGGCAGAATGGCCTCTTTCCTGCTCTGTGGGGATTTATAATTTTTTGATTCAGGCTGCTTCAGGAATCTGAAAAGAAAGGGTTTGTATTTCTGTTGTATAGATATAGAACCCATAGACATAGAACCCTACAGTGCAGAAACAGGCCCTTCGGCCCATCGAGTCCGCACCTAACACAATCCCACCCAGACCCTATCCCCATATCCCTGCTAATCCCTCTAACCTACACATCCCAGGATACTAAGGGACAATTTTAGCATCGCCAATGAACCTAACCCGCACATCTTTGGACTGTGGGAGGAAACCGGAGCACCCGGAGAAAACCCACGCAGACACGAGGAGAATGTGCAAACTCCACACAGGCAGTGACCCGAGCCGGGAATCGAACCCAGGACCCTGGAGCTGTGAAGCAGCAGTGCTAACCACTGTGCTACCGTGCCGCCCTACTGTATCTTTCACAATCTCACGGTGCGGCAAAACAACTTGCAGCTTTTTGAAGTGTGGTTACTGCTGTAAAGTAGGAAATACAACAGCCAATCTGTGTACAACAAGATCCCACTAACAGTAATGAGATAATGAGCCATTAATCGGTAGTTATTATTGGTGGTGTTGGCTGAAGGAGAAATATTGGCCAAGATATTTCTCTTTTCCAGGCTGACGGCTATCAGGTATTTTACATTCATTTCAGAGAGTGGGGAAGGGACCTGGGTTTCTCATCTCATCCTGTGCATTACTCCCTCTGGGAGTGTCAGTCTGGATTATGAGCTCAAGCCTCCACTCTGAGATTTGAACCCACGACATTGTGACTGACTCTGAGGTAGTTACTTTTCCAAATATCCTCATTGTGATAGGACAGTAGAACAGGCTCTGGTACCACACAACCGCTTAGTAGGAAAGACAGGTCAGTGGAGGGGTCAATAACTGGAGGAAGACACGGTGATTTAAACCCAAATCCACTGCCATTCTGGACACCGACATCACAGAACCGTCTCTGATATTGATAAAGAAATAAATTAATCGACCGCAAGCCCTGAAGAAACTAATAGCAAAAAGAGATCTCAAACTCAGGAGGATCAAAGGATTTTGACTTGCCAACAGCAATATAGAAGTTGTCATTTGATTTTAATGTTCTTCAGAGTATCAGCATTGACATTCACGGAGACCTGTGCTAAATACTCAGAAAATTTGCAAGCCTGTGAAATCTGTCAGCAGAATTATATGTTCACTTGTCAAGATCACAACACAAGCTCAGTAATAGGATTATTCTTATTTATGATATGCAGTTTACGACTGGCACAGAAAATGTTTTAAAATGTATTACTTATTAAAATTCACACATGCATAACTTCAGCTGATGGTGGTTTGGAAATATTTTAAGTGCACTCAGAAAGCAATTGGAAATTACGTTGAGTAAAAATACATCATGATATCCATTTTAGGATTTGTGTAAGTGAACAGATCTGATCCATGAGGATCAGTTTACCATCAATGGAATCACTCTGTACATCTGACTGCAATAACATGGTTGTAATTAAAGCATTGTAATAACAAGCTGCATTGATAAAGCACCTGTAACATAGCCAAATGTACCTGGGCACTTTATAGGTGTCTTTGCCAGAGATAATTTGACAACAAGTTACATTGGGAGATAGTAGGACAGATCTGAGGAAGTTCAGATGTTGAGACAGGTTTTAAGGAAGTGATGGCCTAGCGGTATTATCACTAGACTATTAATCCAGAAACTCAGTTAATGCTCTGGGAAACTGGGTTCGAATCCCACCACAGCTGATGGTAGAACTTGAATTCATAAAAGGAAAAGAAATCAGGAATTAAGAATCTATTGATGACCATGAAACCATTGTCGATTGTCAAAAAAACCCATCTGGTTCATTAATGTGCTTTAGGGGAGGAAATCTATCGTCCTGAAACCCAATCTGGTTTACACGTGACTCCAGAGTCACAGCAATGTGGTTGCCTCAATGCTCTCGACCAGCTAGGATGGGCAATAAATGCTGGCCCAGCCAGGGACACCCATGAATGAATAAAAAAAGGAGGTGGTTCCAGGGGGGAATTTAGAGCTGAAGTAGCTCTACCACATTGGTGTGAAGGTAACATGGAAATACAGACAGAGTTACAACCCACCCAGCAAAGAGATATCCAGAATTATCCCATCAGCTATGACACCTCAAATAAACCTCCATGTGTTTCTTAAATGTGATCTAAAAGGAATTGGGCGATACAGAAGAGGCCAGAGTGGGAGGAACGTTGATTAGGAAGAGGTTGAGGAAGATGATAAAGCTAAGGAGGGACAGGGATTAGGAGGGTGAGAATTTTTGGCAGTCACGGTGTCACAGTAATTACTACTGTTGCCACACAGTTCCAGACACCCGAGGTTTGATTCCTAGCTCGGGTCACTGTCTGTGTGGAGTTTGCACATTCTCCCTGTGTCTGTGTGGGTTTCCTCCGGGTGCTCTGGTTTCCTCCCACACTCCAAGGATGTGTGGGTTAGGTATATTGGCCATGTTAAATTGCCCCTTAGATTTCCGGATTATGTAGGTTAGAGGGATTAGCTAGGGTAAATATGTGGGATTGCGGGAATGGGGCCTGAGGGGGATTGTTGTCAGTGCAGACTCGATGGGCCAAAGGGCCTCCTTCTGCACTGTTGAGATTCTATAATTCGAGGGCTGGGAGCCAATGAGTGAAGAGAGAGGTGATGGGCGAATGGAGCTGGGCAGGATGAGGGACATACCGTTTGTTGACCAAAGTTTGATGAAGGTTCAGGACTTTACTCAGCTTTAATTTAACACCATTGCAACTGAAAATCTGCGGTTTTCCGGAACATTCCCAGATTTACTCAGGTGTGGAGATAGGCTGCAACTTCAACCAGGGTGTGAATGCTGTGGGATCACAGGTTTCAGTCTAGTGCGGATTGGAGTTCACAGCTCAAACATGACAAGAGGTTAAAGGGAAGTGAAACAGGACTGACAATTCATTTTCCTTAAAGTTTAAAGTTAAGTTTATTTGTTAGTGCCACAAGTAGACTTACATTAACGTTGCAATGAAGTTACTGTGAAAACCCACCCCCCCCTGTCGCCACACTCCGGTACCTGTTGGGGTACACTGAGGAAGAATTTAGCATGGTCAATGCACCCTAACCAGCAGGTTTTACGGACTGTGGGAGTAAACCGGAGCACCCGGAGGAAACCCACGCAGACATGGGGAGAATGTTCAGACTCTGCACAGACAGTGACCCAAGCCAGGAATCGAAGCGGGGTCCCTGGGGCTGTGAGGCAGCAGTGCTAACCCACTGTGGCTTTCCTTGGCCTCTTGCTGGTTGCTCATGGTGGGCAAGGCTACACAGGTCCCTTTAGTAATAGGAGGGGGCACACCGGCAGGCTCCAGGCCCGCATTGCGGTTAAGATTCCTGAAGAGCAGACACATTTGCTGCAGGTTTTCAGGCTTCCTTATGAATTTGCAGTTCACACTTCCCCGTGCCTCACACTCCACAGCTTTAGTTCCTGTTTGAAAGTTGGCAAATGCAGCAGCCATTTTCCTCAGTGCAGAATCCCACAATTACAGAAAAAGTTCATAGTCAGCTCATCGGTCATTAGGTACATGTGAGGAATAAATATTGTCCAGAATAGACGGACAAAATGCAGCACATTCCTTGGTCCTGGGATCTTTTATATCTCCAAGAGGTAACCCCTCAGCACTGACCCTCTGACAGTGCGGCACTCCCTCAGTACTGACCCTCTGACAGTGCGGCACTCCCTCAGCACTGACCCTCTGACAGTGCGGCACTCCCTCAGTACTGACCCTCTGACAGTGCGGCACTCCCTCAGTACTGACCCTCTGACAGTGCGGCACTCCCTCAGTACTGACTCTCTGACAGTGCGGCACTCCCTCAGTACCGACCCTCTGACAGTGCAGCATTCCCTCAGCACTGACCCTCTGACAGTGCGGCACTCCCTCAGCACTGACCCTCTGACAGTGCAGCATTCCCTCAGCACTGACCCTCTGACAGTGCGGCACTCCCTCAGCACTGACCCTCTGACAGTGCGGCGCTCCCTCAGTACTGACCCTCTGACAGTGCGGCATTCCCTCAGCACTGACCCTCTGACAGTGCGGCACTCCCTCAGCACTGACCCTCTGACAGTGCGGCGCTCCCTCAGCACCGACCCTCTGACAGTGTGGCACTCCCTCAGTACCGACCCCCTGACAGTGCGGCACTCCCTCAGTACTGACCCTCTGACAGTGCGGCACTCCCTCAGCACTGACCCTCTGACAGTGCGGCACTCCCTCAGCACTGACCCTCTGACAGTGCGGCACTCCCTCAGCACTGACCCTCTGACAGTGCGGCACTCCCTCAGCACTGACCCTCTGACAGTGCGGCACTCCCTCAGCACTGACCCTCTGACAGTGCGGCACTCCCTCAGCACTGACCCTCTGACAGTGCGGCACTCCCTCAGCACTGACCCTCTGACAGTGCGGCACTCCCTCAGCACTGACCCTCTGACAGTGCGGCACTCCCTCAGCACTGACCCTCTGACAGTGCGGCACTCCCTCAGTACTGACCCTCTGACAGTGCGGCACTCCCTCAGTACTGACCCTCTGACAGTGCGGCATTCCCTCAGCACTGACCCTCTGACAGTGCGGCACTCCCTCAGCGCTGACCCTCTGACAGTGCGGCACTCCCTCAGCACTGACCCTCTGACAGTGCGGCACTCCCTCAGCACTGACCCTCTGACAGTGCAGCATTCCCTCAGCACTGACCCTCTGACAGTGCGGCACTCCCTCAGCACTGACCCTCTGACAGTGCGGCGCTCCCTCAGTACTGACCCTCTGACAGTGCGGCATTCCCTCAGCACTGACCCTCTGACAGTGCGGCACTCCCTCAGCACTGACCCTCTGACAGTGCGGCGCTCCCTCAGCACCGACCCTCTGACAGTGTGGCACTCCCTCAGTACCGACCCCCTGACAGTGCGGCACTCCCTCAGTACTGACCCTCTGACAGTGCGGCACTCCCTCAGCACTGACCCTCTGACAGTGCGGCACTCCCTCAGCACTGACCCTCTGACAGTGCGGCACTCCCTCAGCACTGACCCTCTGACAGTGCGGCACTCCCTCAGCACTGACCCTCTGACAGTGCGGCACTCCCTCAGCACTGACCCTCTGACAGTGCGGCACTCCCTCAGCACTGACCCTCTGACAGTGCGGCACTCCCTCAGCACTGACCCTCTGACAGTGCGGCACTCCCTCAGCACTGACCCTCTGACAGTGCGGCACTCCCTCAGCACTGACCCTCTGACAGTGCGGCACTCCCTCAGCACTGACCCTCTGACAGTGCGGCACTCCCTCAGTACTGACCCTCTGACAGTGCGGCATTCCCTCAGCACTGACCCTCTGACAGTGCGGCACTCCCTCAGCGCTGACCCTCTGACAGTGCGGCACTCCCTCAGCACTGACCCTCTGACAGTGCGGCACTCCCTCAGCACTGACCCTCTGACAGTGCGGCACTCCCTCAGCACTGACCCTCTGACAGTGCGGCACTCCCTCAGCACTGACCCTCTGACAGTGCGGCACTCCCTCAGCACTGACCCTCTGACAGTGCGGCACTCCCTCAGTACTGACCCTCTGACAGTGCGGCACTCCCTCAGCACTGACCCTCTGACAGTGCGGCACTCCCTCAGTACTGACCCTCTGACAGTGCGGCACTCCCTCAGCACTGACCCTCTGACAGTGCGGCACTCCCTCAGTACTGACCCTCTGACAGTGCGGCACTCCCTCAGCACTGACCCTCTGACAGTGCGGCACTCCCTCAGCACTGTCCCTCTGACAGTGCGGCACTCCCTCAGCACTGACCCTCTGACAGTGCGGCACTCCCTCAGTACTGACCCTCTGACAGTGCGGCACTCCCTCAGCACTGACCCTCTGACAGTGCGGCACTCCCTCAGTACTGACCCTCTGACAGTGCGGCACTCCCTCAGCACTGACCCTCTGACAGTGCGGCACTCCCTCAGCACTGACCCTCTGACAGTGCGGCACTCCCTGTGCTGGATTTGGTATGTCTCCGCCTGGATAGATGCTGAAATCCCGAAAGCAGAGCCTGAACTCACAATCGTATTGGATCAGCAAGTGTGCAATCAACTGTGCTGTAGTTGACAGCTCCTAGCCTGTGTCTGATATTATTACTCTTACCAGATATTATGTAAATGGATTACGTTTCGCACTCTGGAGTTTCATAGTAAATTGACTGTTTCAGAAACCATTTTTAGTTTATTGGTCTATTGCTCTCTTTTTCAAGAAAATCCGAAACAATTCAACTGCCTGTCAATCATTTGCCCCTCACCTGCTGCATTAAACAAGATCAACACCACATTACTGGGAGTATGTGGGTCATTGTGTTGAGTGCGGCCTTTGGGGAAGGTCGGGTGTCCTGAAGACAAGAAGAGTCACTGATTGGAACACAAAATCGAAATTCAAATCTTGCATCCAAGTTTGGGTGTGCTCTGTGGGTAAAAGAGCTGCTTCTCCCATCATCTGTAATTAGAATGTTGTCTCAATTAATTGGTGGTTGTAGTGGTGAGACAAAGGGAGATTTAGATGTACATTGTAGGGTTGAGGCCTGAAGGAACCTTGGCAAGCCAACACTTTGAATCAGACTGCCGCCTCCCTGCTAAAAGGCCATCAGTATCTTGGCGTTTGCTGGAAAATGCTGTAAATTATACATCTGTATTGCAATATTATGTCAGGAGTCTGCAGCGTGAGGTTTTATATTACAGGCTTCCTGAGATGTAGACACATCCTTTACTCCCTCAGAGTTCAATCAGAGTGAAGAGATTCAGGAAGTTCAGAGTGATTTACTATTGTGCTAAATTGAGGATTTTCACCCATCCCAGAGATGTGACCAATCACACTCATCCCAATACAGTTCTGTGATAGTCGTCCCTCTGTCATTGGATCAGATTACAATTCTCATCAACTTTTACAGGTGCAAGTATTCTTTCCGATTGTATCACAGCTTGGTCTGGGCTCCTGCTCTGTCCAAGACCGCAAGAAACTACAAAAGGTTATGAATAAAGTCCAGTCCATCACATAAACCAGCCTTCCATCCATTGACTCTGTCTACACTTCCTGCTGTTTCAGCAAAGCAGCCGGCATAATTAAGTGCCTCATGCACCCTGGACATTCTCTCTTCCACCTTCTTCCGTCAAGAAAAAGACATAAAAGTTTGAGGTCACGTACCAACACACTCAAGAACAGCTTCTTCCCTGTTGCCATCAGACTTTTGAAAGGACCTACCTTATATTGAGTTGATCTTTTTCTACACCCAATGGTAACACTACATTCTGCATTCTCTGCTTTCCTTCTCTGTGAACGGTATGTTTTGTCTGTATAGCAAGCCAGTTGAAGAACAAGAATGAAGAAGTCTTGCTCTGGTTGTACAGGATTTTGATGAAACCACACCTGGATTAGTGTGTGCAGCTTGGCCTCGGTATTTAAGGAAAGATACACTTGCATTGGAGGCAGTACAACCAAGGGTCACTAGATTTCTCTCCGGAACGACAGGGTTGGCTCATAATGAGAGGCTGAGGAAATGGGGCTTATGAGTGAACTCATTGAGACATACAAGATTCTGAAGAGGCTTGACAGGGTAGAGAAGACCCAGTCTCAGGAAAAGGGGCTAAACATTTAAGGTCGAGGTGAGTAGGAGTTAGCTCACTCAGAGGGTTCTGGATACTCCAGCATTGAATATATTTAAGACTGATCTTTATTCTCTCAAGAGAACCAGGGGATGTGAGGAGAAGGTGAGAAAGTGGGGTTGAAGCCCAAGGTAAGCTGTGGTTGTATTGAATGGCAGAGCAGATGGTTTGGTTTTCTCCAGTTCCTGGATTTTAAATTGTGTAACTTTCAAAAGGGTCCGAGCGAGGAATGATTTGGAGAGGTTACGCGGAAAGAGCAGCAGGATCAAGGTTCAGGTATGATGTTCTTCCTGTGTTGCATCATTCGATAAAGTCTCTGAATTGGGCCTTTTTTCAAAAGTTCTTTGCTGGGACATGGGCGTTGCTGGATGGGCCGGCATTTATTACTCACCCCAGGCTGCCCTTGAGAAGGTGGTGGCGGGCTGCCTTCCTCAACCTTCTAATTAGGGTGTTCAGGGTTAAAAGGGTTGATGTGTGGGATTAGAAAAACTACTGCCCACATGATGATGTAAGAGACACGCGAAGAAGGGTCAAGAAGGAGAAATCTCATGGCTTAGACCCCCCCCCCAGTATACTGTCCGGCAGCAGAGGCAGTCCACCATTGGCTGACAGTGGGATATTCGGGTTCCGCTGATGTCTGTGTGGATTTGTCTGCTCCCTACCCTCCGCTGCTGAAAATATCACACAAGGAGTCACCATCAACAGGACCGAAAAATCTCACCTGCAGAAAGGACCGGAAAATTTTGGCTCCAATCTGCATATCATCCAATGAACCAGTTATTGTGCAGGTATTCACATAACTCTGCAATTCCGTAGGCACTCACAACATCAACAACTCTCCAACTCAGAAGTAGGGATGCTAACCACAAAACCATGATACATACAGCACGTGGTTAACAAATTCACCAAAGATCCTTAGGCAGCACCTTCCAAACCCACAACCACCTCCATCTAGAAGGACAAGGGCAGCAGACACATGGGAACACCACTACCTGCAAGATTCCCTCCAAGCCACTCACCATCCTGACTTGGAAATATATCACCGTTCCTTCGCAGTTGCTGGGTCAAAATCCTAACGGCATTGGGGATTAACCCACAGCACTCGGACTGCAGCGATTCAAGAAGGGAGCTCATCACCATCTTCTAGGGGGTAAGTAGTACTGGGCAATAAATGTTGGCCAGCCAGGAATGCCCATGTCCCACAAATGAATTAAAAAAAACAGGGCCAGAACTCACACCAAAGAAATTTCCCAGAAGCCATGTTTTTATCTCTTAGCTACCTGTTCCATTGGGGTTTCTTTAGATAGTTCGATATTTAATGAGGCAGAACCGCCTTACCTCCGCTGGTTCAATTCCCTCACTGGCGACCCACTGCCTGACCATCAGGTTCTTTCTGCCCACCCCCCCCCCCCCCATGTAAGCCCAATGGGACAGAGCGGTCTTTGGGTGATACACCCAAGGGCGGCATGGTAGCACAGTGGTTAGCACTGCTGCTTCACAGCTCCAGGGTCCTGGGTTCAATTCCTGGCCCGGGTCACTGTCTGTGTGGAGTTTGCACATTCTCCTCGTGTCTGCGTGGGTTTCCTCCGGGTGCTCCGGTTTCCTCCCACAGTCCAAAAATGTGCGGGTTAGGTTGATTGGCCGTGCTAAAATTGTCCCTAAGTACCCAGGGATGCGGAGGTTAGAGGGGTTAGTGGGTAAATGTGTAGGGACATGGGGATAGGGCTTGGGTGGGATTGTAGTCAGTGCAGACCCAATGGGCTGAAGGGCCTGTTTCTGCACTGTAGGGTTCTATGTTCACACTCGCAGAGAGCAGTTACTTGTGTAATAAACAAAACCATTTGAAAGGTTGTTTCAGTTCCCGGAATTAACGTTATTCACTCCAGCGAACAGATGGCCCATTATCCACTGACAGGTGATTTCCTCCCCCATTCAATTGAATAAATTTAATTTCAGAAACAATACAGATATATAAAATAGTGTCACCACACTCTGATCGAACCATCTGATGTCATCCCATTGAAGGGCCGATTCTCTGCTTTGTTTAGGGGAGGAAAGAATTCCGAGGGGAATTTGGCAGAGGAGCCCAAAGCTCATGATTTCCCATGTTTTTGTAAATAATATCCATTCAGAGGATGTGGGCATCACTGGCAAGGCCAGTATTTATTATCCGGCTCTTATCCACCTGGAAGAAGGGGATAGAGAGTCATTGAGAAGTTTGAGAAGATCTAATAGAGGTTTACAAAATTCTGAGAGGCATGGATAGAGTGGGTAGTCAAAGTCTTTTTCCCCAGAGTAGAAATGTCAATTACTCAGGGACATAGGTTTCAGATAAAAGGGGGAAAGTTTAAAGGAGATGTGAGAGGCAGGTTTTTCACACAGAGGGTGGTAAGTGACTGGAGAGTGCTGTCAGAGGAGGGGGTGGAAGCAGAAACAATAGCAATGTTTAAGAGGCATTTTGACAGATACATGAATACAGTAAGAAGTCTCACAACACCAACTTAAAGTCCAACAGGTTTTTTGGAATCACGAGCTTTTGGAGTGGGGCACTCCTTCACCAGGTGAGCCCTGATGAAGGAGCAGCGCTCTGAAAGCTTGTGATTCCAATTAAACCTGTTAAAGTTTAACCTGGTGTTGCGAGACATCTTACTGTGCCCACCCCAGTCCAACACCGGCATCTCACATCATAGAACATAGAACATAGAACGTTACAGCGCAGTACAGGCCCTTCGGCCCTCGATGTTGTGCCGACCAGTGGAACCAATCTAATGACCCTCTAACCTAAACTATTCCAATGTTATCCATATGCCTATCCACTGACCATTTGAACGTCCTTAAAGTTGGTGAGTCCACAACTGCTGCAGGCAGGGCATTCCACGCCCTTTTACCCTCTGAGTAAAGAACCTACCTCTGACATCCGTCCTATAATTACCACCCCTTAATTTAAAGCTATGTCCCCTCGTGTTAGCCATCACCATCCGAGGGAAAAGGCTCTCACTGTCCACCCTATCCAATCCTCTGATCATCTTGTATGTCTCAATTAGGTCACCTCGTAACCTTCTTCTCTCTCATGAAAATAACCTCAAGTCCCTCGGCCTTTCCTCATAAGACCTTCTCGCATGATGGCGACGTGAGTGGGCAGGGACTACATAGAGGCAAAAGGTCTTTAGCTTAGAAAGGTATCATATTCTGGAATGGGCTTGATGGGCCGAAGGGCCTGTTTCTGTGCTGGAATGTTCTTTGCTCTTTTGATACAGTTGAGGATCTTGAGAGGTCACTTCAGGTGCTAATGAAGAAAAAAATCCATCTGGTGTGGTACTTGAACCACACGTGTTACCAGATCGGGTAAGGACAGCACGTGAGTGAACCAGCTGAGATTTTGTGACAGTGTGCCAGCTTCACCCGCAGTTTCACCAATCACAGATTTTTAAATTTCATGATGATTTTAAAATAACTGGATTGAATTTTCCAAATGGTAGGATTTGAACCTGTATTTTCTGTGATCATTGGCTCTGTAATTTAATTATTCGATATTGTTTTACCATATAATGGGTGGCACGGTGGTTAGCACTGGCTGCCTCACAGCGTCAGGGACCCGGGTTCAATTCCTGGCTTGGATCACTGACTGTGAGGAGTTTGCACATTCTCCCTGTGTCTGCGTGGGTTTCCTCCGGGTGCTCTGGTTTCCTCCCACAGTCTGAAAGATATGTTTATCAGGTGCATTGACCTGAACAGCTGCCAGAGTGTGGTGACTAGGGGAATTTTACAGTAACTTCATTGCAGTGTTAATGTAAGCCTTACTTGTGACTAATAAATAAATTTTAACTTAAAAAAACCCTCCATCAATCAGCAACTGCACTTCTGTCCATCATGAATGGTATTTGATAGTAATTTACTGTACACCCTTGTTGATACCCCCCCCCCCCCCCCACCAATGATTCCCATTAGACTGGCCCTGCATTCTGTTGAGCAATTTGACACACGAGACAGCAAAGGGTGAGAATTTCTCTTCATTGCATCTGTCAGACTGGTGGAACATAGAATTTCCTGAGTTCATGATGCACCTGAAATTTATCCAATCTGTACTGACCTCAGACCATGTTACAATTCCCTAGAGACCAATAACGTTTAGAAAGCAGCGTGCATTCTACAATTCTGTGAATTTCCCAGAGACAAAATTTCAAATTTTCAGAATTGGACAGCAATCAAGGCATTTCTTCCACGGCTCTCTGCTGCTCACCACCTGCCTGACAGGTGTGTATGACTATAAAAACAAGTGCTAAGTTACTCCCAGCTCTACAACAGTTTAACTTTTCCCTACCACCCTCACTTGAAGCTTCCAGTCTCTTTGAAAGACATCCCACCAGTTTGAGCCTTCCAGATCCGACCTTCAGCAGCAATGTCCATCTCAACAAGTCCTTGTTCCTTAAACCACCAAAGGTCCCATTGGCTGTCCCTTTCCAACACACACGTACACGCACACAGAAACACACACACGCACGTACACGCACACAGAAACACACACACACGTACACGCACACAGAAACACACACACACACGTACACGCACACAGAAACACACACACACACGTACACGCACACAGAAACACACACACACGTACACGCACACAGAAACACACACACACGTACACGCACACAGAAACACACACACACATGCACACACATACGTACACACACACAGAAACACACACACATACACACACACACACACACACACGCACACACACACAGAAACACACACACATACACACATACACACACACACGTACACACACACAGAAACACACACACACATGCACACACATACGTACACACACACAGAAACACACACACATACACACACACACGTACACACACACAGAAACACACACACACACCACACAGAAACACACACACACACACACGTACACGCACACACACATTCACAGACACACAAATACTCAACCCATTATAGAAAGGATATTATTAAACTAGAAAGCGTGCAGAAGGGATTTACTAGGCTATTACTGGGACTTGATGGTTTGAGTTATAAGGAGAGGCTGGATAGACTGGGACTTTTTCCCTGGAGGGTAATACAAAATACTGCAGATGATGGAATCTGAAACAAAAGCAGAAAATGCTGAAAAATCTCAGCAGGTCTGACAGCATCAGTGGGGGGGAAAGAATCAACGTTTCGAGTCTGGATGACCCTTTGTCCGAGTGTGAATCCCAGGCCTGGTTGATCTCTTGATAACATTTGTCAGTGTTGAGCAAATGTAGAGAGCGATCTTCCTCATAGTCTTTGTGAGGGTGTTGATTACCTCACCTTCTCCAGGATATTCTCCTCACTCTCCCCCCTACACCCCCACAGGGTTCCATGGCAAGGCAGTCAACCCAAATTGGAGACATGGTGAAGGGGAGCCGTGCTTCAGAGAGAGCAGGGACACAGCTGTTCGGACAAAGCAAAATAAAAAATACCTATTTTTCTGAGTGTTCGGGCTAGCACTCCATTAACAGTTGTCTGGCTGAACTTTATAGCTCTCATCAGTTACTCTAATCACAATCTCAATGGAGTTACAGCTGCCAACTGACTCAAGTCGATTTGATGAATTGACTAGCTGGTCATGAGATGAAGATATTCTTACAGTGAGACTTCTACATGTGTCAGGAAGGCAGTTGTTTATTTCAGACTTGGTAATTCATTAGAACCAATGACCAATGCTCGCAGTTCCGACTGTATCACTAATAAATCCTTGATTGTGTCCCACTGAGGTGAAAATCGAGAACTGCTGTCCAGACAAGGTGTTTCTAAAGGTAACCCTTCCCTTTGTTGGAAATGCAGTAAAAACTCTTGATTACACCGAGGGAAGCAATTGTGGAGATTCATCACGTTCAGACAAAAAGATTATCACTCCATCACTTCCCAAAAGCACCACAGATAGAAGGCAGAGGAAGATCCCATTAAAAAGGCAGTGGACAAAAGATGGGGCGAGGTCAGTCGGAGCGGCATTCCGGTTGGATCTTGAGTTCTGTGGCTGGGATTCTATTATCGTAATGGGGGGGTCAGCGTTCCAGCCAGAAGTCCTTGACTTTCAGTGCGGCTGGAAAATCTTGACAGTGTGCAAAGCTGGAAGACCCCAGTGCAGGGCAAGGCTGGAAACTCCTGATGGTGAGTGAAGCTGGAAAATCCCATTGCAGGGTGAGGTTGAAAAATCCCATTTGTGGGCAGGACTGGAAAATACTGACAGTGGATGAGGCTAGAAAATCCTAATGGTGGGCAAGACCGGAAAATTCTATTCTATGTCCAGCCCGAGCCACTATGGCATAACTGAAGGTAATGCAATGTTGAGATGTCAGTGTAAGAAGATTGAATTAAGAAGTGTAAAATGTTAGCAAGGAGGTTATGGTAAATCTTTATAAACCACAGTTCAGTCTCACCTTGAAGTATTGGGTCTAATGCTGTGGGGGGTGGGGTTCCTGACTGCCATTTTCTCAAGGCCAGTGTGTTGCACAGCCAATGAATGCTCCTCTTACTGGAGTCACTCACATCCCGTTCAAGCTCCTGGCTCCTGTCAAGTTGAGATTTGGACCTTGGTGAAATGATTTGCCCATGAACGTTCTTTTCTCGAAAGATCCTCCAGCAGACATAGGGTGGGAATTTAGTGCCCTCTCCTGTGGTCAGTTTGGTGGCAGGGGGGGCATTTAATTGGGCGGGAGGTTGGTGGATGGGGGCCCCACATCTTCCAGCTTCCACCCGAATTAAACCTGTGAGAGACACTAAACAGAGACAACACCAAAGACACTGAGTTCTCTGTTTCACACCGACCTTTACACAACCTCACAGAGTGTGATGGTGAGATTTGGTATATTCCACCCAACCTTTCTTTCCCAATGGAGTGTAAACAGAGGAACAATTCATTATCATCGGTTTGTGATCACTCCCATCTCAAACCCATCTCAATTCCTCATCCTCAATGTCATAAAATCATAGAATCATAGAATCCCTACAGTGCAGAAGGAGGCCATTCAGCCCATCAAGTCTGCACAGACCCCCACAGTCCCACCCAGGCCCTATCCATACAAGCCCATGTGTTTACTCTACTAGTCCCCTGACACAAAGTGGCAATTTAGCATCGTCAATCAACCTAACTCGCATATGTTTCGGACTGTGGGAGGAAACTGGAGCACCCGGAGGAAACCCTCGCAGGCACGGGGAGAATGTGCAGACTCCACACAGACAGTGATTCAAGGCAGGTATCGAACCTGGGTCCCTGGTGCTGTGAGGCAGCAGTGCTAACCATTGTGTCTCTGTGCTCCCCATTGAAATCCTCCGGCCTTTACAAATCAGCTGTGGATATTTTTCACAAGAACTAAAGTAAGATCATCAGATCAGATCGGATAAGGAGCAGGAGTCGGCCCTTTGAGAATGTTCTACCGTTCAATAAGATCGTGGCTGAACTGAAAGTGGCCTTAACTCCACCTTCCCGCCTGGTCCCCAGAACCCAATGTTCCTCTCAGTCTGTCGAGACTAACAATTGTTTTGTAAAAGTGGCTCAAACCTGTTTGCCGATGCAAACAGAAGTGTCACAGAGAAACAACTCATATTCACTGCTTTCAAGTGTTCGTGTTTCTTTAAACATGCTGAGATGGCAGCACAGATACAGGTTCAATACTGACTTCAGGTCATTGTCTGTGTGGAGTTTGCACATTCTCCCTGGGTCTGCGTGGGTTTCCTCCAGGTCCTCCACTTAAAGTTTATTTATTTATTAGTCACAAGTAGATTAACATTTACTGTGAAAATCTCCTAGTTGCTGCACTCCAACGCCCGTTCGGGTACACTGAGGGAGAAATTAGCACAGCCAATGCACCTAACCAGCACATCTTTCGCACTTGGAGGAAACCCATGCAGTCACGCGGAGAATGTGCAGACTCTGCACAGACAGTGACCCAAGCCAGGAATCGAACCTGGATCCCTGGCGCTCTGAAGCAGCAGTGTTAACCACGGCACCACCGTATTGCCCCAGTGGTTTCCTCCCACAGTTCAAAAGTGCGCAGGTTAGGCAGATTGACCATGTTAAATTGACCCTTAGTGTCCCAAAATGTGTAGTTCAGGGGATTAACGGGGTAAATATGTGGGGTTACGGGGATAGGGCAAGGGACAGACGTGGGGAAAGATGCTCTGTGGAAGAGATGGCACAGATTCAAATGGGCCAAATGGCCTCCTCCTGCGCTGTAGGGATTCGATGTTGTCTGACTCTATGTTTAAGCTTTCCTTTGCTGACACAACAATCAGCGGATCAATGCACACAGCAGACAGCGAGGTGTGAATGAGAGCAGCACAGATCCTCTGTCATTCAATCTGTTGCTTGGGTCAAACCTTGCTCACAAATTGTAAAGACAATTCCATGAACAGGTGCAGTGATGCAAACAGAGACCTGAATGGATGCTCCAAAGACTTTCTCACGTTTCAATGCTTTATTTGCCTTTCTATATATTTGATACCCGGGATGGAGTGGGTGGGGTGAGGTGGGGTGGGGATGCGGAAAGCTGATTAGGGCAGCTAATCAAACAGTGTGTGTAGATCAGATTAAGATCAGCATCACAGCTTCGATTCCTGCCCTGGCTGAGTGAAGTTTGGGTTCTGTCTCTGTTCACTGAGACTGAGGGCAATGTAAACTCTCGCTGACAGCAAAAACAGCTCAGGACACAGTTTCAGCAGAGAGTGAACCAATGATCTGCCTTTGGGCGCTGCACACACATGCATGAATATTTGATATAGCCGAGGTCTACAGCAGAATCAAAACCAAAGAACTACATTCTGTCCTCCAGATATAAAAATTCTTTTCTTTGAGCAAGTATTATTGGCAGGGAATTACAGGCAGGAACAAGCCAGAGCCTGTACTCGGCTCTATCTCAGCGGGTAACTCTCATTTCTCACTCAGAAGGTTGCCAATTCAATTGTTAAAACAGAAATCTCGCCGCGAAGCATGACTAATACTTCATTGCAGTGTTAAGGGATTGCTACATTGTTGGAGGTTCTGCTCTTCCATTGTGATGTAGGTCTCACCCTCCCTCTCTGCTGGTAGCGTTGTTGATGACCCCTTCCAACACTTTACTGATAATCGAGAGTAGACTGATTGGACAGTAATTGGCCAGGTTGGATTTGTCCTGCTGTTTCTGCACAGGAAATACTTGGGCAATTTTCCACATTGTTGGGGAAATGTCAGTGTAGTAACTGTACTGGAATGCTAATGCGTGACATATATGATGATGTACCTCTGACATCAGTCACCATGTGTTAAGACTCTTGAGAGAAAGGATGGAATCCTAAAAGATCATTTGTCCTTGTTCAGGAGAGATCTAACCAACCCTCGATCTTTCACCCTCGTGTTAAGAAGGCCAAGTGATTCATGTTCTGAGAATGGACCTTTCAGTCTTGGACTTTAGGCATGGGACTTGATTCTCTCTAGATATATCCTTATATTCACTTGACACTTGATTTATAAAACCACATCTAAACAGGTTACAGAGCGGACACATCACTCCTAGGCATATCTCCATCCTCTCTCTCAAGAGTCTTTACATATGGTTGACTGGTGTCAGAGGTACATCATCATATATGTCACACATGAGCATTCCAGTACAGCTACAACATTGGCATCAACCCAGCAATGTGGAGAATTGCCCAGATATGTCCTGTACACAAAAACCAGGAAAAACCCAACCCGGCCAATTACTGCCCAATCAGACTACTCTCGATCATCAGTAAAGTGATGGAAGGGGTTATCGACAGCGCGATCCACCAGCACCTGCTCAGCAATAACCTGCTCAGTGACGCCCAGTTTGGGTTTCGCCAGGGGGTCACTCAGCTCCTGACCTCATCACAGACTTGGTTCAAACATGGACAATAGAGCTGGAATTCCAGAGGGAAGGTGGGAGTGACAGACTAAACATCAGAGCAGCATTTGACCGAGTGTGACATCAAGGAGCTCCAGCGAAACTGGTTTCAGTGGAAACCAGGGGGAATATCCTTCACTGACTGGAGTCATTCCTGGCACAAAGAAAGATGGTGGTTGAGGGTCAATCATCTCAACTCCAGGGCCTGGTGGCCCCCTCCTCCTTTTATTCCTCGTGTTCCTGTGCGTTTTACATTGGCTGGAGGCTGTGTGCCGATAGATACCGGCGGGGATTATGGTCTTGCTGATATCAATGGCTGGGAAAGCTGTGGCCTGGGGTGTGCCATTGGCGGACCCGTAAGAACCAATCGGTGTGAACGGCAGCAAGAGTTTGGTGGGAGTGGTTTACATCAAGGAGCTCTTATTAATTGCACAATATCCTGTAATACTGACACTTCCTGATTTAACCCCTAGTCCTGAAGCTAGTGGAAGAGACATATTCTCCACTAAATTACACCAAACTCATCTGAACTTTGTAATAGGGCAAAACAAACTTATTTAATCGAGGTTCCAGGTAAATATTTAAATCTGTCACTGACTAATGATGTAGCTGCAAAAACAGGTATGCTAAACAAACCCCTTGTCACAGATTGCAGCTGAGCAATCATTCTATAGGTGATCTCATTATAAAAAGGTCACGTTGTGCTATTTCAGTTTAATGTTCCATTTGCTTTCTCTCATCAAAATATTTCTTGAGAGGCAGAGAGGTCAGATTTCCCCCTTCCCTCTCCCCCAACCCCAAACTTAATGGGACGGATTTTGCAACGTGCTAACCATGGTGAGGTCATTCAGACAGCAAGTGCAGGTGTGCAGGTAAATGTGGGAATCAGGGAGCTGTCTGAGTTCCTCTGCTCTATCAGAATATCTGCTCACAGCATCTCGCTTAGATTGAAACACTCATATACAAAGTTGCGTACGTATGCAATGTACACCCAGCAAACTAACTAGTAAAAGTTAGCATTTGTTTATTCCGGTGTAAGTATGTTTAATAGCTGCCAAATAATTACTGCCAAACATTGCTTGGCACTGCAAATTAACTTTTAAGTCATGAAGTCTCACTGCTTCAGATTTTAATCTTTGTTGGAGATCTAAAAAAACTTTTTTGTAACTTTTTATTTCCTTCTCAACCTCTCCCTCTTTTACTCTAACCCCTTATTTCACTGCTCTGACATTGAATTTGCTATTTATCTAACAATACCTGGTTCAAGATATGTGCCCCATATTAAAAGTTGGTCAATTTGATTGGGTAAGGAGATACACAAATACTTTACGCTGTTCCTCTGGGTCTTGGGTGTCCTGTATAGGCGGTGCCCAAAGGATTCATAGTGTGTTCCACTGAGCCATGCTATAGGAAGTCTGGAGTGTAATAACTGGCCATTCATTCTCTGCTGACCATTAAATCCAGCTCAATATTCTGAGTAAGAATTAAGATAATACAATATGCACCTATCAGGAAAGACCAAAGAGGTTGGCTCACTTTTATTTGGATAACTGAGGACTGAGAGGTGACCAGACAGAAGTCCGGATAATTATGAAGATTAGAGTTACCACAGGATCCCATTCAGATCTGTCTGCACTGACTCTCTGAAAGACTATCCCACCCAAGCCTTCCCCTTCACCCTATTCCTGTAACTCCATACATTTACCATGACTAATCCCCCTAATCTACACATCTCAGGACACTGAAGGGCGATTTACCGTGGACAATCCACCTAACAAACACATCTCTGGACTGTGGGAAGAACCCGGAGCACTCAGAGGAAACCCACACAGACATAGCAGGAGCAGTTGGTCAGAGTTTGACATTGAGCGATGTAAGGAGATATTAGGACAGGTGGTCAGAGAGATGTGTTTTAGGGAGCATCTTAAAAGGAGGAGAGATGGCAAAGTTTAGGGAGGGAATTCTAGAGCTCAGTGCCCAGACAGTGAAAGGCACAGCTGCCAATTTGGAATGACGAGAGCCAGAGCATACCAAAAGGATAGTGTTGGAGGAGCATTGAGATCTCAGACAGGTTATAGAAATACGAAATAATATTTCATTCGCAGCCAATTTCACACAAAGACCATTTGGCTCCAAAGAGAGAATCCTGGGTCCCTCGCATTTCTGACTATGGTTTTAGCTGGAAGATGAGACATTTTCTTCAATTCACATCTCGCCTGCAGATTTTTCTCTTCACCGAGTGCACTCAGCCCAAAGTGCTGGAGCTCAAACCCCTCCTCCAATAACTGATAGATCACAATAGAAACTGGCCAATCTGCTGATGGTATGCACCAGCGCCTAGATGCCACATGGACTTGTTCCAACTCATACCACCCTTTCAGGTGTGATCATTCCTCTATCCCCCACTCCCTCATGTGTGTGATAAGTCTTGCCCTCTCCCTCTTTAAATATCAATGCTATCTGTTTCAAACACTCCATGTAGCCATGAGATCAATAATCTCAACAAGTCCTGTGCAAAGAAATTTTTATCTGAGTTGGATACACAAAGGTAATGGACCCTAATGATATTCTGGCAGTAGTATTGAAGACTTGAGCTCCAGAACTTGCCATTCCCCTAGCCAAGCTGTTCCAGTACAGTTACAATACTTGTATCTACCCGATAACGTGGAAAATTGCCCAGGACAAATTCAACCCAACCAATTACTGCCCAACCAGTCGACTCTCGATCATCAGTAAAGTGATGGAAGGGGTTATCGACAATGCTAACCAGCAGCACCTGCTCAGCAATAACCTGCTCAGTGACGCCCAGTTTGGGTTTCACCAGGGGGTCACTCAGCTCCTGACCTGATTATATTCATGGTTTAAACATGGGCAAAGAGTTGAATTCCAGAGATGAGGTGAGAGTGACAGCCCTTTACATCAAGGTACCATTTTGGATGGGTGGTACAATGGCACAGTGGTTAGCACTGCTGCTTTACAGTGCCAGGCACCTGGGTTCAATTCCAGTTGCGGGGTGACTGTCTGTGTGGAGTTTGCACGTTCTTCCTTGGACCAAGGGTTCTCTCTTTGGAGCCAAATGGTCTTTGTGTGAAATTGGCTGCGAATAAAATATTGTTTCATATTTCTTTAACCTCTCTGAGATCTCAGCGTTCCTCCAACATTATCCTTTTGATACGCCCTGGCTCTCATCATTCCAAATGGACAGCCATGTCTTTCACTGTCTGGGCACTAAGCTCTAGAATTCCCTCCCTAAACTTCCCTACCTCTCAACCCTTCCCTTCTTCTTTGAAGACACTCCCTAAAACACATCTCTCTGACAAACTGTCCTAATACTTCCTTACATCGCTCAATGTCAAACTTTGTTTGACCAACTGCCTTTGTCATGTACTCCGGGACACTTTAATGTGTTAAAGGTGCTGAATAAATGGAAGTTGTTGTTGTTGAATGAGGTTGAAGAAGAGAGAGGGGTGTTGGGGCAGAAAGAAAGAGAAAAGAGAAAGTAACTGGAAGGTAGCGAAAAGGACTCAGAGGACTTCCTGCTTCATCAGTTCTGTCAACACTGGAACTGTGCAGGAACAGACAAATCGCTGGCACTTTTAAAAGTAATTAATTATATTTATAATTGTTCTTTCATGAGGTGACTCACAATATTTTGAGTACAGAAGTGAGGAGAAGTACATTGCAAGCAACAAAATTCTCCTGTCTATTTTCCAGGCTGACAATTTTTTATTCATCCATGGGACACGAGCGTTGCCAGCGTTTATTGCCCATTCCTAGTTGCCCGAGAGCAGTTGAGAGTCAACCATATGTGGAGTCACATGCAGGCCAGACCAGGTAAGGATGGCAGATTTCCTTTTCTAAAGGGCATTAGTGAACCAGATGGGTTTTTCCGACAATTGACAATGATTTCATGGTCATCAGTAGATTCTTTATTCCAAATATTTTTTATTCAATTCAAATTCCACCAGCTGCTGTGGTGGGATTCGAACCCGTGTCCCTGGAACATTAGCTGGGTTTGTGGATTAATAGTCTAGCGATAATATCATGAAGCCATCGTCTCCCTGGTCAGATCCCGTTATTTCTGCTGAGAGCAAATATGGCCCACTTAATGTAAATCTGCCCTTAACCAACCAGCCTTTGACAGTGCTGGCTTCACACTTCAGAAATGTCTGACAGTTAGAAGGAAAATTAAAGATTTTCATTTGCTTAGCACTTTCAAAATCCCAGGATGTTGAAGAGTGTTTCACAATCAATAAATACGATTGAAGTGTGGTTAATGTTGTAGTTCAGGAAAACATGGAAACCAATGCCATACCAGCCAGATCCCTCAAATACCAGTTTAATTATTAATCCACAGGACATGGGCATCACTGGCAAGATCAGCATTTATTTCCCAGCCCTAATTGTCACTTAGATATCACCGAGCGACTGTGACCAGATGATCTATTTTTGAAGTGATGATCCTTGAGAAATAAACCTTACCCAGGACACCAGGGAGAAATTCTCTACTCTTCCTTCTATCATATCACGAGATCATTTACATCAACAAGAAAGGGAGGCTTGGTTTAAAAGCCCTCTAAAAGACAGCACCTCCAACAGTGCTGCATTCACTCACTCTTACACAGCCTAGATTTTGGACTCGGGTTTCTGGAGTAGGAGTCCATGATGTGTTTAATTATACAACTCCACACTCCCCCAACCCCACAAACTGCCCCCCCACCTCCCCCGGTTCCCAGTGCTCTTTGTTAGATCTTTTGCCAATCATTTGAAAGTGGTGTGTTCTATTTAGTGACCATCCAGTCACCTGACACCCCTCATCACTTTGACCACTAGCCAGAGAGTGGCGAGAATGTGGGAATCATCAGCATGTGATGATACTGCGCCTTTAAGAAATGCCTTTATATCATGTTTCTGGTGAAGGGAATGTTTTAACTTCAGCGCTGATTCCGGTGCTGGTTTGTCTGCTCCAGGCACCCTACCCGCTGAGAATGCAGAAAGACAATTAACCCTGGATATTGGGGTCTTTGCAGTTTTATATATTTTTAATGCATGGCAGCTGGTGGAATTTGAATTGAATAAAAAATATCTGGAATAAAGAATCTACTGATGACCATGAAACCATTGTTGATTGCCAGAAAAACCCATCTGGTTCACTAATGTCCTTTAGGGAAGGAAATCTGCCATTGTTACCTGGCCGGGCCTACATGTGACTCCACACATGGCTGACTCTCAACTGCTCTCAGGCAACTAGGGATGGGCAATAAATACTGGCCCAGTCAGTGACGCCTGTGTCCCATGGATGAATAAAAAATTGTCAACCTGAAAAACAGGCAGGAGAATTTTGTTGCTTGCAATGTACTGAGTTAATGGAGTTTTATATATTTTTTGGGGTTGGGTTTCAGAGTTTCAGGTTTAATTATGTTGATTGATAAGAGCGTATCATGTGATACTGGGAGAAGCTAGACTTACAGAGAGGCAAGCAGGCAGTTTCTGCTTGGACTTTCAAAGAGCAGCAACTCTTCTCTCTCTCTCCCCCTCTGGAGATTGAAGTCTGGCACCTGCTAGAAAATAGGTATCTCTCTCTCCAGAGGTTTTTAAAGGCTTGAGGACTGGCAACTCACATTTGCCTGTGTGTTTCTGCTAATTTATTCTGAAGGACAGATTAAGGCTATGGAGAACATTGCTAAAACTGGAACTAATAAAGATAGGTTAGTAGTTAAGAATTATAACTTGTCATGTTTAAGTATTTCAATTTATAAAAGATATGCTAATTCTTTTTGTTATAGTTTAACTGTGCTGCTAAATAAAGTTTGTTTTAATAAAAGTTTCCTCGTGGATCAATAGAATCACACCTGGAGTGAAACATCTTATGCCTGTGTACCTGAAAAGGAGCCAGTGTACAGCAGCTAGGGGATTTTTACAATAACTTCATTGCAGTGTAAATGTAAGTCTACTTGTGACTAAGAAATAAACTTTACATTTATTTTTACTTAATGCCAAAACTGAATAAAGTTGGGGTATAATTTCATAATATACCTTAGAGTTTCTGATCTGCTCCCTAAGATCGATACCTTTAAGGCAAAACTCGATACACTCAAGGAAGAGAGAAATAGAAGAACACGCTACAGGGCGAGGTGAGGTAGGAGGAGATTCATGTGGAAGGTACACACTAACACAGAGCAAATGGGCTGAATGGCCTGTTTCTCTGTGCTGGGAATTTGACGTAATTCTATTGTTGTAAATAAGAGCAGAGTGTGAGCAGAGAATGAAATTAAACTTCCGCATGATGTCCCTGTCCATGCAGAGTGAAGCCACAGGGATCCAACACCATACAATCAGAACATCTGATGAAAAAGCTGCATGCAAGCCTCAAATTGGTTCAGGCAAACAGGTTGAGAGTTTTGTATCCATGTCAACAGCACAAGTGAATTCTAATCCACTCAAAAGCCAAAGGACAGATATGGAGTGTGAGTGAGACCAGCCATGAGAAACAGTTTGTAATATTTGTTCTGTTGTTGCTACATGATGGGAATATAGTCTGACAGTTGAAATTGGTGTACAAATGGGTTACAAATCATACAGACCCCCACATATGACAAACGCCCAGCTTGTTATTGCAAATTTGTGTTTGTAGGAGCTGTTCAGTAAAAGCAGATGGCTCCCTGGCAATGCAGAGCACGACAGTCTGAGGAGGAAGTATGCAAACGTAACTAACAATGACAGACAGGATAAAAATCCCCTGCTTCCCACCATTTCTAATACTTACCAACAAATACAGACATTCTTACCCCACCCTCTTCCCCCTGCTCCCCCGCAGCTGAGAGATTCCCTCTGCCTCAGCCCCTGGTGATCCAAAACAGTCAAGGAGATCAGTCTGACCCTGATAATTTTACGCTGTAGCTAACTCTCCACCAACTGCCCTGTACGTGATTGAGTGAGATACATCGGGATGTGTTTTATGTACTCTGTATTTATATTCTGATGAAATATCACTCACCCAGAACGTTAGCTTTTGTTTCTCCAGCTCACTACTGTTCCTCCCATCTCCTTATCACATAAATACAGTGGTTACTAGAGCAGGTCAGAGGCGAACAATCCTGTGGTGAGTAACTCACCTCCTGACTCCCCAAAGCCTGTCCACCATCTACAAGGCACAGGTCAGGAGTCTGATGGAACATTCCCCCCTTGCCTGGATGGGGGCAGCTCCAACAACACTCAAGAAACTCCACACCATCCAGGACAAAGCAGCCCTGCTTGATTGGCACCACATCCACAAACATCCATTCCTTCCACCGTGAATGCTCAATCACAGCAGTGTGTACAATCTATAAGATGCACTGCAGGAACTCACCAATCCTCCTTAGGCAGCATCTTTCAAACCCATGACTCCTTCCATCTCGAAGGACAAGAGTGGCAAATAAATGGGAACACCGCCACCTCCAAGTCGTTCGTCATCCTGACTTGGAAATGCATTGCACATTCTCCCCATGTCTGCGTGGGTTTCCTCCGGGTGTTCTGGTTTCTTCCCACAGTCTGAAAGATGTGCTGGTTGGGTGCATTGACCCGAGCAGGTGCCAGAGTTAGGCATCTCGGGGAATTTCACAGTAACTTAATTGCGGAGGTAATGTAAACTTTACTTGTGATGAATAAATAAACTTTACTTTATCGTCGTTCCTTCACTGTTGCTGAGTCAAAATCCTAGAACTTCCTCCCTAACAGCACTGTGGGTGTACCTACACCACACAGACAGCAGCGGTCCAAGGACAGAGCTCACTACCAACTCCTCAAGAGCAAATAGGAACGGGCAGAAATTAGGAACGGACAGTGACATCCACCCTCTGGAAATGAATTAAAAAAACCTCTGCACCATTCTTCTATTTCCTGTCACTGAGTCAGTCTCTTATCACAATCCTCTTTATTCCAGGGCTATAACTTTGCTGATCATGTCAATCCTTCCTGCTGGCGGGATCTTCTGGTGCTACCAATGGTGAATCTCTGAATCATAGAATCCCTACAGTGTAGGAGGAGGTCATCCAGCCCATCGGGTCTGCACCAACTCTCTGACAGAGTATCTTATCCAGGATCTCTCCCCTGCCCTATCCCCATAACTCCACACATTTATCATGGCCAATCCATTTAACTGCCACACCTTTGGACTGTGGGAGGAAACCGGAGCACCCGGAGGAAACCCGCGGAGACACGCGGAGAATGTACAAACTCCACACAAACAGTGACCCAAGCCAGGAATCGAACACGGGTCCCTGGCACTGTGAGGCAGCAGTGCTAACCACTGCGTCAATATTCATTGAGCATCTGGGAGAAGAAGGAAATAATAACTGGGATTTGCTCAAAATCAGCAGGACAGAGGAAGAAATTGATGCAGATTGATTTCAGTAAGTACAAAGCACATCATCATCACCAGAATTCAGATTGGAAGTGGAGAGCGGGGGGAGGGGTATGAATGTAGGAATAACAAGGCAGCAGCACATTCAACAGGAACTTGCCGACCAATGGGAAACCTAGTGAGTACATGGCATGGAATTTTCCCAGGAGCTAACCCTGATTTGATTACAGAAATGCAATGGAAATGAATTCTGCTGTGTTACTAGCCAGTGAGAGGTCACAGCCCATTCATAAGAGTGGGGCTAATGGAATGGACCTTTCAAAGAGTTATCAGAGGCATGATGGGAAAACATTCCTGAATAGATGTCAATACCACAAGTGCGGATTATGGACTGAAAGATACAAATTTAATTTTAACACACAAAAGCATCAAGTTAATGTCATTAAATTGTTCTAAAGATAAAGATTGAATCTGTTTTATGTATTCTCCTCATCCAATCTCTACCTTGGTATTTCACCCAGAAAATTCTCCGGGCAGAATTCTCCTGTCCCACCACCACGGGAATTTGATTGGCCAGGAGGAGTCATGTAAAGGCCCATTGGCCTCAAGTTGGTCAAAAATGATTGAAAGTTGCTTTCTTAGTGTGTGAGAACTTAACCTTCAGGTGAAACTTCCTATGTGAGAAACTTTCATGATCTTTGAGTGACTGGGACTCTTTGTTAATGAGACACACCTGCTCACCCTCGCACCAAACTCTTGTTTTCAAATCCCTCCACGATCTCACCCTCGTGTAACTTCACCCAGACATTGCACACCTCGGAAATCCCGACGTTCCTCCAAAACATCCCCATTTTAATCCCTTCACCACTGGGGGCTGTGCTTCCAGCTGCTGACATCCCAAGTTCTGAAATCACTTCCCGAAACCTCCAGCCTGTTGTAAGGTTGTCTCAGGAAAGAGGTCCAGATACTTGTCCAGTTGAACAGCAACTGTTTAATATTAACAGATAACCATCGCGATATCAACATACACCAGGTGCTATCCCCATACTGATTTCCAGACTCACTGCCACGTGACTCACTACAACACAATGTTGACAATATTGTTTCAACAGTCCCAGATTAACCCTGATAGTCCCAAACAGCCTAACACTACAACACCTCCCCACCTCCTCCTCTTCCTCTATTTTGGACACCCCTTAAAACCTATCGCTTTGATTAAGCTTTGGTCACTTGCTGCAATAACTTCTTAAGCAGATTTTGCCCACATTTATTTGACATCATTTTTGTGAAGGATTTGGGAATGCTTTGCTGTGTTCAAGTTGCAGAGTAACTGCAAAATGTTAATTAATTCACAAACAATTAAACTTCACTTTCTTGGAAACATAATGCCATTGTTTTAACATCATGATTATATTTTTTGTCATTCAATTGTTTAAATACCCTGAATGGAGCAGGGCTCTGGGAGCTGTACAAAGGCAAACCAGCAAGAAGCTACACAAGGTAGCAATCTATTATATGTCAAAAATTATGTAAATGCAAATCATTCCTTTCTTCCATCATATGTTTTGATATTTGAAATGTAAATTAAAACTACACACAGACAGTAATCCGATTTCAGGGATGTGTAGGTTAGGTGGATTGGCCATGCTAAAATTTCTCTTTGTGTCACATGTTGTGCAGGTTGTGGGGGGGTGGGGGAGGTGAATAGCAGAGTAAACACTTGGGAACAGATCCGGCTGGGATTTCCCCTCAGTGTTAGGAGGTTCACGTAGGATTACAAGCATTGGGCTTGGGTGAGATTGTTATCAGTGCAGACTTGATGGGCTGAAGGGCCTCCTTCTGCACAGTAGGGATTCTATGAGTCTGTGATCATTATTTTGTTACCGGGTCTCTGTCGTACCAAGTGTCTGTGTTACCGCATCCCTCTGTTACTGGGTCCCTCTGTTACTGAGTCACCGTGTTAATGGGTCCCCGTGTTACCGCGTCCCCATGTTACCGCATCCCTGTGTTACCCAGTCCCTGTGTTACCGCATCCTTATGTTACCGGGTCCCTGTGTTACCGGGTCCCTGTGTTACCGGGTCCCTGTGTTACCCAGTCCCTGTGTTACCGCACCCTTGTGTTACCGGGTCCCCAATGTTACTGAGTCCCTGTGTTACCGCATCCTTATGTTACCGGGTCCCTGTGTTACCGGGTCCCTGTGTTACCGGGTCCCTGTGTTACCGAGTCCCTGTGTTACCGAGTCCCTGTGTTACCGGGTCCCTGTGTTACCCAGTCCCTGTGTTACCGCACCCTTGTGTTACCGGGTCCCCAATGTTACTGAGTCCCTGTGTTACCGCATCCTTATGTTACCGGGTCCCTGTGTTACCGGGTCCCTGTGTTACCGGGTCCCTGTGTTACCGAGTCCCTGTGTTACCGAGTCCCTGTGTTACCGGGTCCCTGTGTTACCGGGTCCCTGTGTTACCGGGTCCCTGTGTTACCGGGTCCCTGTGTTACCGAGTCCCTGTGTTACCGGGTCCCTGTGTTACCGGGTCCCTGTGTTACCGGGTCCCTGTGTTACCGGGTTCCTGTGTTACCGGGTCCCTGTGTTACCGGGTCCCTGTGTTACCGGGTCCCTGTGTTACCGGGTCCCTGTGTTACCGGGTCCCTGTGTTACCGAGTCCCTGTGTTACCGGGTCCCTGTGTTACCGGGTCCCTGTGTTACCGGGTCCCTGTGTTACCGGGTCCCTGTGTTACCGGGTCTCTCAGTCTCTAAGCCTGATCTCCCTGGACAGGACTCTCCAGTATGATTCTCTGGGGGACATTTCCTGCCTCTGTTTTTGGTGGGCAGGACTGGTGCTGAGACTATGACTGTCATGCCATTGGGATTACCACCTCACCTCACCCCACCCCACCCCACCCCACCCCACCCCACCCCACCCCACCCCACCCCACCCCACCCCACCCCACCCCACCCCACCCCACCCCACCCCACCCGATGACACAATGGGGTTCCAGAACCAGGGGTCACAGTCTGAGGATTCAGAGTAGACCATTTAGGACGGAGATGAGGAGACATTTCTTCACCCAGAGAGTGGTGAGCCTGTGGAATTCATTATCACAGGAAGTAGTTGATGCCAAAACATTGAATGTATTCAAGAGGCGGCTGGATATCGCACTGGGGGTGAATGGGATCAAAGGTTATTGGGCGAAAACAGGATTAGGCTATTGAGTTGGATGATCAGCCATGATTGTGATGAATGGTGGGACAGGCTTGAAGGGCTGAATGGCCTTCTCCTGCTCCTATCTTTTATTTTCTAGCCATAAAAGTTAGGAGCTCAATTATCATCCAGTGTGATATAACTGGTGCTTTCCTGCTTGATTATCACCCACAGCAGATAATCCCAGACTCCATCGTGACTTCACAACGGAGGGTTTACAACAGTTCCTGACAGAGAGCAGGTGAAGAGCAATGAGCAGGGTGTGTGGGTTAGAACGGGCACCAGGAGGGAGTGAGTCATGCCTGGGACAGCACCCTGGCAGTGACCAGGGCATTGCCCCCTGAACTCTTCCCTCGACACTGCCCCCTGGCAATCCCCCAGCACTGCCAGAGGCACGGCCAGTGGGCAGCGCCAGGGAGCAGTTCTCAGGAACTGGGGGGGCTTCTGATGGGGGGTGGGGGGCGGGGGCGGGGGGCTGGTATTCAATGCTGCGAGGTGGGGGATTCTTTATCTTAGTTTAATTATATTCAGATCTGGACCTTGGAAAGCCACTGTTGCTTCAGACGAGGCATCTCTGAATGAGGCCATTCCACCCACGTGATGCCGTGGGTCCCACCTCCGGGATTGTATTTGACCAAGTGTCAGACGATCTGATGGGAAAAGCCAGCAGTGAAGCTGGTGAGCCGCAGACCAATTTCACCCAACTGAACTAACACTTGGTCAAAAGAAATGGACAAATCCACCCTCTGCGTTTGTCCACCTGGGAGACAAACTAATGACTCCTAAAAAAGAGAGAGAAAGCCAGATATTGATCTCAAATTTGCAAAACCCTCCCAATCTCCAATTCAACCCCGTGCTTAATTAACAACACAAACGATCTATTGCTGACCGGAGTGAGGCATGTGCTGGTGGCCTATATAAAAACTCCTTCCTCACCTCTCTACGCTGAAGGGCTCGAGGCTTCCTGTCCCAGGATGCAGATATCAGCAATGGCAGCTACAAGGGGAACAGGTGGGGTACAAAGGTGCTGAGGCCAGGTCACCTTTGCTGTGTGTTAGAAGGAAACACCCCCCCCCCTCCCCTCCCCCCAATGAAGGATCCACTGATGAAGAAGCTGTGCTCCTAAAGCTCGTGATTCCAGATCAACCTGTTGGACTTTAACCTGGTGTTGTGAGACTCCTGATTGGATGAATGAATCAGTCATTCATGATGCTGACCTCCTTGGAGCTTCGACTACCCAGGTCTCCAGGAGACCGACTGGACATTTAAATATTCGAAGGAAGTGAGGCAGGATTGTACAAAGTTTGAGATAACATTTTGAATTGAACTCAAAGGGTCAACAGGGAAATGATTCCAGAGGAGAAGTGATATTTGTGTTGGTTCCTGCTCGGAACACATTGAAGAACAAATGAAGCAATTACAGCCAATGATACAAAGGCAACAACAGAGAAATATAATCTCGGTGTGAATTTTAAATGATCAGATTTCATTTCAGGAATGGTGCTGTTCTGCAATAGGGGCAGTTTAGGAACGCCCAACCTCACTGGCAAACATTTAGAAATGAAATTGTGATTAACTAAATCTGAAGGGATTGAATATTCATAAGAATTCAGAACCAGATGGACTGCACCCATGCATACTTAAGGAAATGATAGTGAGGGGAGTGGGGGGGGGGGCCGGGGGGAAGCAAGGCTGAAAAGTAACTTGTGCCTCATTACATCTGGGAGCAGTACCAGAAGATCAGGAAATAGCTCCAGTTCCAATTGTGTTTAAAAAAAGGTCAATCCACAGGATCCAGGGAAACATCGACCCATCTGTAAATAACTAGAAGGATAAGTGGCCTCAAGAAGGCATATGGCATGTTTGCCTTCATCAGCCGGGGCATTGAGTTCAAGAACTGTAGACTCACTGTTTGACTGGAATTGGCTTGGGCTAGGATCCAGAATTTCCTAAAACAAGGCACATTTAGAACGATACTTCAGAAACAAAGTGTGAGAGAATGAAATAAAGACAAGGACCAGGATTTTCTGTTCCTGCCTCTGGTGAGTGTCGGAGTCGGCAGGAAGATAAAACATCACCAGATATTGGCAAGGATTTCCAGAATCACAGAAGAGGCCCTTCGGCCCATCGAGTCTGTACTGACACATGAAATGTCCTGATCTGCCCACCCAATCCCACTTGCCAGCAGTTGGCCCATAGCCCTGAATGTTATGATGTGCGAAGCGCTCATCCAGGTACTTTTTAAACGATGTGAGGCATCCGCACCCCCACCACCCTCCCTGGCAGCACATTCCGGACTCTGAGTAAAAAAAGTTTTCCCTCAAACCCTCCTTAAACCTCCCACCCCTCACTTTTAACCTGTGTCCCGTCATAACTGACCCTTCAGCTAAGGGGAACTGCTGTTCCCTATCCACTCTGTCCATGCCTTCAGAATCTTATACACCTCAATCAGGTCACCCCCTCGGTCTTCTCTGTTCCAACGAAAACAACCCAAGCCTATCCAACCGCTCTTTGTAACTTAAATGTCCCACCAGCATCCTGGTGAATCTCCTCTGCACCCCCTCCAGTGCATTCACCCCAAAGCAGGCTCTTGCTCTCTGCATCAGCCTTCAATGGTGGAATGCGATTCCTGACATGTAATGTAGAGAAGAGCATTTAAATGTGATGAATACTCGTTTATAAAGCCTGCTTTCCAGTATCATCCCACTATCATGGAAATCGCAGGATCCCTACAGTGCAGAACGAGGTCACTCGGCCCATCTAGTCTACAATCTCACACAGGGGAATCTCCGTCATCCCACATATTTACCCCAACAATCCCTCTAACCTATGCGTTCCGGGACACTAAGGGGCAACTTACCTTGGCCAATGCAAGCTGATTGTCTCTGCTGACTGGATAGCATGAGTACAAATGCCTGCATGAAAGTGTCAGAAATATTATCGTTAGGACTGATTTGTAAGATAACTCCCATTGCTGTATTTTTATGAAGGTTACCTTTCAGGCAGCACATTCCAGATCACAACAATGGCTTTTTTTAAAAGCAAATTCAAACCCCCGCACCCCCCCCCTCAGCCCCCTCCTTCTCCCCACCCTCTTAGCCTCCTCCTTCTCTCCACCTCCTCAGCCCTCCTCCTCCTCCCCACTGCCTTAGCCCCCCTCCTTCTCCCCACTCCACCAGCCCCCCCCTCCTTCTCCCCAACCCCTCAGCTCTCCCCCTTCTCCCCACCTCCTCAGCCCCCTCCTTCTCTCCACCCCCTCAGCCCTCCTCCTCCTCCCCACTGCCTCAGCCCCCCTCCTTCTCCCCACCCCGTCAGCCCCCCCTCCTTCTCCCCAACCCCTCAGCTCCCCCCCTTCTCCCCACCTCCTCAGCCCCCCCTTCTCCCCACCCCCTCAGCCCCCTCCTTCTCCCCACCCCCTCAGCCCCCTCCTTCTCTCCACCCCCTCAGCCCCCTCCTTCTCTCCACCCCCTCAGCCCTCCTCCTCCTCCCCAATGCCTTACAGGGCACTTACAGGAGGTTGGGACATGGTAGGGAATATAGGGAGGAATGTAAGTTGCCTCAGGTGCCACATAGAACATAGAACATTACAGCGCAGAACAGGCCCTTCGGCCCACAATGTTGCGCCGACCAGCTTTTTAAAAAAAACAACACTAACCCACTAATCTAAACCAATCCCATTTCGTCCATAAACCTATCCACAGATCTCTTAAACGCCCCCAAACTAGGCGCATTTACAACTGCAGCTGGCAGGGCATTCCAGTCCTTCACCACCCTCTGGGTAAAGAACCTACCCCTGACATCAGTCCTATAACTACCCCCCCTTAATTTAAAGTCGTGCCCCCTCATGCTAGCTTTCTCCATCCTAGGAAAAAGGCTATCACTATCTACCCTGTCTAAACCTCTAATCATCTTATATGTTTCAATAAAGATCCCCTCTTAGCCGCCTTCTTTCCAGTGAAAACAACCCCAAATCTTTCAGTCTCTCCTCATAGGATCTCCCCTCCATATCAGGCAACATCCTGGTAAACCTCCTCTGCACCCTCTCCAAAGCCTCCACATCCTTCCTGTAATGTGGGGGCCAGAACTGCACACACAACTCCAAGTGCGGCCGCAGCAGAGTTGTGTACAGTTGCATCATGACGCTGCGACTCCTAAATTCAATCCCCCTACCAATAAACGCCAAGACACCGTATGCCTTCTTAACAACCTTATCTACTTGATTCCCAACTTTCAGGGATCTATGTACACATACACCTAGATCCCTCTGCTCCTCCACACTATTCAAAGTCCTCCCGTTAGCCCTATACTCAACACATCTGTTATTCCTACCGAAATGAATTACCTCACACTTCTCCACATTAAACTCCATCCGCCATCTCGCAGTCCAGCTCTGCAACCTTTCTAAGTCACCCTGCAAACTATGACACCCTTCCTCACAATCTACCACACCTCCGACATGTGGGAGTTCCTGGTGGTGTCACGTGTCCCCAAGGTCCACATCTGCAGTAAATGTTTAGAACTGCAGCGCTTGAGGGCCCGGGTCAGGCAACTCGAGGGGCAGCTGGAAGATGAGTTTCTAGTCAGGGAGAACGAGGAGATAATGGCTGGGAACCATGAGCAGGAGGAGGTCTCAAGGGCTGAAGAGAAGGGAGGATGGACGACTGTTAGGAGGGGAAAGAGGAAGAAGAAGAGTAGTCAGGGTCCCCCGGCCTCCCCAGAGACCCCCCATGGTTCATCAACAGGGGCACAGAAAGGTAGGCAGGAGGGGGAGACTAACTTAGAGGGACAGAAGGGGGCCGGTAAGGTGATAGTGGTAGGGGACGGGAGGGTCAGAGGTATCGATAGGAGGTTCTGTGGACAGAGGTGTGACTCCAGGATGGTGGTCTGCCTTCCTGGAGCAGGGGTCAAGGACGTATCGGACAGGGTAGAGGGAATTTTGAAAGGGGAGGGGCACAGGCTGAGGTCATAGTACATGTAGGGGAGGGGGACATAGGAAGGAGGAGTAGGGTAGAGGTCCGTAGGCAATTTAGGGAGTTGGGGGCCAAACTAAAGAGTAGGACCTCTAGGGTGGCACTCTCTGGGTTGTTGCCCAGTACCAGCAGGGCAAAGAATGACGAGATCATGCAGCTGAATGCATGGTTGAGGGATTGGTGTAGGGTAGAGGGCTTTACTTTTGTGGATCACTGGGAGGTGTTTAGGAGAGAAGGGCAATTGTACAGGAGGGGTGGGGAGAATTTGAACGGGAGGGGAACTAATGTCTTAGCGGGGAGGGTAGCTGGGGTGTTTACGAAGGGTTTAAACTAATATGGAGGGGGGGTGGGGAGGTGGCTGGGAGAGAGTCGGGTGAAAGGAAAAGTATCAGGGAGAAGGAGGTTCCGAGGGACACTTGTGGGTTGAACTGTGTCTGTTTCAATGCTAGGAGTGTGGCAGGGAAAACGGATGAGCTTAGGGCTTTGATGTTTGTGAGGCAGTTAGATGTGGTGGCTGTAACAGAGACATGGTTACGGGAGGGGCAGGACTGGCAGCTGAATGTTCCTGGGTACAAGTGTTTTAGGTGTGACAGAGGAGGGTTGAAGAGAGGTGGAGGAGTGGCACTGTTAGTCAAGGAAAGCATCACAGTAGTGCAGAGGGAGGACAATATAGAAGAGATAGGGATTGAGTCACTGTGGGTGGAGTTGAGGAATAAAAAGGGAGAGATTACGTTGCTAGGGGTGTAATATAGGCCACCTATAATGTATTAGAGGTCAGTGGAGGAAGGCATTTGCAGGGGCATTTTGGACAGGTGCAGGAAGAATAGGGTGGTTGTAGTGGGGAACTTTAATCTTCCTGGAGTGAATTGGAGGGGGCCTAGAGCTGGGGGTACGGAGGGAGAGGAGTTTGTGAAATGTGTTTTGGAAGAGTCTCTAGAGCAGTATGTAACTAGTCCGACTAGGGGAGGGACTATACCGGATTTAGTGTTGGGAGACGAACCTGGGCAGGTGGGTGAGGTAGAGGTAGGCGAACATGTGGCTAATAGTGACCACAAGTCCGTCTACTTTAGGATAAAATGGAAAGGGACGATTGCCGGCCGAATGGGAGTGTGCTGAACTGGGGAAAGGCGAACGATGCCAGGATTAGGAGGGAGCTGCAGCAAACTGATTGGGAGGGACTGTTAGCTGGCAAGTCCACGGTTGGCAAGTGGGAGGCTTTTAAGGGCAAAATGAAATGGTTGCAGGGGAGGTATGTTCCGGTTAAGCAGAAGGATGGGAAAAGTAGGATTTGAGAGCCGTGGATTACAGGGGGTATTGAAGACTTGGTCAGGAAGAAGAGGGAGGCGTATGTTAGGTCGAAACGACTGGGAACTGGAGGAATATAGAGAGAGTAGGAGGGAGCTAAAAAGGGGAATTAGAAGGGCGAAGAGAGGGCATGAAATGGCTTTGGCTGGTAGGATTAAGGAAAATCCGAAGGCATTTTATTCCTATATTAGGAGCAAGAGAGTAGTTAGAGGGAAAATTGGTCCTCTTAGGGACAAAAGTGGGGAGATATGTATTGATCCTGGACCGGTAGATGGGCGCCGCAACAGCTCGGTGACTAGCACTGCTGGCTGTGCAGGCACATGGATTTGGGCCTGTGTCTGTGGGAGTTTGCGCATTCTCCCTGTGGATGCGTGGGTTTCCTCCGGGCGCTCCGGTTTCCTCCCACACCCCAAAGATGTGCTCTTAGGCTGATTGGTTTTACGAAATTGTCACTATTCTCCCCTGAATCTGGCTAAGTCAGGGGGTCTATTCGTAGACACGCAGGGTAGAATAGGTGTAGGGTGATGCGGCGGCACGGGCTTGTTGGGCCGAAGGGCCTGTTTCCCGTGCTGGGTTGTTCTTTGTACTTTGACTCAGCCCCCTCCTTCTCCCCACCCCACTCAGCCCTCTCCTTCTCCCCACCTCCTCAGCCCCCCTCCTTCTCCACCCCCTCAGCCCCCTTCCTTCTCCCCACCCCCTCAGCCCCCTCCTTCTCCCCACCACCTCAGCCCCCCCTCCCCACCCCCTCAGCCCCCCTCCTTCTCCCCACCCCCTCAGCTCCCCCCTCCTTCTCCCCACTCCCTCAGCCCCCCTCCTTCTCCCCACCCCCTCAGCCCCCCTCCTTCTCCCCACCTCCTCAGCCCCCCCTCCTTCTCCCCACCCCCTCAGCCCCCCTCCTTCTCCCCACCTCCTCAGCTCCCCCTCCTTCTCCCCACCTCCTCAGCCCCCCTCCTTCTCCCCACCCCCTCAGCCCCCCTCCTTCTCCCCACCTCCTCAGCTCCCCCTCCTTCTCCCCACCCCCTCAGACCCCCTCCTTCTCCCCACCGCCTCAGCCCCCCTCCTTCTCCCCACCTCCTCAGCCCCCCCTCTCCCCACCCCCTCAGCCCCCTCCTTCTCCCCACCTCCTCAGCTCCCCCTCCTTCTCCCCACCCCCTCAGCCCCCCTCCTTCTCTCCATTCCCTCAGCCCCCCTCCTTCTCCCCACCTCCTCAGCTCCCCCTCCTTCTCCCCACCCCCTCAGCCCCCCTCCTTCTCCCCACTCCCTCAGCCCCCCTCCTTCTCCCCACCTCCTCAGCTCCCCCTCCTTCTCCCCACCCCCTCAGCCCCCCTCCTTCTCCCCACTCCCTCAGCCCCCCTCCTTCTCCCCACCTCCTCAGCTCCCCCTCCTTCTCCCCACCCCCTCAGCCCCCCTCCTTCTCCCCATCTCCTGAGCCCCCCTCCTTCTCCTCACCCCCTCAGGCCCCCTCCTTCTCTCCACCTCCTCAGCTCCCCCTCCTTCTCCCCACCCCCTCAGCCACCCTCCTTCTCCCCACCCCCTCAGCCCCCCTCCTTCTCTCCACCTACTCAGCTCCCCCTCCTTCTCCCCACCTCCTCAGCCCCCTCCTTCTCTCCATCTCCTCAGCCCCCCCTCCTTCTCCACCCCCTCAGCTCCCCCTACTTCTCCCCACTCCCTCAGCCCCCCTCCTTCTCCCCACTCCCTCAGCCCCCCTCCTTCTCCCCACTCCTCAGCCCCCCTCCTTCTCCCCACCTCCTCAGCCCCCCTCCTTCTCCCCACCCCCTCAGCCCCCTCCTTCTCCCCACTCCCTCAGCCCCCTCCTTCTCTCCACCTCCTCAGCTCCCCCTCCTTCTCCCCACTCCCTCAGCCCCCCTCCTTCTCCCCACCTCTTCAGCCCCCCTCCTTCTCTCCACCTCCTCAGCCCCCCCTCCTTCTCCACCCCCTCAGCTCCCCCCTCCTTCTCCCCACTCCCTCAGCCTCCCTCCTTCTCCCCACCCCCTCAGCTCCCCCTCCTTCTCCCCACCCCCTCAGCTCCCCCTCCTTCTCCCCATTCCCTCAGCCCCCCTCCTTCTCCCCACTCCCTCAGCCCCCCTCCTTCTCCCCAACCCCCTCAGCCCCCCTCCTTCTCCCCACCCCCTCAGCCCCCCTCCTTCTCCACCCCCTCAGCTCCCCCCTCCATCTCATAGAACATAGAACATAGAACATAGAACATTACAGCGCAGAACAGGCCCTTCGGCCCATGATGTTGCGCCGACCAGTTCCAAAACAATGACCCACTAACCTAAACCAATCCCTTTTCGTCCATAAACCTATCCACAGATCTCTTAAACGCCCCCAAACTAGGTGCATTTACAACTGCAGCTGGCAGGGCATTCCAGTCCCTCACCACCCTCTGGGTAAAGAACCTACCCCTGACATCTGTCCTATAACTACCCCCCCTTAATTTAAAATCGTGCCCCCTCGTGCTAGCTTTCTCCATCCTAGGAAAAAGGCTATCACTATCTACCCTGTCTAAACCTCTAATCATCTTATATGTTTCAATGAGATCCCCTCTTAGCCGCCTTCTTTCCAGCGAAAACAACCCCAAATCTCTCAATCTCTCCTCATAGGATCTCCCCTCCATACCAGGCAACATCCTGGTAAACCTCCTCTGCACCCTCTCCAAAGCCTCTACATCCTTCCTGTAATGTGGGGACCAGAACTGCACACAAAACTCCAAGTGCGGCCGCACCAGAGATGTGTACAGTTGCATCATGACGCTGCGACTCCTAAATTCAATCCCCCTACCAATAAACGCCAAGACTCCGTATGCCTTCTTAACAACCTTATCTACTTGATTCCCAACTTTCAGGGATCTATGTACACATACACCTAGATCCCTCTGCTCCTCCACATTATTCAAAGTCCTCCCGTTAGCCTTATACTCAACACATCTGTTATTCCTACCGAAATGAATTACCTCACACTTCTCCACATTAAACTCCATCCGCCACCTCTCAGCCCAGCTCTGCAACCTTTCTAAGTCATCCTGCAAACTATGACACCCTTCCTCATAATCTACCACACCTCCGACTTTGGTGTCATCAGCAAACTTACTAATCCACCCAACTATACCCTCATCCAGATCATTAATAAAAATTACAAACAGCAGTGGCCCCAAAACAGATCCCTGAGGCACACCACTCGTAACCGAACTCCATGACGAATATTTACCATCAACCACCACTCTCTGTCTCCTATCTGCTAGCCAATTCCTGATCCAATTACCTAGATCACCCCCAATCCCATACATCTGCATTTTCTGCAGAAGCCTACCATGGTGAACCTTATCAAACGCCTTGCTAAAATCCATATACACCACATCAACTGCCTTACCCCTATCCACCTCTTTGGTCACTTTCTCAAAGAACTCGATAAGGTTAGTAAGGCATGACCTACCCGCTACAAAACCATGCTGACTGTCTCTAATCAACTCATTACTTTCCAAATAACTATAAATCCTGTCTCTAATAATCCTTTCCAAAACCTTACCCACCACAGAAGTAAGACTCACCGGTCTATAATTCCCAGGGAAGTCCCTTCTCCCCTTCTTAAACAATGGGACAACATTTGCTGTCCTCCAATCTTCTGGTACTATACCAGAGACTAACGACGACCTGAAGATCAGAGCCAGAGGCTCCGCAATCACCCCTCTTGCCTCCCAAAGAATCCTAGGGTAAATCCCATCTGGACCAGGGGACTTATCTATTTTCAATCCCTCTAAAATATCCAGCACATCCCCCGTATCAACTGCAATACTATCTATTTCACACCCCTGCACCCCAGTGTCCTCCTCAGCTACATTCCTGTCCCCTTGCGTGAACACCGAAGAGAAATATTGGTTCAACGCTTCTCCAATCTCCTCCGGTTCCACACACAACTTCCCTCTACTGTCTGTAACTGGCCCTAATCTTGTCCTAACCAACCTTCTGTTCTTGACATACCTGTAAAACGCCTTAGGGTTCTCCTTAATCCTATCAGCCAAAATCATCTCATGTCCTCTTTTAGCCCTTCTTAACTCCCTCTTCAACTCCCTCCTAGCCAATCTAAAACTTTCTAATGCACTACCTGAGCCCTCAAGCCTCATCCGAACATAAGCCTCCTTTTTCTTCCTAACCAACGAATCAACTTTTTTGGTGCACCACGGTTCCCTGGGCCTACCAAATCCTCCTTGCCTGACAGGGATATACCTATCACAGACCCGCAATAGCTGCTCCTTGAAAAATCTCCACATCTCGGATGTTCCCAGTCCCTGTAATCTCCCATTCCAACCAATGCTTCCTAATTCTCTCCTAATAGCCTCATAATTACCCTTCCCCCAGCTGAAACTACTGACCCGAGGTTCATGCCTATCCCTTTCCATCACTAAGGTGAACGTAATGTCGATGTTAATTCTCCCCACTCCCTCAGCCCCCCTCCTTCTCCCCACCCCCTCAGCTCCCCCTCCTTCTCCCCACCCCCTCAGCCCCCCTCCTTCTCCACTCCCTCAGCTCCCCCCTCCTTCTCCCCACTCCCTCAGCCCCCCTCCTTCTCCCCACCCCCTCAGCTCCCCCTCCTTCTCCCCACCCCCTCAGCTCCCCCTCCTTCTCCCCACTCCCTCAGCCCCCCTCCTTCTCCCCACTCCCTCAGCCCCCTTCCTTCTCTCCACCTCCTCAGCCCCCCCTCCTTCTCCACCCCCTCAGCTCCCCCCTCCTTCTCCCCACACCCTCAGCCCCCCTCCTTCTCCCCACTCCCTCAGCCCCCCTCCTTCTCCCCACTCCCTCAGCCCCCCTCCTTCTCCCCACCCCCTCAGCCCCCCTCCTTCTCCCCACCCCCTCAGCCCCCCTCCTTCTCCACCCCCTCAGTTCCCCCCTCCTTCTCCCCACCCCCTCAGCCCCCCTCCTTCTCCCCACCCCCTCAGCTCCCCCTCCTTCTCCCCACCTCCTCAGCCCCCCTCCTTCTCCCCACCTCCTCAGCTCCCCCTCCTTCTCCCCACCTCCTCAGCTCCCCCTCCTTCTCCCCACCTCCTTAGCTCCCCCTCCTTATCCCCACCTCCTCAGCTCCCCCTCCTTCTCCCCACCTCCTCAGTTCCCCCTCCTTCTCCCCACCTCCTCAGCTCCCCCTCCTTCTCCCCACCTCCTCAGTTCCCCCTCCTTCTCCCCATTCCCTCAGCCCCCCTCCTTCTCCCCACCTCCTCAGTTCCCCCTCCTTCTCCCCACCTCCTCAGCTCCCCCTCCTTCTCCCCATCCCCTCAGCCCCCCTCCTTCTCCCCACCTCCTCAGCTCCCCCCTCCTTCTCCCCCACCCCCTCTCCCCACTCCCGTTCTTCTGCCACTTTCTGGATTTGGTATCTCTCTGATTGCTCACACTCCTGCTGCGGTAAACACTTCAAATACCACCTGATTAAATCCCTTCACAATCTGGGTCGTTTGTATTTAGAGGCGTTGAGAGAATCAGGGATTCCCCAAGGTACAGGCAGAGGCCATTCAGCCCATTGAGTCTGCACTGTCAACAATCCCACCCAGGCCCTATCCCCCTAACCCCAAGTATTTACCCTGCTAATCCCCCTTAACTAAGGGACAATTTAGCACGGCCAATCAACATAACCTACACATCTTTGGAGTGTGGGAGGAAACCGGAGCACCCGGAGGAAACTGCAGATGAAATATGGGAGGTATTTAATCACCTTGTTACCGGTCTTCTCTAATCTATTGTAAGTCAGTCATAAAATTGTAAAATTATACAGCAAAATCAGAGGCCAATCGGCCCCTCATGGTCAAGGAGAAGGGTTATGATGATTCCACAATCCAGTGATCCTTGCTTTCGTTCTAACAGATGGATAATTCCAGGCTGCCTGATTAGGATGCAATTATTCCAGGAGAGCAAGAACCCTGCTGGAACCACTGCCAATCAAATCAAATCTTCTCCCTTTACATCTGCTTTGGTTGCATAATTACATCTTTAAACTTACAGTAATAAACTGAAGCTGAGGTGGGAATCTCACACTGTACTCCAACTGCTCTTAGCCGAGAGGTATGATTTGCATCATAATTAGTTTGGGAAAGGTAAAGTTTATTTATTGTCACAAGTAGGGCTTACATTAACACTGCAATGAAGTTACTGCGAAAATCCCCTAGCTGCCCACACTGCAGCCCCTCTTCGGGGACACTGAGGAAGAATTTAGCATGGCCAGTGCACCCTAACCAGCACATCTTTCAGATTGTGGAAGGAAACTGGAGCACCCTTCATTAATCGAGGGATTGAGTTTAGGAGTCGGGAGGTAATGCTGCAACTTTACAGGACCCTCGTCAGGCCTCATTTGGAGTACTGTGCGCAGTTCTGGTCGCCTCACTATAGGAAAGACGTAGAAGCTATTGAAAGGGTGCAGAGGAGATTTACAAGGATGTTGCCTGGACTGGGAGGCATGCCTTATGAAGATAGGTTGAGGGAGCTGGGACTCTTTTCCCTGGAGAGGCGAAGGTTGAGAGGCGACCTGATAGAAGTTTATAAAATGTTGAGAGGAATAGATAGGGTGGACTCTCAGAGGCTATTTCCCCGGGTTGAAATGGTCGCTACGAGAGGACACAGGTTTAAGGTGCGGGGAAGGAAGTACAGAGGTGATGTTAGGGGTAAGTTTTTCACTCAGAGGGTGGTGAGTGAATGGAATCGGCTGCCATCGTCGGTGGTGGAGGCGAACTCGCTGGGGTCTTTTAAAAGACTTCTGGATGAGTATATGGGGTTTAATGGGATTGGGGGTTATAGATAGGTCTATAGATTGGTGGGGTTGATGTGATCGGCGCAACTCGAGGGCCGAAGGGCCTGTTTGTGCTGTAATGTTCTATGTTCTATGTTCTATGAAACTCATGCAGACACGAGGAGAACTTTGCAGTCTCCACACAGACAGTGACCCAAGAATCAACCCCAAGTCCCTGGAGCTGTGAAGCAGCAGTGCTAACCACTTTGGGCTAGCCCAAAGGCAGAGCTGTGCTGATGGTTTCAAAAACCTGCTATCAAGCCAAACAATGTGACCATCTCCTCCAATCACCCGCCTCTTGGCTGTTTAGAAATTGGATCGGTATTGGTCTTCCCCCTCTCAGTGATTCTGTCTCTGAATCAGAAGGTTCACAGTCCACTCCTGCTAATGGAGCTCAACAGCCCAGGCTGTGACTCCAGTCCAGTACCGAGTGCACTGCACCATCAGGGCTGCCATCCTTTAGCTGATATATTTGAGGAGGGTCTCCATTCAATATGAGGAGGGTCTCCATTTATGATCCTGGTCAATAATTATTCCTCATCCAATGGCTCTCGGGTGGTTATTACATTGGTGTTTGTGGGATATTGCTGTGCACAAACTGGCTGCCACATTTCCAATGTTACAACAATGACCTCACTTCCAAAATATTTCACTGTCCTGAAGTGCTTTGGGACGTCCCGGAGTGGTGCCGGGTGCTGTATTAATGACATTTCTCTTTTTTATTTTTCAATATTCTCTCTGAGCTGTTGGCTGTTAAATTTTTATCTGCTCTGACTTTGTTGACTCTTACACAAGGTCATATTTAATCATCCAATGCCTTCCTTCCAAACTGCTCAACAGCCTCAAGCTGGTTTATTTTCGTCTCCACAATCATTGCCCACACTCCTCAGCATCTCATCTGCTTTCAGCTGTACATCTGCCTCTCCAAACCGAGACTTGTTCCTTTTCAATTTTCACTTGATTTTGCACCAAATTGTTCTGGCAGCACTACCCTGTCATTAATTCACTCAGGGGTCAGGTGGCACCTTTCTGCTTTGTTAAGCTGCTTAAAACTATTATTGGAAAAGCCATTTTGCTTGTCTGCTTAACTTTGCACGTGTGCTAAACCCAGACCAGAAACGCAACAAATTGTATTTTAGCAACTGAGTGTTAACACTCCCGTACTCTGTCTAAATACCCCCATCAATTATACACAAGGTGACTTCACCCACCCTTCATCTGAGGTCAGGGATAAGGATGTAAGACTGTAGTGCATGTATCAATATCAACTTGAATGTACACAACCTCCGAGTCAAAAGGTTGTGGGGTTAAATCCCATTCGAGTGACATTGATAGAATTAGACAGATTGAGATAGAGGCTGAGGTAGATATTTATAGAATCATAAAATCCCGACAGTGCAGATCGAGGCCATTTGGCCCATTGGGTCTGCTCTGGCAATAATCCCATCCAGGCCGTATCCTTGTAACCCCATGTATTCACCCCGCTAATCCCTTTGACACTAAGGTGCAATTTAGCATGGCCAATCCACCTCACCTGCACACCTTTGGAGTGTGGGAGGAAACCGGAGCACCCAGAGGAAACCCACGCAGACATGAGGAGAATGTGCAAACTCCACACAGACAGAGATCCGAATTGGGAATTGAACCCAGGTCCTTGGTGCTGTGAGGCAGCAGTGCTAATCACTGTGCAACTGTGAAGTTATTGACAGCTCAGTTGGTGACATTCCTGCCTCGGGTTGCGGAGACTGTGGGTTCAGTTCCCATTCTGGAGACCTGAGCACAGAAGCTAGGCTGGCACTCTCGGTCCAGTTCCTGTGAAAGGCTGCACTCTCAGAGGTGTTTACTTTCCGATAAGGGGAACTAACGGGGCCAATGCGAGGGCGTATTGGGATGGGGTTGGGTGGGGTGCCAGTTCGGACAGTGATGAAAGGAAAGCTGGAGCCTTTAATATCGTTCACCAAAGCTCTGGACAAGAGACTTTTCAAATTGCCACAGCAGCTCGGAATCCCTAGTAATCCACGACCACCAGTCCTCTGCCGTTGTGAAGATGGACCAATGCTCTGGCAAATACTCAAACGTTGTCATAGCAGGACCAGAGAGCAAACGCTACAAATAAAATGAACTTACCTGCAGCTGTGAGTAAGCAGGGCCCACCTTGCTGTTTTACATGTCCTGTTCTGGTAAGGAGCCACCACATTCCGAATGTCACATCAGCCTGTCCAGGTGTATAGTTCTAGCCCTGGATTAAATTTCACTCGTTATATTTCAACGTGCTTTCTAGATGCAGCTTCTTTTAACAGTTTGACCAGAGTGAAGGCTTTTGTTTTTCAAATTGACAATAAATTAAGTCTATTTATTAGTGTCACAAATAGGCTTACATTAACACTACAATGAAGTTGCTGTGAAAATCCCCGTGTTGCCACACTCCAGCACCTGTTCGGGTACACTGAGGGGGAATTTAACACGGCCAACGCACACTAACCAGGGAGAACGTGCAGACTCTGAACAGACAGTGACCCAAGCTGGGAATTGAACCCGGGTTCTGGGCACTGTGAGGCAGCCGTGCTAACCACTGTGTCACTCTGCTGCCCCATGTTGGCACAGTGGTTAAAATGTTAGATTTAAGAAGTTTAGTTTAAGGAGTTTACCCTGAATGCGTTAAATTAGAGAAACAATTCTTTTTGGAAATGTTCACTTCCTTCTTTCAAAATTCTTTTCATGAGGTATATTTTCCTAACGTCTGTCTGTGTGACGGTTTGTGGCCATTTATTCATCAGGGACAATCTATGAGTTATGAAGTTCATTATTTCAGTATAAGCACATTGTTGTTATATTTGAAACTATTCCAAATGGAGAACAAGAGGTTAAACTTTCCCTGCTGCTGTAGCTGACAATCTATCCAATAATTGGAGGTCGGACCATTCAGGGGAACAATCAAAATAAACTTCATCCCAAAAAGACCAATCAAAATCACTAACCCTCTCTCGCTAAACTCTCTCGCTGGATTGGTCGATTCAGTTGGAGTAATGGAAATGGAGCAAAAGCAGGAAGATAGGGTTAGGGATAGAATTAGGGTTAGTGTTGGAGTCAGAGGTCAATTCGAGGTCGGGGTATTTGTGTTTGAGTTATTGCTCGTATTAGTGATAAGTTTAGGGTTGGGTTTGTGCCAGGGTTAGGGTTAGTTTCAGGATGGGTTTGGGTTCGGGTTATAGAAACATAGAAGATGGGAACATGGAGGAGGCCATTCAGCCCTTCGAGCCTGCTCTGCCATTCATCATAATCATGGCTGATCATCCAACTCAATGGCCTAATCTGCTTTCTCCCCGTAACCTTTGATCCCATTCACCCTAAGTGCTATATCCAGCCACCTCTTGAATACATTCAATGTTTTGAATCAACTACTTCCTGTGGTAATGAATTCCACAGACTCACCACTCTTTGGGTGAAGAAATGTCTCCTCATCTCCTTCCTAAATGTCTATCCTGAATCCTCACATTGTGACCCCTGGTTCTGGATTCCCCCACCATCGGGAACATCCTCCCTGCATAAGAACATAAGAGCCAGGAGCAGGAGTAGATCACCAGGCCACCCCCGGGCTTGCTCCGCCATTCAATAAGATCATGGCTCATCTGCATCTACCCTGACTAGCCCTGTTAAAAGTCTCTATGAGATTCCTCCCTCATTCATCTGAACTCCAGTGAAAACAATCCTAACCTGGTCAATCTCTCCTCATACAGCGGAGACGTTTAGAGTAGCGAAGAGTAGTGGGCGAGAAGAGGATTGGGAGAGGTTTAAATGTCAACAAAGATTGACAAAGAAATTGATAAAGGAGGGTAGGAGAAACTATGAGGCTGGGCTAGCACTTAATATAAAAAAGGATAGCAAGAGTTTTTATAAATATATAAAAAGGAAGAGGCTGGCTAGGGTGAACGTTGGACCCTTAGAGGATGAGAGGGGGGACTTAGTGGTAGGGGATGGGGAAATGGCTGAGGTCTTGAATAACTTTTTTGTTTCGGTCTTCATGGAGGAGGACATGAATAATTTGCCGGGTGTTAGCGATGGAAAGGTGGTAGGAATGAAGGGTCTTAATGACATTATTGTTACCAGAGAGGCAGTGCTCGACAGACTGGAGGGACTGATTGTGGACAAGTCCCCAGGACCGGATGGAATTTCAGACCGAGGGTTCTGAAAGAAATGGCAAAGGTGATAATGGATGCCTTGGTGGTTATTTTCCAAACGTCGCTGGATTCCGGGGAAGTGCCGGAAGATTGGAAAACGGCTAATGTTACGCCGTTGTTTAAAAAGGGTGGCAGGCAAAAGGCAGGGAATTATAGGCCGGTTAGTTTAACATCTGTTGTAGGTAAAATGTTAGAATCCGTCATCAAGGAGGAAATAGCGAGGCATCTTGAGGGGAATTGCTTGATAGAGCAGACGCAGCACGGTTTTGTTAAGGGGAAGTCGTGTCAGACAAATTTATTGGAGTTCTATGAAGATGTGTCGAGGGCGGTGGATAGAGGAGAGCCGGTGGATGTGGTCTTTCTTGATTTTCAGAAGGCGTTTGACAAGGTACCTCACAAGAGGTTATTGCAGAAGGTAAGGGGGCATGGAGTTGGGGGTAGGGTGTTAGCGTGGATAGAGGATTGGTTGTCAAATAGGAGGCAGAGAGTGGGGGTTAATGGGTGCTATTCGGATTGATGGTTGGTGACTAGTGGAGTGCCCCAGGGGTCGGTGCTGGGGCCTCAGCTATTTACCATTTATATAGATGATCTGGAGGAGGGAACGGAGTGTATGGTGTCGAAATTTGCTGATGACACCAAGATTGGTGGAACGGCAAATTGCGCGGAGGGTGTGGAGAGTCTGCAGAAGGATCTAGATAGGCTGGGCGAATGGGCCAGGAACTGGCAAATGGAATTTAATGTTGGCAAGTGCGAGGTGGTCCACTTTGGTAGGAATAATGGTAGGAAGGACTATTACTTACGTGGCGAAAAACTGCAGCAGGCGACGGTGCAGAGGGACCTCGGGGTCCTTGTGCATGAGTCGCAAAAACCCAGCTTGCAGGTGCAGCAGGTGATCAGGAAGGCGAATGGGATGCTGGCCTTCATAGCGAGGGGGATTGAATATAAAAGTAGGGAGGTTTTGCTGCAGCTGTATAGGACATTGATGAGGCCGCAGCTGGAGTACTGTGTGCAGTTTTGGTCGCTGCACTTACACAAGGATATTTTGGCTTTGGAGGGAGTGCAGAGGAGGTTTACTAGGCTGATACCGGAGTTGAGGGGGTTGAGCTATGAGGAGAGGCTGAATAAACTAGGCTTGTACTCGTTAGAGTTTAGAAGATTGAGGGGAGATCTCATTGAGACATATAAGATGATGAATGGGATGGATAGGATAGAGGTGGAGAGACTCTTCCTGCTCAGAAAGGACAGTAGGACTAGGGGGCACAGCCTCAAGATAAAGGGGGGGGGGGCGGTTTAGAACGGAGTAGAGGATGAACTTCTTCACTCAAAGGGTGGTGAATCTCTGGAATTCTCTGCCCGTTGAAGTGGTGGAGGCTGCCTCACTAAATATTTTTAAGAAGCGGGTTAACATAGAACATAGAACATAGAACATTACAGCGCAGAACAGGCCCTTCGGCCCACGATGTTGCGCCGACCAGTTACAAAACAATGATCCACTAGCCTAAACCAATCCCTTTTCATCCATAAACCTATCCACAGATCTTTTAAACGCCCCCAAACTAGGTGCATTTACAACTGCAGCTGGCAGGGCATTCCAGTCCCTCACCACCCTCTGGGTAAAGAACCTACCCCTGACATCTGTCCTATAACTACCCCCCCTTAATTTAAAATCGTGCCCCCTCGTGCTAGCTTTCTCCATCCTAGGAAAAAGGCTATCACTATCTACCCTGTCTAAACCTCTAATCATCTTATATGTTTCAATGAGATCCCCTCTTAGCCGCCTTCTTTCCAGCGAAAACAACCCCAAATCTCTCAATCTCTCCTCATAGGATCTCCCCTCCATACCAGGCAACATCCTGGTAAACCTCCTCTGCACCCTCTCCAAAGCCTCCACATCCTTCCTGTAATGTGGGGACCAGAACTGCACACAAAACTCCAAGTGCGGCCGTACCAGAGATGTGTACAGTTGCATCATGACGCTGCGACTCCTAAATTCAATCCCCCTACCAATAAACGCCAAAACTCCGTATGCCTTCTTAACAACCTTATCCACTTGATTCCCAACTTTCAGGGATCTATGTACACATACACCTAGATCCCTCTGCTCCTCCACACTATTCAAAGTCCTCCCGTTAGCCCTATACTCAACACATCTGTTATTCCTACCGAAATGAATTACCTCACACTTCTCCACATTAAACTCCATCCGCCACCTCTCAGCCCAGCTCTGCAACCTATCTAAGTCATCCTGCAAACTATGACACCCTTCCTCACAATCTACCACACCTCCGACTTTGGTGTCATCAGCAAACTTACTAATCCACCCAACTATACCCTCATCCAGATCATTAATAAAAATTACAAACAGCAGTGGCCCCAAAACAGATCCCTGAGGCACACCACTTGTAACCGAACTCCATGACGAATATTTCCCATCAACCACCACTCCCTGTCTCCTATCTGCTAGCCAATTCCTGATCCAATTACCTAGATCACCCCCAATCCCATACATCTGCATTTTCTGCAGAAGCCTACCATGGTGAACCTTATCAAACGCCTTGCTAAAATCCATATACACCACATCAACTGCCTTACCCCTATCCACCTCTTTGGTCACTTTCTCAAAGAACTCGATAAGGTTAGTAAGGCATGACCTACCCGCTACAAAACCATGCTGACTGTCTCTAATCAACTCATTACTTTCCAAATAACTATAAATCCTGTCTCTAATAATCCTTTCCAAAACCTTACCCACCACAGAAGTAAGACTCACCGGTCTATAATTCCCAGGGAAGTCCCTTCTCCCCTTCTTAAACAATGGGACAACATTTGCTGTCCTCCAATCTTCTGGTACTATACCAGAGACTAACGACGACCTGAAGATCAGAGCCAGAGGCTCCGCAATCACCCCTCTTGCCTCCCAAAGAATCCTAGGGTAAATCCCATCTGGACCAGGGGACTTATCTATTTTCAATCCCTCTAAAATATCCAGCACATCCCCCGTATCAACTGCAATACTATCTATTACACACCCCTGCACCCCAGTGTCCTCCTCAGCTACATTCCTGTCCCCTTGCGTGAACACCGAAGAGAAATATTGGTTCAACGCCTCTCCAATCTCCTCCGGTTCCACACACAACTTCCCTCTACTGTCTGTAACTGGCCCTAATCTTGTCCTAACCAACCTTCTGTTCTTGACATACCTGTAAAACGCCTTAGGGTTCTCCTTAATCCTATCAGCCAAAATCATCTCATGCCCTCTTTTAGCCCTTCTTAACTCCCTCTTCAACTCCCTCCTAGCCAATCTAAAACTTTCTAATGCACTACCTGAGCCCTCAAGCCTCATCCGAACATAAGCCTCCTTTTTCTTCCTAACCAACGAATCAACTTTTTTGGTGCACCACGGTTCCCTGGGCCTACCAAATCCTCCTTGCCTGACAGGGATATACTTATCACAGACCCGCAATAGCTGCTCCTTGAAAAATCTCCACATCTCGGATGTTCCCAGTCCCTGTAATCTCCCATTCCAACCAATGCTTCCTAATTCTCTCCTAATTCTTGATGGGTTTTTGATAAGAGAAGGGATTAAGGGTTATGGGGAGAGGGCGGGAATGTGGAACTAAGCCACGACAGATCAGCCATGATCTTATCGAATGGCGGGGCAGGCTCGAAGGGCCAGATGGCCTACTCCTGCTCCTATTTCTTATGTTCTTATGAATCAGCCTGGTAAACCTTCACTGCTCTCCCTCGAGAGCAAGAACATCCTTCCTCAGAAAAGGAGACCAAAACTGTACACAATTCTCTAGGTGTGGCCTCACCAAGGCCCCTGTATAATTGTAACAACACATCCCTGCTCCTGTACTCAAAACCTCTCGCAATGAAGGGCAACTTATCATTTGCCTGCTGCCCCTGCATGCTTACCTTCAGTGACTGGTGCACAAGGGCACCCAGGTCCCTCTGCACACTCCCCTCTCCCAATTTACAGCCATTCAGGTAGTTATCTGCTTTCTTGTTTTTGCTTCCGATGTGAGTAGCCTCACATTTATCCAAATTATACTGCATCTGCCATTGATTAACCCACTCACCCACCCTGTCCAGATTATTCTGAAGGATCTCTGTATCCTCGTCACAGTTCACCCTTCCACCCAACTTGGTATCATCTGCAAACTTTGAGATGTTACATTTTGTTCCCTCAACCAAATCACTAATGATATGGAGATGCCAGCGTTGGATTAGGGTAAGCATAATAAGAAGTCTCACAACACCAGGTTAAAGTCCATCAGGTTTATTTGGAATCATAGAATCACATCATAGAAACACTTAGAAAAAGGCCATTTGGCCCATTGAGTCTGCACCAACCACAATCCCACCCAGAACTTACCCCGTATCCTTACATATTTACCCACTAATCACTCTAACCTATACGCCTCAGGACTCTAAGGGACAATTTAAAATGGCCAATCAACCTAACCTGCACATCTTTGGACAGTGGAGGAAACCGGAGCACCCGGAGAAAACCCACGCAGACACAAAGAGAATGTGCAAACTCCACACAGGCAGTGACCTGAGCCGGGAATCGAACCCAGGTCCCTGAAGCTGTGAAGCAGCAGTGCTAACCACTGTGCTACCGTGCCGCCCTACTGTACAACAGACACATTGATGACATTTTCTTCCTTTGGACTCACAGTAAATAATCACTGAAATGACAACACGATGACATCAGCAAGTTCCATCCCATCACTAGACTCACCATGGACTACTCTCCGGAATCGGTTGCATTCTTGGACACACGCATCTCCATTAAGGACGGTCACCTCAGCACTTCATGTATCGCAACCTCACGGATAATCTCACAATGTTCCACTTCTCCAGCTTCCACCCTAAACATGTTAAAGAAGCCATCCCCTATGGACAAGCCCTCCGTATACAAAGGATCTGCTCAGATGAGGAGGAATGTAACAGACACCTCCAGACCCTGAAAGATGCCCTCATTCGAACAGGATATGGCGCTCAACTCATCGATCAACAGTTCTGATGCGCCACAGCGAAAAACTGCACTGACCTGGAGTGGAGAAGCTCTGACATCTTCTCCGGAGCCTTCAACATATCATTGACAAAGACGAACATCTCGCCAGTGCCATCCCCACACCCCCACTTCTTGCCTTCAGACAACCACGCAACAGACCATTGTTTGCAGCAAACTACCCAGCCTTCAGGAGAACAGTGACCACTACACCACACAACCCTGCCACAGCAACCTCTGCAAGACATGCCGGATCATCGACACAGATGCCATTACCTCACGTGAGAATACCATCCACCAGGTACACAGTACATACTCTTGCGACTCGGCCAACGTTGTCTACCTGATACACTGCAGGAAAGGATGTCCCAAGGTGTGGTACGTTGGTTAGATCAGGCAGGCCCTACGACAAAGGATGAATGAACATCGCTCGACAATCACCAGACAGGAGTGTTCTCTTCCTGTCGGGCAACATTTCAGCAGTCACAGGCATTCGGCCTCTGATCTTTAGGTAAGCGTTCTCCAAAGTGACCTTCATGACACACGACAGCACAGAATCGCCAAGCCGAGACTGATAGCCAAGTTCCACACACATGAGGATGGCCTCAATCGGGATCTTGGGTTCATGTCGCACTATCTATAACCCCCATGACTTGCCTGGGCTTGCAACATCTCACGAACTGTCCAGGTTGGAGACAATTCACATCTCTTTAACCTGTACCTAACCCTCTCTCCACTTGCCTTGTCTGTATCTGTAAAGACTTGATTACCCGTAAAGACTCACATTCCAACCATTATCTTGCAATTATGTCAATTTCTATATATGCTGTGTTGTAAAACCTACCTCTCCACTCACCTGATGAAGGGGCAGCGCTGCAAAAGTTCATGAAGCCAAATAAACCTATTGGACTTTAAACTGGTGTTGTGAGACTTCCTACTGTGCCCAAATCATTAATATATATTGTGAATAGCTGGGGTCCCAGCCCCGGTCCCTGTGGCACCCCACTATTTACTACCTGCCAGTTTGAAAAGCATCCATTAATTCCTACGCTTTGTTTCCTCTCTGCCAACCAGTTTTCTATCCACCTCAATACACTTCTCCCAATCCCATGCACTTTAATCTTGCACAATAATCTCTTATATGGGGATTTGTCAAATGCTTTTTGAAAGTCCAAATATACCACATCGACTGGTTCCTCCTCGTCAACTCTACTAGTTACACCTTCAAAGAATTCCAAAAGATTTATCAAGCATGATTTCCCCTCCATAAACTCATGCTGACTTTATCTGATCCTTTTCAGAGTGAGTTAGTGCTGGGTTTGGGTTAGTTTGAGCGATGGTTTGGGTTAATTTAGGTCCATGATTGCTTAGGGTTAGGGTTAGGTTCAGGGTTAGGGTTGCTTTAGGGGTAGGTTGAGTGTTAGGAGTTAGTTTTAGCAACGGTTTGGGTTTGGTTTAGGTTCATGGTTGGTTAGTATTAGGGTTAGAGTTGGGTTTGGATGATGTTTGAGCTAATTAGGGTTGGGTTCAGGGTTAGGGCTGAGTTTGGGTGATGTTCAAGGTGGTTTGGGTTTGGGGTAGATTCCAGGTGAGGGCTGGGTTAGGATTTGGTCTAGGTTTGGGTGATGTTTAGGGGTGATTAGGGTTGGGTTCAGGGTTAGGGCTGGGTTAGGGGTAGGTTGAGGGTTGGTAGAGTTTCAGTGTAGGAGGATTATTAGGGTTAGCTTTAAGACTAGGGTTTGTCTTAGGGTTACCTTATTTCAGGGATTAGGGCCAGGGTTAAGTTTAAGGTTAGAGTTAGGTTTAGTTTTAGAGCTGAGGTTAAAGTTAAGATGAGGTTTACTCTAGAAAGTGATTTGAACACTTTAGTTTCCTTCTGACATTTTCTGCAGTTCATTATCATCAGCTGTCGAACTCAACTCATCTGTAAAGGTCAAGTGATTTAATGTTCTTGAATGTTAACATCATTCATTTGCATGATTGCAACTTTGATTGGATCATGTAGCAAGCTGCACCAATAGCAGATTTCCTCTTGTGGAAAATGTAAAAATGCAGAGTTCCTGCTAAAATAATTGTTTAACGGGGAGTAGAATAAAACTCACTAACAGCTGCCAAGATGGATATCAAAGCTTCGGTTTAATAAGCCTATTGGCAATATATTTGTGTATATAAATAGATTGTGAGTATCAATCAACTCTGTTCCATCACACATCATCTGTGAGTTGAGTTAGTGAGGTATTTGCAGTCAATAGCCCCTGCACCCAGTGTAATGAGATTTCTACAGGACACAGTGTGTGTGTGGCAAATGGCCCACCGAGGTTATATTAACAGACATCATCTTCATAAAGGTAACTGTGCGAGGTTATAAATGTTTGCTATAAATATCATGCTGAGTGTGCAGAATAAACCAATGGCCATGTTTCAGTTGTCCAATTACTGGGGGAGTTTGCAATGGTCACTTTACTCAGTGCCTGATGTTTGTAGAAATTGGAAACACCTTTTGTGAAGATGAGGATGTGGGGGAAGAAAACTCAGATCCATTTCTTAAAAGCAGATTACTGTGGAAGCTGGAATCAAACAAAAACAGAAAATACTGGAAAATCCCAGCAGGTCTGACAGCATTTGTGGAGAGAAAATGGAGACAATACTTTGAGTCTGGATGACTCCAGCATCTGGAGGAGCCTTAAATTGCCAAGGCATTGAGGGTATGTGCAAGTGTGGGGTTTAAAAAAAAGAGGTGGTGTGGACAGCTTGAGCTAAAAGGCCTGTTTCTATGCTGTAAACCTTGATGATTTTATGACTAAGTACGAGTAAATTGGACAAGTGTAAATTGGTATTTGATGGTTAGCATTGACCTGGTAGGTCGAAGGGCTTTTTTCTGTGCTGTGTGACTCTAAAGGAGAAGTTTCCCATCCTGCCCACCACGGGAATCATAGTGTGGGGGGAGGGGGAACTGGACCATACAAAGGTCTATTGATCTCAGGTGGAATTTTCCAGTTTTGGGGTGAAATCCCTCCCTCTGACTCTGAGTTCAAGTTGAAGATGGTGGTGTTTTCAGGCTCCTGTTGCCCTTGTCATTCTCAGTGGTAGAGATTGCGAATTTGTGAGGTGTTTGTTGAAGAAGCCTTGGCAAGTTTGCACTGTGATTCTTGTCGATAGCAGCACACAGCAGATATCATTTACCAATATCTCAACAAATAGCCCAACTTCCAACATCAGAACATTGCTGATACTCATTTACTTCATGGTGTCCCTTCCAAAGAGGAACCATGGCTGAGATCAAACCTCAGCACAAACTAAGTATTACTTGCAAGGTACTTAATAGTGTGCAGGTAGAAAGTAGAGGCTCCTTAACAGCTGGATAGATCTCTACTCGAAGTATTATTGGAGCTTGTATCAAAAGCAAAGAAATAATTCAATCTTTATTTGACTCAACAAATCTAATTGTCAAAGATGACCTGGAAAATGAGTTTTTGTGGTAAAAACAAGTTGTGGAAGTAACTAAGGATGATGTTCTTTGAAGGTAATATTGTGTAATGAAGCTGGATTAATTAGCAATCCCATAATGAAAGATACACTGGCAAACAATTATCATTAATTGAATTTCATATTAAATTTGAAAGTAACATACACCAATCATAAACAGGAATCATAAACTTAAACACAGGTTGGAATTCTCTGACCTCCCCGTGGCTGGGATTATCCAGTCCTGCTGCTGTGGAAGGAAATCTGGCTGAACGCCACATTCTCTGTTCCCCTCACTGTATTTCCTCCATGATTAAATCTAGCCCAGGGTTAACTCTTCCAGAGTCATATGGAGTCAACTCTTCTTTTTACTTCTTGGGAAAGAGTTGACTATTTGAATTAGAGCAGGATTGGACAATACAACTCCTTGAGCTGCTCTGCCATCCAGTAAGGTCACCGTCAAACTTTAACCTCGACCCACTTTGCTGCCCTATCCCATTATCCCTATCTCCCTGTGCCTAAAATCCGATGGATTTTGATCCTCAGTGAGGTTATGCTTTCGAGTGCGGCACTGTCAAAAGTGCTGCTTTCCGATCAGATATTAACCCGAGACCTCATCTGCTCTGTAAGTGATTGTAGCGCACTGTTCAGGAAGAGATGATCTGTGTCATCATTACACTGCTCTTACTTTGATCTTCCTGTCAGTAAATCAACCAGTATGCTTCCTACATCACAACCAAGTATTTCATTGGCTGGAAAGTGATTTGGAATATCCCGAGGTTCTGAAAGATGCAACTCCAATTTTGTTTTGTATGAAATGAGTTTCACGGTCCCTCACCGTCACTCACACTTGGTCACTCTGGTGAAGTTTAACTGTATTTACAGATCCTGCAAGAAGATGTCTCCCTGACCTTAGGGAACCTACAGGAACATCTCTTGAACAGTTCTGCAGTGTCTGGTAACACACTGCACCGAGATGCAGAGATAGTGCAGAAATAACGACAACTGTTGCGGTCTCGCTCTCCTTAGTAATCAGTGTGGGAGGGATGAACAATTTGACTGACCATTTAAAGGTCTATTGACCTCAGCAGAAGCTTCCAGTCTTGTGTGGATGGGACAGGAAAAATCCCGCCCAACAGTAATTCCAGGTTATTAATTCATTAATTCTGTGTTGAAGTCTGTCTGAGAGGACAACACAGTCTGGAGAGTTTTCAGAATGGAACCTCTTCTCTTTTAATTTCCTCTAGCCCCACTGACTACAACCTCAACCCTCCAACTCTCCACACCTCCAAACACACAGTGCTGAAGACAGAGAGTCAGGGGCATTCTGCCTTGTCTTTGTTGCACATTGGGCAGTGAATAAGTCAATTTAGCTGATGAGAGAGTCCCAAGGGATTAGTGCATACAAGCATTCAACAACCCTTAAAATAAGCTGCCAGAAGTGGTTCTGGTGTCAAGGAATGCAATTAATCAGAAACGATGCATTTTGAAATAAATGATTAGTTAATTAATGAACTGCAGAGGGAGACAGGAGCTAAGGAGTGGAAGCTGTTCCCATTGACAATTCAAATCAAAGAGCTGTGCTCTGATCAATGCAAATCACCAGGACAGCCCAGGAGAGACAATGAGAGAACTCGAATCAGAAACTACTTCAACCTGAAACTCCAGAGGCTGGTAATTTTCTGGCAGTTTCCCTGCACAAACATTCAGTGAAAATCATGTCTGCAGAAACAAGCATAACATACCATAGAAAGCTGACTTATCCTAATTCACTCACAGGATATGGGCATCATTGCCTAGGTCAGTGCTTATTACCCATCTCTAATTGCCCTTGAGAAGATGGTGGTGAGCTGCCATCTTAAACTGCCACAGTCCCTGATATGTAGTTACACTGTGTCAAAATCCTAGAACTCCCTCCCTAATGGCACTGTGGGTGTAAGTGAAAGAACAGTGATCTATTTCCAAGTCAGGGTGGTGAGTGACTCGGACGTGTTCCTAGGTATCTGCTGCTCTTGTCCTTCTAATGATAGTGGTCATGGGTTTGGAAGGTGGTGTGTAAGGAGCCTTGGTGAGTTCTTGCAGTGCATCTTGTAGATGGTGCACACGGCTGTTACTGTCTGTCAGCAGTGGAGAGGGTGGATGTGTGTGGAAGGGGTAGCAATCAAGTGGAATTCTTTATCCTGGATGGTGTCAAACTTTTTGAGCGTTGTAGGAGTTGTGCCCATCCAGGCAAGGGGCGAGCATTCCATCACTGTTATATATTTAAAAGGGTTGAAGGTTACTGTAAGAGCTGATCACGTGATTTTATGGTGATGTCATTGGGGTGTTGGCACAGGCTGCTGTTTTAGTTTGTGCTTTGTTCAATGCAGAGAACATTTCTTTTAATAAATCTATTGTTGTTAGTTTGAATTTACATGCGCAAAACACATATTTTGAGTGTTAGTTATGACATTTCAATCATACTCCTGACCTGTGCCTTGGAGATGGTGGACAGGCTTTGGGGAGTCAGGAGGTGAGTTACTCACCGCAGGATTCCCAGCCTATGACATGCTGTGGTAGCCACAGCACTTATATGGCTAGTCTGGTAGCCCCCAGGATGCTGATCCAGCAATGGTAATGTCATTGAATGTTAGGGGCTTATCTATTGCTAGATGCTTTTTAAGGATTCTGTTCCATTTTAGTTGAGTAATCACAGACATCTTTCTGTCAATCCTTAACATTGCAATTTAATAAAAGATTGGTCATTCTCTTCATCAATAGCTGACGCTCTTGAGCATAGGACCTATAAAAGATGAAGGGGGAAAGGTCTGTGTAGAACCAGAAGAAATGGCGGAGGTGCTTAATGAGTACTTTGCATCAGTATTCACAGTGGAAGCTGATTTGGGAGATCTTGCTATGGACTTGCAGCAGGTGGAAAAGATTGAGTACGTGGACATTAAGGAGGAGGATGTGTTAGAACTTTTGAATTCTATCAAGGTAGATAAGTCGCCGGGACCAGATGGGATGTACCCCAGGATACTGTGGGAGGCCAGGGAAGTGATTGCAGAGCCCTTGGCGATGATCTTTGCGTCGTCAATGGAGACGGGAGAGGTTCCGGAAGATTGGAGGATTGCGGGTGTAGTCCCTATTTTCAAGAAAGGGAACAGAGATAGCCCGGGAAATTACCGCCCGGTGAGTCTGACCTCAGTGGTTGGTAAGCTGATGGAGAGGCTTCTGAGGGACAAGATTTACGAGCATTTGGAGAGGTTTGACATGATCAGGAATAGTCAGCATGGATTTGTCAAGGGCAGGTCGTGCCTTACGAGCCTAGTTGAGTTCTTCGATAATGTGACTGAACACATTGACGAAGGAAGTGCCGTGGACGTAGTGTACATGGACTTCAGCAAGGCTTTTGATAAGGTCCCCCATGCAAGACTTCTTGAGAAGGTGAGAGGGCATGGGATCCAAGGGCCTTTGGCCTTGTGGATCCAGAACTGGCTTGCCTGCAGAAGGCAGAGAGTGGTTGTGGATGGGTCTTTTTCGGAATGGAGGTCAGTCACCAGTGGGGTGCCCCAGGGATCTGTTCTGGGACCCTTGTTGTTTGTCATTTTCATAAATGACCTGGATGAGGAAGTGGAGGGATGGGTTAGCAAGTTCGCTGATGACACGAAGGTCGGCGGTGTTGTGGATGGTCTGGAAGGATGTCAAAAGTTGCAGCAGGACATAGATAGGATGCAGGAATGGGCGGAGAAGTGGCAGATGGACTTCAACGTGGATAAATGTGTAGTCGTCCATTTCGGCAGAACCAACGGGATGAACGAGTACACTATTAAGGGCAGGGGTCTTAGTAGCGTTGAAGAGCAGAAGGATCTCGGGGTCCGGGTTCACAGGACTCTTAAATCGGCCTCGCAGGTGGAGGAGGTGGTCAAGAAGGCGTATGGTGTACTGGCCTTCATTAATCGAGGGATTGAGTTTAGGAGTCGGGAGGTAATGCTGCAACTTTACAGGACCCTCGTCAGGCCTCATTTGGAGTACTGTGCGCAGTTCTGGTCGCCTCACTATAGGAAAGACGTAGAAGCTATTGAAAGGGTGCAGAGGAGATTTACAAGGATGTTGCCTGGACTGGGAGGCATGCCTTATGAAGATAGGTTGAGGGAGCTGGGGCTCTTTTCCCTGGAGAGGCGAAGGTTGAGAGGCGACCTGATAGAAGTTTATAAAATGTTGAGAGGAATAGATAGGGTGGACTCTCAGAGGCTATTTCCCCGGGTTGAAATGGTCGCTACGAGAGGACACAGATTTAAGGTGCGGGGAGGGAAGTACAGAGGTGATGTTAGGGGTAAGTTTTTCACTCAGAGGGTAGTGAGTGATTGGAATCGGCTGCCGTCGTCGGTGGTGGAGGCGAACTCGCTGGGGTCTTTTAAAAGACTTCTGGATGAGTATATGGGGTTTAATGGGATTGGGGGTTATAGATAGGTCTATAGATTGGTGGGGTTGATGCGATCGGCGCAACTCGAGGGCCGAAGGGCCTGTTTGTGCTGTAATGTTCTATGTTCTTGTCACATTTGTGGACCAGGATCTGGGGCTAAGGTTTTTAGCCAGCAAGGTAACTTTAACATGGTTCATCCCTTTAAAGCCATTGCTCAAGTATTCTCTTTGATGGGGGAAGGAAGCTTGAAAGGGAAAGTGATGGCTTAGAGGTATTATCACTAGACTATTAACCCAGAAGCTCAATTAATGTTCTGGGGACCTGAGTTTGAATCCCACCATGGCAGATGGTGGAATTTGTATTCAATAAAAAATAACTAGAATGAAAAATCTACTAATGACCATGAAACCATTGTCAGTAAAACCCATCTGGTTCAGTAATGTCCTTTAGGGAAGGAAATCTGCCTTCCTTACCCAACCTGGCCTACATGTGATTCCAGACCCACACAAATGGTAGTTGTAGAGTCACAGAGGATGACAGTATGGAAACAGCCCATGCTGCTCTTTTTTTTAAACCCCTTAACTAATCCCAATTGCCCACATTTGGTCCATATCCCTCTATATTAATCTTGCCCATATAACTGTCCAAATGCTTTTTAAAAGACAAAATTATACCCGCCTCTATTATCTCTGCAGCTTGTTTCAGACACTCACCACCCTGTGTGAAAAAATTGCCCCTCTGGACACTCCTGTATCTCTCCCCTCTCACCTTAAACCTCTGCCCTCTTGTTTTAGACTCCTCTATCTTTAGGAAAAGATATTGACTATCTAGCTGATCTATGCCCTTCATTATTTTATAGACCTCGATAAGATCACCCCTCAGCCTCCTACGCTCCAGAGAAAAAAGTCTATCCAGCCTCTCCCTATAACTCAATCCATCAAGTCCTGGTAACATCCTAGTAAATCTTTTCTGCACTCTTTCTAGTTTAATAATATCCTTTCTATAATAGGGTGACCAGAATTGCACACAGTATTCCAAGTGTGGCCTTACCAATGTCTTGTAGAACTTCAACAAGACGTCCCAACTTCTGTATTCAATGTTCTGACCGATGAAACCAAGCATGCTGAAAGCCTTCTTCACCACTCTGTCCATCAGTGACTCCACTTTCAAGGAGCTATGAACCCTGTACCCCTAGATCTCTTTGTTCTGTAACTCTCCCCAGCACCCTACCATTAACTGAGTAAGTCCTGCCCTGGTTCAATCGACCAAAATGCATCACCTTGCATTTGTCTAAATTAAACTCCATCTGCCATTCGTCAGCCCATTGGCCCAATTGATCAAGATCCCATTGCAATTGGAGATAACTTTCTTCACTGTCCACTATGCCACCAATCTTTGTGTTATCTGCAAACTTACTAACCATGCCTCTTAAATTCTCATCCAAATTATTAATATAAGTGACAATAACAGTGGACCCAGCACTGATCCCTGAGGCACACTGCTGGTCACAGGCCTCCAGTTTGAAAAACAACCCTCTACAACCACCTTATGTCAAGAAGATAATTTTGTATCCATTTAGATACCTCACCAGGGATCCCGTGAGATTTAACTTTTATAAGAACTTTATAAGACCCTTGTCAGGCCTCATTTAGAGTATTGTGCGCAGTTCTGGTCGCCTCACTATAGGAAAGATGTAGAAGCTATTGAGAGGGTACAGAGGAGATTTACAAGGATGTTGCCTGGACTGGGAGGCATGCCTTATGAAGATAGGTTGAGGGAGCTGGGACTCTTTTCCCTGGAGAGACGAAGGTTGAGAGGCGACCTGATAGAAGTTTACAAAATGTTGAGAGGAATAGATAGGGTGGACTCTCAGAGGCTATTTCCCCAGGTTGAAATGGTTGCTACGAGAGGACACAGATTTAAGGTACAGGGAGGGAAGTTCAGAAGTAATGTTAGGGGTAAGTTTTTCACTCAGAGGATGGTGAGTGAATGGAATCGGCTGCCGTCAGTGGTGGTGGAAGCGAACTCACTGGGGTCTTTTAAAAGACTTCTGGATGAGTATATGGGGTTTAATGAGATTGGGGGTTATAGATAGGTGTTGATGTGATCGGCGCAACTCGTGGGCCGAAGGGCCTGTTTGTGCTGTAGTGTTCTATGTTCTATGTTCTATGTTCTATGTTCTATGTTCTATGTTCTATGTTCTATGTTCTATGTTCTATGTTCTATGTTCTATGTTCTATGTTCTATGTTCTATGTTCTATGTTCTATCAACAATCTACCATGCGGTACCTTGTCAAAGGCCTTGCTAAAGTCCATGTAGACAACATCAACTGCACTGCCCTCATCTACCTTCTTGGTTACCCCTTCAAAATACTCAATCAAATTTGAATCTCAACTGCCCACTGAGGGCAATGAGGGATGGTGAATAAATGCTGGGCAGCCAGTGACTCCCACATCCCACACATGAATTAAAAAAAAAAGCAAATTAGCATATCTCTGAGGTCAGTTAAAGGCTTCTCGCTGAAATGGGTTTCCATATATTGGCAGTTGGCTGTAAATACCTGACCAAGTTATCAAAGTCACTGAAAAACAGTAGGAACTGATTGACTTTCTTTCTCAATGTCTTGAAAGCCTGTTAACCAGAGACCACAGGCAGCGCTTAGAATCATAAAGGTCTACAGCACAGTGAAAGGCCCTTCGGCCCATTATGTCTGCGCCAGTCATTTCACCAGACTAAGGAGCAGTGCTCCGAAAGCTTGTGATCTCAAATTAACCTGTTGGGCTATAACCTGGTGTCATGTGACCTCTCACCTGGTCAAAAACCACCCAATTACTCAAATCCCCTTTCCTCACACTTGGCCCATATACCTTGGCATCACAAGTGCACATATAAATAGTTCTTAAATGTTATGAGGGTCTCTGTATCCATCACCTGAATTCCAGACTCACCACTCTCTGGGTGAAAAAGTTTTCCTCACTTCCCCTCTAAACATCCTTAAATCTATGCCTCTTGGTCACTGATCTCTTCACCAAAGGGAAAAGTTTCTTCCTGTCTACTCCATCTGTGCCTCTCATAATTGTGTACACCTCAATCACCTCCCCCCCCCCTCCTCTGTGTCTTCTGCTCCAAGAAAAACAATCCCAGTCTATCCAACCTCTTCATCGCTAAAGCTCCCCACAGCCCAGGCAACATGCTGGTAAATCTCCTCTGCACCCTTTCCAATGCTACTATATTCTGTTAAATGTTTAAATATCTCAAAACTTCTCAGTCTGTTAGAATGTGTGAGTGAGTGAATGTATAACTGTGTAAGTGGATAGGTGGGTGAGGTAAGTGGGTAGGTGGGTGAGGTAAGTGGGTAGGTGGGTGAGGTAAGTGGGTAGGTGGGTGAGGTAAGTGGGTAGGTGGGTGAGGTAAGTGGGTAGGTGGCAGCTGGATAAAGTTCTGTGGGTGAGGGGGGGGGTGTTCGATGGATTGGGCATGACTCAGATCTGGTTGGGGAGTGGTCGGATCAGATCGGGACGGGTAGTCAGGTGGGAAGGAAGTCAGGGTTGGGGTGTAGTTGGGTGGTCAGGGAAGGGTAGTTGAGAGTTCAACAAGGGAGTCGCAGCGTCATGATGCAACTGTACACTACTCTGGTGCGGCCACACTTGGAGTACTGTGTGCAGTTCTGGTCCCCACATTACAGGAAGGATGTAGAGGCTTTGGAGAGGGTGCAGAGGAGGTTTACCAGGATGTTGCCTGGTATGGAGGGGAGATCCTATGAGGAGAGACTGAGAGATTTGGGGTTGTTTTCGCTGGAAAGAAGGCGGCTAAGAGGGGACCTTATTGAAACATATAAGATGATTAGAGGTTTAGACAGGGTAGATAGTGATAGCCTTTTTCCTAGGATGGAGAAAGCTAGCACGAGGGGGCACGACTTTAAATTAAGGGGGGGTAGTTATAGGACGGATGTCAGGGGTAGGTTCTTTACCCAGAGGGTGGTGAGGGATTGGAATGCCCTGCCTGTTGCAGTTGTAAATGCGCCTAGTTTGGGGGCGTTTAAGAGATCCATGGATAGGTTTATGGACGAAATGGGATTGGTTTAGATTAGTGGATTAGTGTTGTTTTTTTTAAAAAAGCTGGTCGGCGCAACATCGTGGGCCGAAGGGCCTGTTCTGCGCTGTAATGTTCTATGTTCTATCTTTTGTCCAGTTATCCAAGAGTTAGACCAGGACTTTCCAGCCTTACATTTCCTGGGTAAATATCCAGTTGAGTAAATTGGGATTTTCCAAAGTCTCCACTCCAGCTCAGGGTTGGAGATGTTTTTGGTGGGTCTTGGGAATCGGGGAACCGATGGGTGTTTCCCACAGAGTCAGTGCGTTGGGATTTGTGCAGAGTTGAGATGTAGCTTGGCTTGTAGATGTGGTCTCCGGAGACTGGAAGATTTATCCAGTGTCTCCTTATGGAACTTAATGTCAAGGTTTGTTCCAGCGAAGCATCATTTACTACATTAAGGCGCTATCTAAATTCCAATCGCTATTGTTGCTGTTAAAGATTATTCTTTCAGACAGTTTGGAAATAAATGAGGAAGGAATCAATGTGCATCAGAATATTATTCACATCAGCAGCAGCAAATCAGAGTGATCATGCTAATTATATGCAAATGAATGAGTGGCTATTATAAATGTGCATATTTAATGTGACAAAGCTGAAGAGAAGGATTTATGTGTAACACGGGAACTGATGATGACAGTGACAGGGAATGCACGGAAAAATCATCCCTCAAACAATACCCCAATATCTTTCAGCTAAAAGCTTTTATTAAGCAGGGGCAAAGGTCACCGGACAGACAAATTGTGAGCTAAAAGTCTTCAGGCAATTTTACAAGAGGACACGAGGGCAATTGAGGAGTGGCTGGAAACTATTGCTGATCTCAGGGAAGGAATCATAGAATCACACAGCGCAGAAAAGGCTCTTCGGCCCATCGAGTCTGCACTGACACACTAGAAACATCTGACATCCCACCCCACCCTACCCCATCAGCCAGCCCCTGGCCCATGGCCCTGAATGTTATGATGTGCCAAGTGTTCATCCAGAAACTTTCGAAAGGATGTGAGGCATCCCGCCTCCCCCACCCTCCCAGGCAGCACATTCCAGACCCTCACCACCCACGAGGGAAGAAGGTTTTCCTCACATCCCCCCCCCCTCCCACCCCCACTAAACCCTCTACCCCTCACCTTGAACCTATGACACCTCATGACTGATCCTTCGACTAAGGAGAACAGTTGCTTTTTTATCCACTCTGTCCATGGTGCTTGTAATCTTGTACACCTTGATCAGGTCATCCCCCTCATTCTTCTCTGCTCCAATGAAAACAAACCAATCTTATGCAATCTTTCTTCTTAGCTCAAATGTCCCATCCTGGTCAATCTGGATGACCTGGACTGAACACAGTACTCCAACCGTGACCTCAACAAAGTTCTATATAACTCAATCATGACTTCCCTGCTGTTGGAATCTATTCTTCGATTGATAAAGGTAAGTGTCCCGAATGCCTTTTTCACTGTCCTACTAACATGTGCTTCCACTTTTAGAGATCTGAGGACAAACACGCCAAGATTCCATTGTTCCACAGAACTTCGTAGTGTCCTATCGTTGAGTGAATACTTCCTTGTCAAACTACTCCTTCCAAAGTGTGGAGATGCAGGCATTGGACTGGGGTGACACAGTAACAAGTCTCACAGAATCAGGTTAAAGTTCAACAAGCTTACAGCATGTGACAAAGGTCTCCATGTGAGACCTTTGTCAAAGGCTTTGCTGAAAGGCCCTCGGCACAACTTCAAACCACACAAGGGTAACAACAGCAACTAGTACTCAGATATCTCTCTATAATTTAGCAGAACCTCCCCAGGTGCTGCAAGGAACAATCATTCAACAAAATCCGACACTGAGCCACAGAAAGAGACAAATCCAGTTGACCAAAAGTTTGGTCAAAGTGACATGTTCCAAAGACCAGCTTAAAGGGGGTAAAAATGCAGCAGAGTGCTGTAGAAGGTGGGCGGGCCAGAGCTTAGGGCCCAGAGAGCTGAGGGCCCAGTTATCAACGGTTACAGCTGGGTGTGCACTAACAGAGATGGCATATGACACCAGGTTATAGTCCAACAGGTTAGCATGGCTGCATCACAGCGCCAGGGACCCGGGTTCAATTCCAGCCTGGGGTCACTGTCTGTGTGGAGTTTGCTCATTCTCTGCGGGCATTTCCTCCGGGTGCACCGGCTCTCCCCCCCCCCCCCCCCCCCCCCCCCCCCCCCCCCCCCCCCCCCCCCCACCCAATCCAAAAATGTGCAGATTAGATGGATTAGCCATGTTAAATTGCCCCTTAGTGTCAGGGGACTAGCTAAGGTAAATGCAAGGGGTTCAGACGATGAGGCCTGGCTGGGATTGTAGTTGGTGTAGACTTGATGGGCTGAATGGCCTCCTTCTACACTGTAGGATTCTATGATTCTAAATTGCTTCTTAGTATCAGGAGGATTAGCAGGGTAAAATGTGGGGTTAAGGGGATAGGGCCTTGGTGGGATTGCTATCAGTGCAGGCTGGATGGGCCGAATGGCCTCCTCCTGCATTATAGGGATTCTATGAACAGCCAGTGCTGGAGGAGTGCAAAGGTCTTGGAGGGTCGCAAGGCTGGAGATGGTGATTGAGGTGGAACACGGTAAGGCAGTAGAGGGATTTGTAAACAGATAGGAGAATGTGGGCTAGGAGCCACTGTCGTTCAGTGAGTGGAGAGGGTGATGAGTGAAAAGCTCTTGATGCAAGCTCGCACAGGGACAGAGTTTGGCATGTAATCGAGTCTATTAAGCATGGAGGATGAGGGTCGGGCTCAGATGATGAATTATTAGCTATCCAGCACTCTTTGTATTTCTCCTGATGTGTTTTCGGGCAAAATGGAGACATAAAAGATCACCGAGTGACAAAATTGCCGTTGATGGAACGATGAGACACACTGAATCCTTTGGACAGTCAGAGTGGACTGAAGATTACCCTCATTATAACAATTTGCTACTTTAGCACTGCCATTTTCCACCCCTGATCCTGTTCGTTATTGCAGGGAATGCGCTCGAAAGGAAATGCATTTCGATAGCACCTTTCATGACCCCAGGGCATTGCAGAGTGCGCTGTGCCCATTACAGTGCCTCTTTTGAAGTATAACCATTACTGGAATGTATGATCATCGAGAACCCCTCGGCTTAATGGCCTGTGTGAGAGTCGGTGTAACCATCTCCCTCGGTACCGTGCTGGGGGGAGGGGCGCAGGCGGGGGAGGGGGCGGTGGTGGGGTGGGGGGGGTGGGGGGGGGTGGGTAGTCAGACTAGATTGCGCGCTCGCTTTCTCAAAGGGGGTCTTGGACCCGACATTCTGCTGAAACCAGTGAAGGCCAGAACGTTCTCTGAAGCTGGTCCGGCCCGATTTCTTTCCTCCCGCTTTCAGCCCCGCTCCTCAAGGATTCTGCCCAATAATCGTCCGCAGGTCGCTTTGAATACGAATGGTGAAGTAAACGTGCGAAGGCATCGCGTTGACGGAACAAAGCAGCATCGTTTTGGTTCTGTTATATCCCTGACGGTGCGACAGCGCGAAAGGTTAACAGCGGAAGGAGAGCTAGCCGCACGGAGGAATCAATTTGGCTGATAAATTGTCAGCCTTTTTAGAATTTGTATCCAGGAACAAAATACAGTTCTTAATCATCCTGCCCGTCTGGTATTCCCAGAGTGTTCATTTTCATCTCACATCTCTGCTTGTTGGGCTGGAGTCGGATGAAAGGTTGATAAAAAGCATCATTAAGACGGATCTCCGCCAAATGATTGTTGATAGTGGGGGGGGGGGGAAAGAGAGGGAGCTTCCTTTGATGAGAACTACACAAACGGTAGCTGAGGTTGGCAGGGACCCACCAGGAGCAGGCAGAATGATGAGGTTTAAACCTAGAACTCTATCCATTATCTGTATGAAATAATGGACCACTGAGGGAGACGGAAGGGAGAAGTTGTACTGGGAGGCAAACTGCTTCAGACACATCGGTGCGAAAACTGTGGATCATAAGAACATAAGAAATAGGAGCAGGAGTAGGCCATCTAGCCCTTCGAGCCTGAGGAACATAGAACCCTCGAACCCTACAGTGCAGAAACAGGCCCTTCGGCCCATCGAGTCTACATCGAACACAATCCCCCCCAGACCCTATCCCCATATCCCTACACATTTATCTGCTAATCCCTCTAACCTACACATCCCAGGACACTAAGGGGCAATTTTAGCATAGCCAATGAACCTAACCTAATGACACCCCGAATCCCCGCTCGGGGCTACAATAGCAGATTGACATGCTGGGAAAGCAGAACAACATTGAGTGGCGCAAAACATAACTCCTTATCGAAAGCAAAATACTGCAGATGTCGGAAATCTGAAATAAAAGCAGAGAACGCTCAGCAGCCCTGGCAGTGCCTGTGGAGAGAGAAACAGGATTAACAGTTCACATCAGTGACCTCTCATTACAAGATTGGTTATTGCAACATTGACTTGTCAAGTTTACAATCTGGAATGTCTGAAGTTTACTGGCCATAAGTTGCTGCAATTTCTTCAATGGGTGTGGGGTGGCATGGTGGCACAGTGGGTTAGCACTGGCTGCCGCACAGCGCCAAGAATCGGGTTCAATTCCTGGCTTGGGTCACTGCTTGTGCGGAATCTGCACATTCTCCCCGTGTCTGCGTGGGTTTCCTCCGGGTGCTCCGGTTTCCTCCCACAGTCCAAAGATGTACAGGTTTGTTGGATTGATCATGATAAATTGTCCCTCAGTATCTTAGGGTGTCTAGGTTAGGGTGTCTAGGTTAGATGGATTAGCCATGGTAAATGTGGATTATGAGTATAGGGAGGGAGGTGAGTCTAGGTAGAGTGCTCTCTCAGAGGGTCAGTGCAATCTCAAAGGGCTTAATGGCCTCATTCTGCATAGTGTGCATCTATATGCACACTATCGAAGGAGGTGAGGGTTTGGACAACACGAAACCATTCTTTGCAGAGGAGAAGGTGTTTTTACAGCATTTCCTGATCTTTTTCCAAATTCCTAGAACTGCAAATTTCAGCTTCTCATTTAATGTGGTCTATGGTTGTCATTAAAGGTGCTATACAAATACAAATTATTTTTGCTGTTTTATTATAAGGATTAGATAAAGAAGAAATGGTAATTTAAACATTGGATTAAGAATCAGTATCGAAACAGAGATTCAGAATGTGTATCCGCATCCTAAACACCATCAGAAAAGATTTTGCTTTTTTTTCCTGGTTTTAGGGAAGGGTTCCCAGGCTCCATCTGCACCAACTGTTTCTCTGCTTTTACCTCCACAGAGAAAGGTCTGTGATGTGGGCTTCAGTCCAGCGTCGCTCTGTTGGAGCCGCCATTCATCTCCCTAATGACCTTCAGCCGCAATTACTGCATCCCCCAGCACATACCACCCTCGCCCCCCCCCCTCCCCCCCCCAACCCCCAAACAAGATGAATACATAACACATCGCATCCTGGGAGCGAGTAACAATTAAAAACAGAATCATTCTAATCTGCCAATCACCCAGCGAGCAAAGCCTAGGGTTTATGTTGGATTTGTCCATCAGCTGTGGCTTAGAGAGGAGTTCTGTAGTCTGTGAGACAGAAGGTCATGGAGTAAACCTCCCACGCAATGCAAACTGACACGTCAGTGTAATACCGAGGGAGCGCCGCACTGTCAGAGGGTCAGTGCTGAGGGAGCGCCGCACTGTCAGAGGGTCAGTGCTGAGGGAGCGCCGCACTGTCAGAGGGTCAGTGCTGAGGGAGTGCCGCACTGTCAGAGGGTCAGTGCTGAGGGAGTGCCGCACACACAGTGAGCACGTGA